>CM037782.1:33933268-33952643 GCA_021229015.1 Solen grandis | reverse complement strand
TTGTTTGGTTTATATCAGATCGATTTTATGTGCTTAATTGTTCAGTTGTTTAGTTTATATGCTAGGGGAGATTATTCACGGTTTAGTTCATAATTGCAGCAAACGTTTAGCTTTCGATCGAAATCACTTTCAATGATCAAACACCAAAAATTGCTAAATGTTATAAATTTATTATTCAAACAAATGTAGTGAGACGAAATTCCTAAACAAAAAGGGATGGATTTTAAAACACATTTTACGCTTTTGATATATCAATATAAAATTTCGTGCATCTTTATTTAATGACATTGAAGTATGTGAGGCGATGTACACATTTCAAACTGAATTAGTAACCATTTAAGTCTGAAAGTTAATTACAGTTTGTATATTTGTTTCCTAAATCGCTTAACTCAGTCTTAAATAAAATATTTTCGCACTCACCGGAGGAAAACCAATGTTTTTGTCTCCGTTATAAAATCAAAATGCCGTATAGCAAAACGATCATTACCCCCAAAATAATCCCAAGGCGTGTCTTTATTAAGATGTTGCCTTTTTGGAAAACAGTTTAATGTAATCTGAAGCACTTTAAGTTCCTTTCCAAACTACAATCGGATGCATAGTCATGTACGTTACCATGGAAACACGGCGCCTTTTCATCGGGGGTTCGTCAATACTCGGTATATTTCGGCGATTTAAACTATTAAATACAGTTATTATACACTAAGTTTTTTTTTTCTTTATTTGTTTTTTTATTTTTCATATTTTTTTTTTTTTTTTAAAACGAAACATTTTCGTAGGCGTTATCAAAACTATTTGCAACCTATGACTAGTTCACTTTAATCACTTTAATTTGTCTTCCTGATATATAAATAATTTTGATCATTTTTTAATTATATATTGATGACTTATTATTGCTCTTTCTATTCACCAACAACGACAATAAAATTAATGATAACGTTTACAAAAGGAACAAAAAATCTAATTTGAATTAATGATTGTTGTATTATTCAATGTGCAGTCAACAAGACTAAAGATATTGAGACAGTTTTAGTTTAAACATACGAGTATATTAGTCGAGTCATATGTTTTCACGCACATACGTTTCGCGCAGTATCGTAATTTCCGGAATTCCTATTTACACAAGCTAAGATTACGTCATTAGCGTCGGTATTTTCTTTATCTGATATGCAACTATAGACAGATCATTAGATGTGTGGAAAATACAGTTGTCAAGAGTAAAAAAGTAAAAAGATTAGAGGCATAGTCTGTTTTAAAGAAAAAAACTTATTACTTTTAAAGCAGTTTATTATTTACCCCCTAAAACTTTTAATGAATGCATTTCCCTCCATATTTTTTATCGTCTGTTTACCGCAATCTGTCAAACCGGTCATGTCATTGTCATATGGTATATTGTTGCTGTTTTGGAAAGTAACAAGCTTAAATATCAGGATAATTTCTTACATGCTTTATGCTTTTGACATACTCTAGGTGGTAGCATCAGTATTAGCTGGAAAAAACGTTTCCAATCCTACGTTTAAATTTTTTTATACTAATTTACTCTGTAATGTCACTTTATCGGAACATTTTTTCTCTCCATTTTTATTTACAAAATCACGTGGTATAGCCCACTTGACATATGCCATTTTAGAGTAGAGGAAATTCATTTTTTATTTTGAAAAGATACCTAATTTGACCTTAAACAGTGTGAATAAACTTAATATTTGTGTGATTTTACACTTAACATACAACTGAAATAATTTAAGTATTGGAAACAATATTTAACAATGCTGAACGCCAGAAAAACCCTTATCTATAGCATGACATGTAGTGCGCGAAAACATATAACGTAATACACAAGTTACCTATGTTTGGGGTATCCCCTAAAAATGTCTGCTGCTTCGTGAAAATACGGCCTTCACCTATGATATTTCGTTGAAAGAGAGCAAATACACCAAGTTGCAGCCAAGGTAGTTAAACAGTTAATTTCAATAAAAATAATATCATTCGCAACGAGCTAAATACATAAGTGCGTGAAAACCCATGACTCCGGGATACATGTATATAAAGTTACACACCCGATACATGTTAAGTAAGAATAAGATCGAAAGCATGAATTGCTTATAGAGATCTTCTTCCGTTATGGGGTAAATTTCAGTTTATAAATTGGTTGTTTTTACTATAAACGTTAAAAATGTAGAAAGAGACAGTTTCAGGAAGTAGTCGTCAACGTTTGATATAAAATATGCCATTTTCTACTTATTCTTAATGCTTATGACATTATAATAATTATGATATTAAAAGTTTAACATTCAAAAGCGGATATTCAAAGTTACCGTGGACGATATAATGTGTATGAATTCACTAACTGATACCTGGGGCGGGTTGCTCAGACAAGTTAAGTTATTGCAGCGTCCTATATTCCCGATTACTCAATGATTTATGCAACAGTTGCATATATTTTTTAAGATATTTCTTGGTTTAGTTACATATATATTTTTTTACTTTGATCTTTCCTTTTTCAGATTCTCTAGACGTATATTATGGCTTAAAGTTGGAAGGACAAATAATGATCCTCGAGTTATAGCTGGATACTTTCAGAAATTTTGTGCAAGAAATCAAAGGCAAATATTTTTAAAAATCGGTTAATTCCCATTAGAAATGTTTGTCAAGTGGTAAGCACAATAACTCATTACTATCTTCATGACGACCTCTTTCTTTCTGGCATAAATAATTTACTACATTTATGTGCACTTTAAACTCCGAACTTTAATCATCATCAGTTTAAATGAGAGTTGTTTGGAGAATATACACCACAATTAGATAAGGAATATACTGTATGACTAGAGTTACTTAAACAAAGAATACTATTTACATGTATATGCAATAGTTGCAGTTAGTTAACATATATTCAGTTACTTTAACATAGAATACTATTTATATGCAATACAATTTTAGAAATATCGTTTGTTTAAAAACAATTGTGCCTTGTTAGGTGTACCACGCTGTATACGTATGGATGCTGGGACAGAGAATGTTTTGGTATCGACATTCAAAAATCACTGACAGAGGTGGTTCAGTGGAGATAGCTGTTGTGATGAAAGGAGTGTCATAATTGGCAGTTCACATTCCAATCAGGTTTGTTAAATGTTTCTGTAAACGTGAGCAATAGCTTCAAAATATGTATACCCCTTAAACCATTTTAGACATCTAACTTGTCTATTTATCAAAGAAGAAAATTGCTTTATATGCCTTTGTCGGCGAGTGCTATAATTTCATGTTGGTCATAATTTCTTTAGTTATTGATGGATTCCTTTCACATACATCGTTTCTTGTTACAAGTAATTTACACACGTGTATAAACTAATGACATCAATTATCATTTTTCTTAAGATGAAACACCTGAATCTGCGATGCTGATGCTGTTATGCATATTTCAAGAATGGACCAATATCGAAATTAATTAATGCGGTCATTTTCATGTTTATCCCTTCTGTCTTTCATTCGTACATTCTAGAGAATTGAGGCATGATGGAGGCAATTTCACCGTATGTGTACAGGGGTGGTATTCAATATACATCTTAACTTTAAGATTTATCTAAGATTATAGATATTCCCCTTAAATCTAAGATTTCAATAAGATTTATCTTAACATGTTAGAATTTCCTTAACTTTTAAGATAATAAATAAGATCCGTATGTTTTCACTTAGATTTAATCTTATGTTTAAGGAAACGCAGGTGCTCCCTTATATATTTCCTTAACTTTGCGAGTTCATAGAAACCTTTCAAATATCACCTTCTTTGACCTTTATTGCATCAATTGTAAGTATTTATTATTATATTTTAATTAAAAATAAACGAAAGTAACCGGTGTTTTTGATATGGGGTCCGTATTATACCTAAAATCCTGATATAAACAGTGCCGAATGCGAACGCTGTGGAAACGCAAGTGAAACTGTTATAAAAATATTTTAAAACCAAAGTGAAAGAACACTTTAAGCCTTTCTGGTGTGTTTTGACGTACTTTTACTTATTAAGTGACAAGAAATATTTACTAAACCTGAAATGATGACGAGAAACCTCGAAGTAAACAGAGGTACAGTGAAAGTGTCATGTAATTTCGCGGTTATGAAGTCGATTTCAAGATATCAACTTTCACGACGTGAAACACTCTACTGATCGTACGTGGACTAAAGAAGCATATCGTAAGCATACATATGATCCAATTCTTTCCTTAGAATGTGATTAATCATCAGTGGTATTTAAAATCTATGTTGCTTTTTTTACATTAATATCAAAGACTCAAGAACACCCCACAGTCAAATTATTTCCCAAAAGGGGTCTTGTATATAATTGCTTAAGAACAAAAAATAAATAATGAGTCTGTGTTAAGAAATAAGTTTGATTCACAAACAGAGAATAACACAACATTCAAATTCATATTTATAATTTGTGTATTTTCATGGAAAATATATGTATGCAAATAATTTTGATTTGTTATTTACTCATCTATTTACTTTATATATATTCTTTATTATTACAGATAGTGCAAAGCAACTTCAAGGTGTGCACGTATCAACCAGGATCAGAGGACAAAAAAGCCTAGATCAAATGCAATGATGAACTTTACTTTTATATAATTACTCATGGATCAGTTAGAACTTTGAAAATTAAAACGCCTTCACTGACATTTGATCTCATTTCCTGTTCATTTTTTTTTATAAATGTTGTTTTTTAATGACTGTAGTGTATAAATATTGAATCTAATTAAATATACATTTTATTTCTCATCTTCACATTGTATTTCTATTATTATATACCTATACATTTTCTGGCCCTAAAACACGCAAAATACGAGACGCAAATACAACTCAACAGATTAAAAATCCGTATTATATCAGCGTCTAATACATAGTATGACGTCACACTGTGCGGACTACTTTCGGCATGGTTTCCGCTGTAAGTGGGCGCTACGTAGTAAATAGAGACGAGAACCAATACTACTGGGAGAACCAGTTTCTATTTTTATCAAAGAAATCATCTCGTCAAATTTATTTAATAAACGATAAAAAATGATGTACTTGTTTTTTTTTTTAAATTATTATCAAAGAAACATTATTTTTATTTTTTTCTTTTAAATTTCTTTACAAACTTATCACAAATAACAGACACGTTTTCGAGATTCACCGTTATTTCATTGTTGTCGGCTGCAGCAATTGTTTACTTTTCAGGATAGGTCTAAAACGCTGACTATCTCTTTCTTCAAAATTTCATTGAAAATGTCAGATTTTGATTTTGACGATGACATTGATTTTCTACAGTTAAGTCACAATCATAAACAACACCTCGAAAACTGACGACACTTCTCCTACCTTGCCCAAACGCCGGAAAAGAATCTATCCAGTTATCACGTCTGACACTGACAGTGATTGAAAAACGAAAGGTTTTCCAGCAGACATGTTTTATTCCAAATTCAGTGTTCACATGTTAGTGTTTTTCATTTTGTTAAAATCCACTTAACATTACAGTTAGCGTGTTGGCCGCCATTTTTCTTAAATACATGAGAAGAGGTGGGGGCGTGGCTTAAATTCCATAGTAAAATTCATCCGCCATTGATGATTTTTTTTTTTTTTTTGAAGAAGAAGAAAAAAGTAATAAAGCCATCAAAACCCTAAAAACTGACTTCTTCTGTTTTGAAAATGTAAAGGTATATAATAAAAGGAAAATTATGTTGCAGTAGCTTTCCGTGGCTTCGTATTTTGCTTCTCGCAGCGTAGGAAGAATGATATCTCGCGAGACCGAAGGTATCTTTCTTCCCACGCTGCTCGGAGCAAAATACAAAGCCACGGAAAGCTACTGCAACATAATATTCCCTATATGAAATATGCATTTTACAGAATAAATTTATTTATTATATACCTATACATTTCGGGGACCCGTAGGGCAAAGCGTCCGCTATAACCCCTGCCACTGCCAACCAATAGAATGTGTCCTTTCATTACATTTCAGGAAGGGCAGTGATATTCGCGTGACAGACATAGCAACCCAATTGTTATTCACGTGCAAAACATAGCAACACCAATCATAACCTTTGGAACAAAAATACAGACGCTAAATAACAGTCAAAACAAACTTTAAATCATTCTCTCCAAGTCTACCGTTCAGTTAAGACGTATGGAAAGAGTATTATACATAAAAGTCTGTTTAACAGCAGAACAAATTGAAATATTGAGGAATACAGTAAAGGAAATTGATATTAGTGATTCAAAGGAAGGAAAGGAGAAAGAGAAATCGTAAGTTAATTTCATTATGAATGATCAAGAAAGACTTATCATTAAATTAATAACATTAAATATTTGTAGACAAGAACTACAAAGAAACCGATCTAGTAAAGACTTTCAAGCAACATATTTAAAAATTGAAAGAGCAGCAAGACAAGTAATAGATATATACATTACAAGAAAATGGCAACTAAAAATAAAAATAAAAGATTTATTAACTGAAGCAGAAATATCAAATACAGAAACACAAACAGAATTAGGATATGGTGCTGGTACATCATCAGGCAATGTAGGAATTGACACAAACTTTACACGATCAGAGGAAACAGGATATTCACAAACAGTTACATTTAGTAGAACGTATATTCATTTCTTAGGCCCAGGAATAAGTGCAACGGGTGGAACATATGAAACTGACGAAAATAAACAATTATGTGTAGCATGGGACTGGGGAGCCTCATATCTACCATATAATACAACAAAAGCATCTGTATTGCCAACTAATTTATGGAAATATATGACAAGAGCAAATTCATATAAAATATTAAATCATTCATTTCACTGTACTGATTTGATATGTAGTAGAGATGAAATACAGGCAGATGGTAGAATAGTAACAACGCCCCAAACAGATACAATAGAAGTCTTTGAAGACTATACAGGAAAATTTAGGCCACATAATATTGTACCCATAGGAAAATGAAGTCTATTTGATGTTAACAGAAACTTCTCAGTAGTAGAACCACAAAATATAAATGAAGGCCAGTTACCAAGAGCTAAAATAAGATTCCCACCAGAATTAACATTATCATTAAATAAGGAAGACACAGATGAATTAGATTCAACAGTATTTGACCCATATAACGGATTATTCACAGTTAGTAATTGGAAATCAGGTCAAGGACTAAAAAGATCATTTAACTTTGAGTCTGGTAGAATACCATGTGCTAGTTTTGCAGATATGGGTGCACAACCATGTAATGCAAGTAGTTTAAAATTAGCTAATAAATTACTAAGTACAGTATATGGAGTTCAAGCAAATATGGCAACACAAATAAATAGACATCCTATAATACATCCAAACTCAGTATTCTTAAGATTTTCACCATTCTATACATCAAGGGGAAAAGCAAACAGAAGAGCATAATTTAAATGCACATATAGTTCAACGTTAGAATTCTTCTATTCACCACAAGGTGGAATTAACTTATACATGCTAGGAGATCAAGCAGAAAGATTAAATACAATATATAAAGACAAATATGAAAAATCAGCAGCTGATAGACTAAGATATAACTTTGGTGTACATGCAGAAGACTTTGTAATGCCTTTAACAGGAATAATGTACGCAGATGCAAGTAAAGAACCAGTACCTTCCAGTTCAGAACCTAAAATTAAGAAAAAATCAACAGTTCAAGAAGTATCAGAAAAATTAGAACAAAAAGGTTTCGATACCCAAATACAAACAACTAAAAAGGATGAACCAGTTACAGTGTCAGTATCAACAAAAGCATTAGAAAGAGAAAATATAAACGAATTACCTCCAATAATGCAAGAAAGAGTAGAGTATTAAAAGACATGGGTTTAGACCAAGAAATGATAGACGAATTCATGGAAGATATGCTACCAGAACAAATTCATTCTAACTTAGATGCAAATGACAAACTAAAATATAAAATCAATGACCATGACAATCTCATGACAGATAAAAATGATGAACCATTACTACCAGTAGAAGTAAAACCATCAACTCATACTTCACCAAAAGTAACAAACATACAATTCATAAGACCAAGAGAACTATGGAATAAAATAGGAGTAGAAGATCCACCAGTATGGACAAATCCACGAACACAACAAAGATATACTCCATATCCTAAATTAGGATCAGGAGGAAAAGTCATGGGAAAGAGTGGCGTAATGCAAATATGGGACTTAGACTTAATCAAAGAATTAAACAAACATAAAATACAAGAAAGAATAGATGGAATAAATGAAATAGTTGCAAATGGAAAAGCAACCCCATGGGGTAAAACTAAAATCAAAAAGACACTTCAGAAACAGCCATCACAAATATCAGATACACTACCATCACAAATACAAGGGCCAGTACATCGTCCAAAATTGCCACAAGATAAATTGATAGAAGCAGCAGACTTACTATTAGAAGACAAAGAATATTACATAGGCAGAATTCAAAATTACTTAAAACAACCTGAAGCAGACAGACATGATTTACCTATTCAACCAGTCAGCCCAGAACATCTAAATTCACAAGGTGACTTATTTAGTGACACTGAGCATATCGATTCCATTCCAGACAGCCAGGACGGGAGAGAATTGAACCTCCAGGGAACTTACAGCAATATAAAAAGGAAAGCAGGCGAAGAAGGAGACGGGCCATCAGAAAAAATACCAAAGCATGACTGAGCAAAATCGGTGAGTGATCACAGCAACAATGTCTAAATTCTTAAGCAGAGAACAATTTACAACAAACTTATACATCAATTCAAATGACAATTATGACACAAGCCAGGATAACATTTTACCATACAGAGCAAACTTGATAATGTACAATAAAGACAATCTAATGATTTAGAGATTCAATCAAAATTTCAGGACAACAACAAATGTACATACTATTTTCTACAAATTTAACTTACAAAAAATGTTAGATCAAGATAGCACAATACAACCAACTAGAATAGCAGAGAGACCCATTGTAAAAGGAAATGAAAGAGAATTAGGCATGATACCACCAATGATTTTAGAATTTATGTATCCAAATGAAAGACATGGAGGTCGAGGACAACACACTTCAAACACATTATTTTTAAAACATATATTCCATTTTCTTGGTACTTGGGAATTAGTTAATGAGAAAACTTGGGACTGTTATCAAATATATTTAAATTAGAAGTACCACTAACATTACGTCAACATGAAACTCCAAGTCTATTTAGATATCATTTTACAATTCTAACATGCAATTATATGTCAGGACTAAACAACAAGGAAACACAAGGAGGTAGGTATCCAGAGTGGGGATTTAAAGAACTAAATATCCTAGATAACGATTTTCAACCTACAGCAAACAATTGGAGATACTTAGTTTGTAAAACAAGAATAAGAAAACCAAGAAGTGTTGGTGTAATGTTACATGCTGACGTAGATGAATTATTTGTATTTGAAACAGAATATTTTATTACTGATGGGGTTAATGACAAAACTCAAATAGAAAATGAAAGTTACAAATACGTATCTGAACATCAGGGAATACCACTTATGGTATATATCATAGAATCCAGAACAAATGTATCTACAGCAGCAGAAGTAAATATAGAACCAACAGTAACAGACGATCCTAGTAGAGCATTTTATGACTTAGAATTACAAAAGAATTTACAAGCAGAACAAGTCAATACATTAGGCAATGAAGACAAATTAAAATACGCAATCTCAGAAATAAATGACCTTAAATTAATTCAATCACAATTCCTTAACAGTAACTGGAAAGAACTCTATCAAAAAGTCGTAGGGTTAAGTGATAAAATAAACAGCAGACAACCAGAATACCCACTACCAATAGACTTATCCTTATTTAAAAGAAGATTAAATCAGTTAGAAAGTAACATGAAAATACTGCAACAAACATACACTAAAGAAAACCTAACAGCAGCCTTAAAACCAGTTATAGATCAAATTCTCACACCAGCATATTTGCAAACAAGAATAGGGTCTACAACAACACCAAGCATGGTAAAACTTAATGCAGCACTACAAAATACTACAAATCCAACAGGACAACTCAATGCTATTTTGACACAGTGAAAGATACAGTTTCATTCATTGATAAAATATCACCTTTTGCAAATAGCAGTATCAATAATGCATTTACAGGTGGTGGTGTCATGCTTGATATTATTGACAATGCATTTCCATTATTCTCTGCTGTATCAGATATCCTTGATTTAACAGGCCTTGCATCTATCACACCCTTGCAAGATTTAAGTCAGTTTACTTAGTTCAATAAAAGTTAGTCAGAGTTGCAAATAGTTTTTATTATTTCATTCCAGACCAGAGTACAGTAGAGGTAATAACCTAGGAAACAAATTACCACAGAACTCCTTGAAAAATCAATAGAGACTGAAAACCTATGTAGTATCATTATATACAATTTGAATGGAATAATTTCACCGCAGACAATCGAAAATAGAATATTTCAACTCGAGGACGACGGCAAAATAAAGGTGAGCCCCAAAGGAACATGTCTGGGAGAATACGCATCAGAAGACAAGTATGGGACATCGAACATCGACATCTTGAATTGGCCAACAATCAACTTCGCCACACAGCTGCCAGTATATCAAAACATGGAAGAACGTACACAACGTGTAAACCAATTGAAGAGGTTTGCAAATTCAGTACCGTGTGCTTTCATCTGGCATGATGGTGAGAGTGACCCAGGTTGCCAAGTGAACGGATTACATATCCATCTTATCGTCTCTAATGACACCAAGAAAAAACTGTCACAACATTACCAATATGTTCAACTTGGTAAAGAACTGAAGAAAGCCGACATTAAGATCAAGTATCAGAAAATCGTCTACCCTCTCAACCTCTGTAAACATATGCTAGAGGAACCACGCATGCTTATGGGCTGCAATAATTTGCAGTTAGCTGGGATCTTGAAAAGAGCAGTGAACTTAGGAGGACCATATGATGAGGCAAACGAGAATGTTGAAGTAGAAGGACGAAATGATCAAGAAGAAAATGTGACAATTGAAAACCCAATGATGAAGAAAATACAGAAGAACAGAACAGGAATGGGCGACATAATTCAGAGAATGGCAGAGGAAAGCAAGTTGGAGTATAAGTTGAAAACACAAGAGAAAGTAGAAGAAAAAAACAAGACAGCCAGAAGAGTTGAAGCGTTAAAAGATCTACTGACAAAGTATCAAACTAATAAGACAAGACAATGACCAGGATTTGGACCAATGGCGGTATATATCCTTGATACCGAACTTCGGGGCTATTCGTGCAGAAGCTCTCAAAGAGATTCACTACACACAATTGAAAGATGAACATCCATACACTAAAAAGTTGAAAGATGAATATCTTCCAGATGATGACACTATGACTGTGTATGAAACTGGCAAACTATTCCAGAAGTGGTGTGAGCACCAGAATATAGAAATCGGCAGGATTCTACTTGAAATGTACCTCATCTTGGATAAAAAAGTACAGAAAAAAAAATGTCTGTTCTTACATGGCGCATCCAATGCGGGGAAAACGTATTGGTTAAATGCTCTCACCCCCTTTACAGATAAAACAGGACAAACTGTACAAAGCACTGACTTTGGTTTCCAGAAGTGTTTGGATAAACTTGTTATCCACATACCTGAGATTCAATTAACCAAACCGGAACAGGTGGAGGAATTAAAGAAAATTCTGGAAGGACAGTCAACGACTGTGAATATTAAAAACAAAGAGCCTAAACGACTAGGAAGGACTCCAATCCTTATGAGTTCCAACAGTTTGCCTTGGGCATTCTTTTCTCAAGAAGAAGACGCTTTCCTGAATAGAATGTTCGCACATAGAGATCTGAAACAGGCACCATTTTTAGAGGAAGTACAAACGCCTAACACTTTGTACTTTGCAATGGTGTTTGATGAAATGTCAAGGATAGCCAAGGACAACAAAATATTCTGGGCAGGACAGACGCTACCAGAGGTAGATGAGAACATGTCAGAAATAGAAGAAATCCATCATCAGGTACTAACAGAAACAGAGCCTACACTGGCAAAGTACTTGAAGGAGTACAGATTCCGTCACTCAGAAAAGTTTTACCAAGAGACTTTCGACAATCCAAGCAATGTAATTCATGGATCACATAAAGTCATCAAAGATACACTGCAGCATCAAGTGTGTACATTTCTGAAATCCATCATTGACCCCACAGTACAATGTTACTACGTAGAGGACATATCAAACTTCCCAGTCATTACATGGAAAGAAGGGACAACACCAGCTCATCAAGTGAAAGTGAAAAAAGAACTTAGAAAAATGGTAGAGTACTACCTAAAAAAGATCGAAGAACAAGAACCCGTATGGCCTTTGGAAGAGCTATATAACAATTTTGACTTGAACATTAAAACCAAACTCAGACAAACATTGAGAAGAATCAGGAAATTGATAATCAATGAGAGAAAATATCATAATGAGATGATGGGGTATCCCGTCAGCCCTTACACTGGATCACAAAAGTCAAACAGGAATGAAAAGATATTGAAAAAAAAGAACAAAAGAAACTTAAAGATAAATCTGAAAGTACCAGGTATTGCCAGTTGTACCTGCACAGGTGATGCTACAAAAGTGGTGGAACCAGTCAAACAAAAAACACCAGAGAAGACACCTGAAATCATTATAATATCCGATGATGACGAAAATGAAGGACAAGTAGCCAAAATAGAAGAGGAAATAACTCCCAATCAGGAAGACATGATGGATTATCATAGATGGCATAGTACACCAAAGATGTCAAACAAAGAAATGTCATATTCAGTTCAACGTTGGTGGAAAGAAGAAATGAGTCCAATCACAAATTATGTAGAACAAACGAGAAAAAGCCCAACTGAAATCATGAAAGAAACCAATATACCAATACTTCCAGATGGTCAGGAAGAGACATACGAAAGTACACTGCCAGCACTGTATGTAACACCAGAAAATTCACCAAAAACATGCAAACGAAAGTTAGACTTTCAAGATGAAAGTCCGAAGAAAAGAACAAAGAACGAAGAAACACAAACATCACCAATAGTGAGAAATAAAGCAAGTCAAAGGACCCAAACATCTCCAGTACAACAAGAAGACAAAGAAACACAAGTGGTTATGACAGACCTATGGAAATCTCAAAAGAGACTGACTATGTCTTTGTAATGTTAAAATATTAAATGAATTAAATGTTAAATTGTTATTGTATTATAAATAAAAAAAAATGATGAAGCAGTTCCTTTTTATACTGGTCTGCCAAACATTGGTGTTTTGAAGCGTGTTTTTCAATTTGTTTGTGACTATTTGCCAGAAAATAGCAAGGTATTGACAAAAGAGGAACAGTTTCTTCTTTGTTTGGTAAAGCTTAGGATGAATTACCTTTTTAAAGACATAGCAAATCAGTTGAATGTTTCACTTTCAACAGTTCAAAGAAGCTTTCATAGCAGCCTTGATGTACTATACATTCGACTAAAGTTCTTAGTGAGGTGGCCAGAGCGGGAGGCTATTCGAAAAACCATGCCAATGTCTTTCAGGAAAGACTTTGGTAGAAAGGTTGTAGTGGTATTGGATTGTTTTGAACTGTTTACGGAGCGTCCAAGCGGGGCAGAGAACAAAGTGTTCACATATTCAAACTATAAACATCACCAAACCATTAAGTATTTGATCGGAGTAGCCCCTCAAGGTGTTGTAACCTTTATATCAGAGGGATGGGGAGGCAGGACCTCCGATAAGTTCATTACTGAAAAATCTGGCATTTTAGAAAATCTACTTCCTGGAGATGTTGTCATGGTGGATAGGGGATTTTGTATCGAGGAAGCAGTTAGATTGTATGGAGCAGAACTAGAAATCCCATGTTTTACCAAAGGTAAATCACAGCTCCATTCACTGGAAGTTGAGAAGACGAGGAAAATTGCCGCAGTTCGCATTCATGTGGAACGAGTTATTGGGCTTATTTTGCGAAAGTTTCGAATCTTTGAAGGTGTTATACCTCTTGAACTTATCAAATTAAGAAATGGAGAGAACATTCCAACCATAGATAAGATTGTCAGAGTAGCATGTTGTTTAACAAATCTGTGCCCATCTGTTGTGCCCTTTGATTGATGAAGGTTAGTAATTTCAAATAACTGCTACTAAGTGTCAGGTTGTATGAAAAAAAATGTGGTGTTTGGAAGAAGCAGAAGTAATATCAGTAATAAGTAGCAGGCACATCATTTTTTTTGTGTGTGTAGGTAATAGAGTTTGTGTATACTTGTATTCATACATTTGAAATGCTTATATTTGTACCATTTATTGCAAATAAAATGATCTTGGTCAGAAAAGGAGTTATTTTTTTATCATTAGTCTGCCTTACTCACTTTAATATTATATCTTGTATTTACAAAGTCAAGTCGAAGATACTCCAGTTTTTAAATGACACCAGGTTGGGGGATGTAAGCTACTGAACAGTGGCAAAGTACTGGTCCAATCCATAAACTGACTTAACCAAAATAAAAAAAATGTTTTGCTTCAACAATTTCATCATTATCCAAATCTGTGTTTTTTTTGTTTTTTGTTTTTTTTTATCATCATTATTCTTGAGATCGAGAAATCTTGCCATTTTTTTCTAATTCAACACAAATCAGGACCAAATAAAAACAAATGTTGAATTATTTATCACAAATTCAATATCATGAAAAACAATTTTTATTTTTGGTTCAGTTAGTTTGTGGTTTGGACCAGTACTTTGCACCTGAACTGTCATCTTTAAATAAAAAAAAATCAGATACTCAAAAAACAAGAAGTAATTTGTACATGTATTTATCTTGTATTTTCTCTTTTTCTCTCTCTTCATTTTTTTTCTAGTCATATCATAAACAAATAAAAACATAAACAACAGTTATATTAGACCACATTGACCACAGTGATGTCCTGGAATTTATTTAATCAATATTAACTGCAGGTAAACAATGCCCCTATGCTATTCTGTCCAAATTGTCTTAGTTTTTACAGTCTTGACAAAGCCATTTCCCTTTTGGCACTCTCTTCATTTTAATGCAGGCGGTGTGAAACCACTGCATTTTACAGTTCTCCCCATCGCAGTTGATCATTCGCCTTCCATCATCCAGGCCATTGCATACACAAAACCGTTGCACATCACAGATGCCAGTGTTCAGACCTGATGTTATTTGTTTCAAGACTGGACGATGTGTAAAACACTTGTACACTATTTCTGGCATAACACACTTTGAATGAAATTTCCTTGCCACTGCAAAGTCATTGTCCTTCAAAATTCTCTCATAGTGATGAGCATGAGATGTCCAAACATAAAAGTCACAATAATCCGTACCTGTCATGTGCATCTGCACCTGATAGAAGTATGGATGCTTCCTTGACAATGACTTGGAGTTGTCTGTATTCATGGCAATCCATGGCACTTCATTGGAACCACTGTCTTTCACAGAATATGGACACTTCACTTCTAAACACCCTCTGCCACAACAGTCACAACAAACAATACCATCCGGACTGGCTCCAAATTCTGGATAGTCAACATTCAACACAAGTCCACAATCTTCCAGAGAAAAGTTGGAATGTTTGGATTTCATGTCCAAGTACAACTGCATTGCTTTCGATTCCTTCCGAATGCCCCATTCCATTGCAGGAGTTTTCACTTTCCGACTGTCAACATAGCATATGGATTTTAGCAGAGACACTGATGGATCACTTACATCAGTATGTGTGGCTGCATGAAACCTGGATGCAGTTACTCTTCCAGTCCTGTACTTTTCCCAAAATGGACTGTTTATCTGGCCTCGTGTCTCCTTCTCCACAAACACAGCCTGGTCATGAGTTATAGCAATGTCCAAACTCTCACATTTTTCAACATAGGCACTTATATCCTCTTCATTTTGATTAAGATGTCCTTCAAAGAGAGAGGGTAAATGAACTGGCCAGTTCCCCACTAATGACTTTGGCACAAATGTGTCACTTAAATTCTTCTGAAGAGATAGTACTGCAGAACTTTTCAGGTCATACTGAATTCCACTTAAGAAACACTCCTCTTCAGCTTTTGTTGGCGAGGGTATGTTACTCGGAACCGTCTCAGCTGTAGTCTTTGCATGATTAAGGGTCTTCCTTTTCTTAATAGCTGATGTACAGTCCATTTCCATGAGTCGCTTATATGGCGTATCAAAATTCGCTGCTGTGGGGAACATCCAGTATGCTGGCACGTCTGTAACGCTGACTTCCTATCTGATCCTGCTCCAAGTCTCTAATGAGAAAAGGACAGCTGCCACATGTGAACAACACTCTCCTAGTCCAGCCATGCATGTACAGTGAGCAGACATGATGCTCCCCTCTTGGCCAACTATCACCCAACAGTCCAGCAACTTATGAAATGACAGATATAAAATTCATCAATAAATATACCAGTATCATCGTAAGTTCCCCTAAATTTTAAGAATTTTTCCCTTCAAGATTATGAGTTTACTGTCATTGCTATAATAAAATTATTACTTTAAGTATAACTATTCAAATATATATTTTATGCAAAAAAAACCATCATTTAACAAGAGTTACATTCACAATATTGGCTTTATTGATAAAAAGTTTAAATCAATATGTGCACCCCCCCCCCCCCCTTTGAGCTTAGGCTCCATTTCCCCTAAAATTAAAAATAATAACAGAACATCTTTGCAAAATAATCAACATATTTACTTTGTATCAGGCCTGACATATATGTGGATTGATCCTCTGAATCTTGACAAATACCTCCACTTTTTCAGAGAAAAAAGGAATATTTTATATATACATTGATAACTAATTGCAGAACAAATGCACTGATTTATATTCATTAATTAATTATAATTTCTTATGCTCTTATAAATGCTATAGCTTAGTGTAGCATTCTATTTTTCTATAATTTGCTATCGATACATGTATGTGTCTTGTAAGACAATGGGTCCTGTACCACTTAATTAAACTGTCAGTTCAAAAGTTCTACAAAGCATGTTGTTTTGTTATTTTGTCTTCCCGACTTAAAATTCATTGTATTGTTTGGTATAATAGTTATTTAATGATACGAATATTTGTTTTGAGCTTACCTTTGCCCGAAGAAGATGGTGTCCATTGATCTCCTTGTAGAGTGTTTCTCTGATCCATCCATCCTGGAATAACCGGTATGCGTCGAGAGATTTGTAGTTTCGCAGCTGCTCTTTCGAATAGGCTGACTGCTGGAACACTAAATAATGCATTACATCAATGATGTTCACTTCTGGCCACTTTGTTCTGTTCTTATCAAAATCACGACACGCCACTTCGTAAGGATCGAGTCCAATCAATGAAATTTTCTGATCGTACCGACTTCGCACATCAAATGCGAGAGAATCCCGATAAGTCTTTCCTGGGTCATTCTGTTTAGCCATTACAGAACTTAATTGAAACACCTTTCAAATGTTTTCAAGCTCAGTTATACCTTACGTAGACACAAATCAGCGAAATATAGCGAGACATATATCGTCGGAGCAATGATATTGTTTGGGGAATCAAAATGGCGGAGCGCGTTGCATTATGGGTACTTGCGTAAAAATCGTGACGTCAGTGAAAACAACGGATAGTAAAATTCATCCGCCATTGATGGAAGTTATGGTTAAAAAAAAAAAAAAAACGGAATAAAAGGTCACAAAAACATACTAAAAATTGACCTCTTGTGTTTTGCAAATGTATAGGTATATAATAAAAGGAAAACTATGTTACAGTTGCTTTCCGTGGCTTCTTATTTTGCTCCTTGCAGTGTAGAAAAAAAAATTTCTGACGCTGCTCGTAGCAAAATACAAAGCCTCGGAAAGCTACTGCAATATAATTTATCACAAGTTAAAAAAAATATTTTCATGGAATCGAACCTGTCATTTGCTCACCCCTCTAAGGAACCCATCTGCTTACACACATTTCTCCACAGTGAAACCTTGTGTATCGAACTCAGTGCTTAACTATAAAGCATTTGCACTTGAAATTCCTATCAACTTACACACCCAAAACCCCTCTTTTGAAAATCAAGGATTATGACATGTATGAGATAATTGTTTGGGTTTACCATCATTGTGACCTTATTTCAGTCATATAGCGACGTCCAGCTTATTACTGCTGGAGGAAACCCCGAATGCACAGAGGCACCCAAGTAAACCACTGACCCTCTGCAAGTCAGCTGGAAGACTTCCTCACATGAAAATCTGAATGACCCTGTCGGGAATCGAACCAGGCGGTGATGGGCTGGGTGAGTGTAAAAGTCAGCAACTCTACCTTCTCAGCCATGGAGGCCCTTGATAAGTTTTTGGAATTGATATGAGAAAAAAAAAATATAAAAAAAATTGTTTGACAAAACTTACCCGGACTGGATTTGAACCCACCCTACAGGAATGACACCACAATGCTAAGACCAATGAGCCAGAGTTGATTCCCTGAGGCAGTTGTCAGAACTTGCATTTATATCCGTAATGACACATCATTACACATGATCGTATGTGTCCTGTAAAAGAAGTCTGATACTTAAATTATATGTCTGCTATATTCATTCAATATGTCTGTTCACATAATTTTACAAAGTAGAATTTGTTTCATAAAATTATATGGTAATTAAGACACTCATGAACACAAACATACATGTTGCTAAAAAATGTATTTGACACTTTAAATTGAGAGGAGGCATTTTAAACATTGTCATCAGCAGCCTCAAATGTAAATGAATTTTAAATAAGCAACAGGCATTTGAATTCATAAGCTCTCTATCAAATTGGATACATTTTTAATCTTTTTACTTCATCATTCCCAGTCATTAATAAGAATTATTAAGTGTCTAATTAATTTCACAAGCAAATGAGCCAAAACACTCAAAGAAAACAAATTGCTGTAGGAAAAAGATTTAAATTTATGATTTATATTAACTGTTGTATTAGGGTAAGAAATGAGTTCCAATATAGATTTATATTAAAAGCAGCAGTACAAATATTGGTAAGTCATTTTTCATTTATGAATCACACATTACCCAGTGGTATAAACCAGTGATGTTTGATCATGGAATTGGGCGTTATTTTCTTAATACCAAAGGAGGAGGCCACACAAATTATATTAGATCTAATGAAATATTTGGGGTCCATCATTGGATTTATTTATTTTTGTAAATGATAAAAAAAATAAAAATATTATGGTCTTATGATCAAATATCAATGATGAAATTTTGACGCAATGTTAAGAAAGCCTATCAACTAGTTTTAAACAAGAGGCCCAAGGGCCATAAACGCTAACCAGTGTAAATCAGCATATTCAAGATGATTTTTTCTATAAGGAAATCAAATGACAAACCAGA
>CM037782.1:33921590-33933168 GCA_021229015.1 Solen grandis | reverse complement strand
GACATTATATTTTCGGCATCGGTTTCTGTGTTTGATTGGTTTTACTTTCCACAGACAAAACATGAATATAAATCATTTCGAAACAGACATAGTGATGCCACATTGCATAATCATACGGTAGACTTGTGGCGGTCCACATAAATAAAACATTATCCTGACACCGGCCACCCCTTCATAGAGCTACTCATATTTATGCTAAAGCGCCCAATCTTAAATAAAAGACTGTGACGTCACTACTTAAACATTCTGACGCAAAGCAAATAATTTTTAAGCAATAGTCCACTCATATTTGAAAGGGATGGGAAGATCGAATCCACTGCTTTCTGCTCTAAACACTCGGCAACCCCAAAGGGCTACCAGGGATTTTTAAAAAAAAAATAAACATTTGGCAACCCCGGACTCACACGTAGTTTTTTCAAAATAAAACCCCTCGGGAACCAAGGCCCACACCGAATTTTTTCAAAATTCCCAAATTTTTTTTTTTAGGTTTCCTTTTTTTATTTATATTTAAAACTAAAAATCCCCTTTCCATATAAAAAAAAACTTGGCCCAAAAATCCTAGGTTTTTTAACCGTATACCTTTTCCTTTCGTGTAAAATGTAATTACATGTACATATATTCCAATGAACGAGAAATGTAATTTATATAATTTGTGACGCAACAGAATGCTTTACCCAGTAAAGAATTGCCTTGTCCCTAAATGCAAATTTGACCCTTTCCCGAAAAAAGGGAAAACCCTTCCCAAGTATTCCCGTGTTTCCGAAACCATTTAGAAATTTGACTACCATCCGCACTGTGGGCCTTTAAATTGTTTTTCCAACCCCCAAACAGAACCCTGAAATAGAATAAGTTTAAAAGTTAAACCATTTTACCCCCCTTTTGAAGGGACCCCTTTAAAAAAGCCGAAAAAAAAAAATTTAAACAGCGATTTATTTCAGTAGAACACGTTTCTAGTTTCCGTTTTACAAAACAGATCGAACTGTTTAACAAAATCAAGGATTTCGCCAATTTAGAATGATTTCAGAATGAAGTCGGAAAGAATAAATTGCGAAATGTCAACATATAATATAGAAGCCTACACTCGCCGCGTTCGTTTCGGTCTTCTATTGTCTGTAGAAATATCTTAAACAGACTAATGTAGAATCATTAATTTTCGTGGGAGACTGAATTTTGTCGATATGGTGGATGACTTTATCCACGAATATTAATCCCCTCTAAAATTATCCATTTCATAAATGTATGGTGTTAAAGAACATGAATCCACGAATACATGCACCAACGAAATTGATTTTATTTCAGATTTCACGAATCTTAGTGCCAACGAAAATTAATGATTTTACAATATATACATATATCCAAACTATAGACGTGTTTTGAAACATAGTTTTTTTTAGATGTCTGATCTGGGTTTCCCTTGTTTGCTCATTCAATAAAGTAGTTCAGCTTCTACACAGTCTGCGGAACGAAGATGGATTAAAGAACAGACAGACAGACAGACAGACAGACACATAAACTTACAGTAGGAGGGTGTATGATCGCTACCGGATAGACGTAAAGAGAGAGTCCATAGTTCGTCAAGCTCGAGTATATGTAATTGATCTATAAAATATTATAATGTTTTAATTATTATACGCGTTGGATTAATTCTTTTTAAGAATAATAAAACAAGAAGTAGTTAGTAAAAATGCATATATACGAGTGGAAATACTGTAAAAGATCTAAGTTAGCCTTCGATATATATATATATATATATATATATATATATATATATATATATATATATATTAAATCCATCGTCGGATACCCATGTCCGATTAATCGATATTATATATCGGCCGTGGGATTTTACGCTTGTATTTCGTCGTTTTAGGGGTGTGTCAACTTACGTGATAACATTGGTTCAATCACAGTTAACATGACTGTAAAGCCCCGACGCTAAAGAGCACTTCATTTATAATGCGCATTTTTTTTAAAGACCCAAAGTTCACCGACAATTAAATGCATGCACATCCTCTCTCGGATGGTTAAACATGTATCAAAATCATATAACTACAGTTCCTTTTCAAAACATACCCGGTACTTGAAAAGTTATATGAAGGAAAATGAAAATTATCATAAATTATTCATAGAAGTATTAAATTGACAGCGAGAGAAAAGTTGATATTACCTCGTTCATCAACAGGATGAGGTAATGATTAGCCCATTGACGAGCAAGATCCTCTTCGCCATAGATATTTCGAAACCTGTTAATAAGTTTATAAATGTAAATATACAGTCAAACTTGTCTTAAGCAGTCAATCAATGGAATAATAGAAAGTGACCGCTTAACCGAAATGGCCGCTAAATGAAGGTTAAACATATACCAAAATGCTAGTTTGGTGATATTAAAACTGACCTCTAAATGCAGGTTGGCCGTTTAACAAAGGTTACCGCTAATACAGGTTCAACTGTATATGCAATTCAAGGTAAACTCCGCGCACCAGTTCCGTCACGCTTCGCTACTTTAACCACTGCCACCACACAAATCACGTGATGATAGTTGAACCATGTGACCAACACTCATAATTTTATAAATTAATGTTATTTGATTTAATTTTTGACTTTTCTCAAAATCATGAATGTTATTTTCGTGGAATATAACGAAACTGATATGATATATTCAAAACTAAAAACAAAAGTGAAAAAAGTAAATCCGGCCTATATCAGCCGAATCTACTTGTGGTGACACTGATTATCGATAAATTTAAGGGGAGGTAACTACTGCGGCGGAGTTTGAATTCAAGGAGGTCATAAGGTGGTAAGCAAAGATTAGTGAACCTCTCACGTTTACCGTCCGCCTCGGGAGCGGGATGTCGGTCGTGGGTTAGATCCCCGGCTGCAACATATCAAAGTCTTAAAAAATGGTACTTGTATTGGCGCTCAGCATATAATGGTATTTCCAGGACTGGTTGGCCCGGTGTCAGTATAAAGTGACTGGGTGTGGTATCATGCTACATGACTACGGTGTGATACTGCAGTGTGGCAGCACTATCTGTCTCAAAAAGACATAAGTCTCCAAATGAGTCAGTGGGACGTTAAACCCAACAAACAATGCTTTTAACCACATCATCATAATGAAGAGAGCACTGAACATAATGCAGTAAGCACTGCATATAAAGTCATGTGAACTGAAAATAATACAAAATCAATAGAACATAAAGCTCTCTTTACCGCTGAGCATAATGTTGAAATCACTGCACATTAATACTTTTCAACTGCATATATAAAAGGACGAACCGCATTTCGGGATCAGAAATTTCAGACAGGGACTCGGTAGAGCCCTATCCTACATGAATACTCATGGTGGATTCTTATATTCTCTTATGAAATGGGGTTTCTCAAATAATATATTAATATGACGTCATTATTTTTATCGATTTAACGTCATACTTTTTAATGTATGAGGTTATATGTTGACCAATGAGATCGGTTTATCTCGTTAAACCACTTTGTTTAATGGGTAACCTAGTATATACGACCAATCTTTGTGCGCATGCGTGTAGAGATGGACTTGGATAGTAACGTCAAAACATAATTCCATACATTACGTAGGTTAATGTTTGTTATCGAGGGCTTAACAAGTTAAACCGCTCGTTCGGCTGAGCCGAGCTTGAGCGGTTTAATTTGTTAAACCCTCGATAACAAACATTAACCTATAGGTATCCAACAGTGTATGATATGAGTTATCAGTAAAGGTTATTTATAATCTCAGTTCTTTTGGATTAAATGGGAATCACTGTCGTCTGTGTGTGTTAATTGACAATGTAAGCAGAAATAGCAACGACTTTCTTAACCATTTAGTGTTGGAAGTCACCCTAAATTTGTGGCCAATCAGACGCTCTGAAAATTCAAATTTATCAGCGATTTATTTCAATAGATCACCTTTCTATTTTCTACTTAACACCGACTTTTTGACTAAATCATGTATCTCACAAGTTTAGGGCGACTTCGGAGTCGGATAGAGTATAAGAGACATTTCTCCAGACAATAGAAGGCCAAAGCGAGCGTAGCAAGCGATACACCAAAAACATGTAAAACACGTTACTATCTGACCCAATGCAAGGAACGAATTCTACGGCCCTTTTGAAATTTGAAATTTTTAATTTTCCAAGCAACCCGAAAGGTTATCTGCATCTCTACTGTGCACACTGGCACAGTGCTTGCGGTAGGTCGGTGGTTCTACCAGGATGCCTCCGTGCATTCGGGGTCTTCCTCCACCTGTAATTAGCTAGCCGTCGCTATATGACTGAAATATTGTCAAAGCGACGGTAAACTCAAATAGTCAAGTCAAGTCAAAAGTTAGAATGATCAGATCATGAGGGAGTCGTAATAAAAAAGTTACTTGTTTCCACTAACCCGACCGACAATATTTTACCGATCCTAAATCTTTTCTTCCGTACCATTTGGGTTATTACGGTTGCAAAACGCTGCTTTTTATTACTTCCCTTTAAAAAAGAAAATAAAAATGGGAAAAAAAGTTAATATTCAAAAATGAAGTTTAGCCGACCTACCGACCCTGTTTTTTCGGAGATGTTAGTGAAAATAACTTATTTGTTTCGCCTTACCATTCCAGGAAAGCATTGTCAGTGACCACAGCGATCTCGGCCACCATCTCAGTGTCAATGTAGGCAATGTTCTCGACCTGACGCTTCCTTCTTTCATCTCTGAAATCTGAATCGTGATACGTACGGGTATTAAAACCTTAGTTATCGTAAGTAATTTGTGTTAACCCTTTTAAACACCTTATGGATATTCATGTACAAATGTATGGTTTAGTTTACAGTATATACAGTTGAATATGTATTAGCGGCTATCTGTACTAAGCGGCAACCTGCATTTAGCGGTCATTCATAATATTACCAAACTGTAGCATTTTTTATAATATATAAACTTAATTTAGCGGTCACCTTTGTTAAACGGTCACTCCCTTTTGTTTCCTTGAATGACCGCTTTAGACAAGTTTGACTGTACATGTATTAACTTACTAACATTAAAAGGTATATGAACTAATGGATTTTCCTTTGACGCACAGATTAAGTAAAATCAGAGCTACATTATTGTATAAACAAACAGAGGAGACCCTGCTCAGACTGGTTCTGGAAGAATTTGTCAGATCTGTGCCTTCTATATGAGTTGAGGGTTAACTGATTTTGTTCTCAAAAAAAAAAAAAAAAAAAAAAAAAAAAAAAATATATATATATATATATATATATATATATATATATATATATATAATCATATGAAAGAAATATACACGTTATATTTATTACTCGTACCTATGTATGGTAACATTAATAATGATACGTTTCATTATTTCAACCCAAAAATTATATGATCATCCATCTTACAATACTTAGGTAATACATATTTTTGCAAAAGTCGAGCGAGAAACAAACTCGCAGAGATAATAACTAATCATGATTTTCGTCACTTATTTGTGACTAAACAAAACTTATCTAAAACGTTTTGCATTAATGTGTGTGTGTGTGTGTTGTTTGGTTTGACACGAAAGACAACTCCGATTGATCTATCTAAAATTCCGCCAAATTACCGAACTTCCCCTGTATATATACAGGCAAATTGATTTTTGTTTTCGTCTTCGAATTTTTACCAAGAAATAGATAATGTTCTCATATCCTTGCTGTTTATTTACGATTGCTGTGGCAATCATAGATTTTTTCCCGGTAAACAAGTGAAATTTTGAGACCGGAAGTAACAATATACACTGCATTCAACGACAAAGTCGGCCGTTTTGACGCCGCTTTGTAGCAAACACGTTGGAAACGTGAACGGTAAGTAAACGAGATATGTCAAAGCCCATGCTGTAAGTGCGACGACAGTATTCAGTCATTTAGAGACGATGTCTACTTGAGACAGATATAGTGCTGCCACACTGCAGTATCACGTCGTAGACATGTGGAATGATACCACATACAGTCATATTATCCCGGCACCCGGCCAACCAGACATATAACTACTCTTATATGCTGAGCGCCAAGCAATGGAGCCATACCAGTACCATTTTATACGACTTTGATCGAACCCACGACCTACCGATTTCGTGGAGGACACTTTAACTACACAGCCACCGGGACCGGTGTAGGTAGTTAGGTTGGAAGGTAGGTTGGTATGATGAATATTCTCTTATAAACTAGTTTTAGAACCTAGTTAACACATCTAAAAGGTTTACATTAATTGTGCATGTTATCTAACATTGTTTTCTTTAAACACATATTCATTTCATTTTTCTCCCATCCCTGATATGCTTTAAACTATTTTTATGTAAATAATATATTTCTAATTTCTTTTTTATTTAATTATAATTTTTGATATATTTGTCTTCTCATAAAGGAATAAAAGATTGAAGTGCATCGCTAACAAAAGTCTAATTTCATCCACAATTAAGAGAACCTGCGTTGAACGGACAGCAATATAAACATGTATGTTTAGTTTATTCATACAACTTATGTGATTTATAAACACAAGTGTGAAAGCCGTGGAATCGCAGCTTAAAGGAAGAATTTCAAAGAATCAACTCAACGTAAAGAAATAAATTCCAACAAGAGAAATAAATTTCATACCTGCATCTGGAGGTTCGCGCACCTCCACAAAACCCCCACTTATAAGATCCCAGCAGTGTTCTTTGTCTTCGCCTACGAAACATCTCCTTGTTTCGCTGTTGTATAGCGCACTCTAAACAACAGAAAGTATTTTGAAACTGTTCAATAAAAACAGTTAAGAGAGGTATTCATTCACCTACTACAAGTTTTAACAATATATATGGATCTAGCCATTTACCTCAAGGGGGGGGGGGGGGGGGGCGTCTCAAGACCAATCTATGGAAATGACTGTACGTGGGTAGGTGATGTTGTCCGGATGCATTCTTCCATCCTTTCTTTTAAGATTTTTACGGGGGGGGGGGGGGGGAGGGTCCAACGTTTTTTTCCAGGGAGGCGGGGGTCTTTTCTTCTTAATTTTAGTATAAAAGCCAAATCCCAGGTGATCATGACCCCCCTATCTACCCTATTTCCTCTGGATCCGCGCATATTGACTGTTAAGAAACTTGGCACCTCACTAATTATTGGGCATTGATGGTCATTTTAATTTAATCAACTTCATGCATCCGTGTTTTCAAGAATATGTCCTAGGATTCGTTGAGTATGAAACTCTGTTTGACCCAAAGATCTGAGGACAGATTCATGAAAGGAGGGGGGAACATGCAGTAGAGGTATAAAATGGTATCAGTTATTCCTTGCAAAGAACTTAGTGATAGATCGTTCCTATTGCATTCGATTCAACCAGCTCGGGCAGTAGGATTTTACTTGGTTGCATTATTAAGGGCGTATTTCGCAATAGCATTTTTTTACTATATAGACAAAGAAGGAAAATCAAAACTAGAGAACGAGTATTTTTTTAACTTGGTATGGTTACAGAGAATCACACTAGAAACAAATTTATGGGATAAAAAATGGGGGTCTCCACGCTACTTTTGAGTTATCTGCACCTAAATGTGATTTTTTTCCTTGCTCTTTTTTTGTCAATTCCAAGGACAGATAGATAACTCAATATTATTGGCTAGCAACACCTCATTTAATTTCAACTTGATGTTTGGTACTATATTCCCTGTCATTGTTTGAAAGTTGTAGAAATTCTATGCAACAGATTTTATTCTATAGTCGCAAATATACGGGAATATATAAAAAAAAAAAATCAGGAAAAACGCAGTATGTCTATTTGCTGAAACATCGTGAGAAAACAGTTGAATGGAATTGTTTTAAACTTTGCATAATGTCTAGAAGTGAAACAATAAATAATGTGAAATTAAATAAGGTATCGATAGGCTTGATTTTCCCCTTTTGTCTATATAGTAAAACACTGTTATTGTGAAATATGCCATTAACATGATTTATCAATACACATATAATACTTACTACTACAATATTTTAACTATTTTCCATTTTTAGCTTGTTAAATTATCACCATTTCAAACAGAGTCGCGTACATTTATTATATGTACAATATGTTGTTGCATATTCATACGCTCATCTGGAATTTCAAACATATCTAACATTGTAAAATGAATTCTCCTAAATTTTGGCCAGTTTATATGTATGTTAACAGTACATGATGTACCGTTGCGTGAATATGTTGAAATTACCGCACAACATATAAGCAACTAGCAAAGATTAAAAATATGCTATACAAATGTCGAGACATCGAGAGCAAGAAAAACTTACATATAACCATGCATTCTTTATCGATTTACTTACCATTTCAATATTACCCGATTCTAAAACCGTCAATGCAAACGAACCATCGTCACTGGCATAAAATTCTTGGTTCTGTATAAAACACACATTTTTATATAATACACACAGTTCTGTATGATGTAATACACAGAGTTCTGTATGATGCAATACACACAGTTCTATAAAACACACATTCTGTATAATACACACAGTTCTGTATGATGCATAAGATTATTCTGTATAATACACAAAGTTCATGTAAATGCAATACAACATTTCTGTATAAACACATATTTCTGTATCATACACACAGTTCTGTATGATGCATAAGTATCTGTATAATACACACAGTTCTGTATGATGCAATACACACAGTTCTGTATAAAACACACATTTCTGTATAATACACACAGTTCTGTATGATGCATAAGTATCTGTATAATACACACAGTTCTGTATGATGCAATACACACAGTTCTGTATATGCAATATACACGGTTCTGTATAAAACACACATTTCTGTATAATACACACAGTTCTGTATGATGCATAAGTATCTGTATAATACACACAGTTCTGTATGATGCATAAGTATCTGTATAATACAAACAGTTTAATATTATACCTACCGTTCTTTGTAATGCAATACACACAGTTCTGTATGATGCAATACACACATATATATATGATCTGACTTGAATTGTTATTTCGTATCAAAGTTTACGAAACAAGTTCATGAAAATGCTATTAAGCGAGCAATCTCATTAAAATCAGATCCAGTATGCTAACTGGATCTGACCACATCGTATAGGGGGTCGTCTCAGATTGACCTTTGTATAAGGCAATTAAATTGGCGGCTACAGAATTCTTCGGTGTAACCAGAGATGGGGCCTCCGTGGCCGAGAGGGTAAAGTCGCTGACTTTAACACTCACTCAGCCCCTCACTCGTGGGTTCGAATCCCGGCAGGGTCATTCGGATTTTCATGTGAGGAAGCCTTCCAGCTGGCTTGCGGTAGGTCGGTTGTTCTACCCGGATGCCCCCGTGCATTCGGGGTCTTCCTCCACCTGTAATTAGCTTGACGTCGCTATATGACTGAAATACTGTCGAAGCGACGGTAAACTCTAATAGTCAAGTCATAACCAGAGATAGTAACCGCATTCATCTCACAATAGGGTAGAAAGATATGTATTCGGCCGGGTAGCTCATTCGGTAGAGCATTAGCTCTGTAAGCAAACGGCCCCGGGTACGAGTCGCACATTTCTTTCACCGTGTGACATATGTTTAACCGATGTCAGTTTGAATAGCGTTATTTAATTGTTTTAAATCGAGCACTTGTTTTTGCATATAAATTACTTTAAAGGTCACTCTAACGTGACCCTTAATGCGATGTTGTCAGATCCTATTGCGGATAGTAGAGGAGCGCAAGTAAAGATATGATTTTAATGAGATTGTAAAGCGAGCTTCTTGCGAGCTGAATAAAATTTTTATAAACTTGGTATGAAATGATAGTTCATATCAGATTTTCTTATCATATCAACTAAACATGTTGACAGTAAATCACGATTGTAACAACAATCAAACATAAAATGAATGAAGGGACTGTAAACGAATTACTTTTATCAATCTAGTTTCAAATAATAACTGAAAATAACAAGTAAACGTGTGTATTTCTCATACATTTTCAACATCAAATAAGTGTTTCTTTTTCATCAAAGTTAGTTATCAAACATATTTAATCCAACTGTACCAAAACACTATGCATATACATGTATATAGAAAACACGCGCGTGACGCGAGGTAATGTAATTTGGCCTAAAAGTTACATGAAACGTGTTAAAAAAATATGTGATGGTTATATGAAACCGGAAACAGCTGTTCAACATAATGTTATATGATAAAGTTCTCTATTATGCATACAGTTCTGTACGATACATACATCTGTCTCAAGCCCAGATTTTCCTAGCAAATTTTGTCAGGATTGAAATATAATCAAATTGCAACATGTCTAGCTAATATGAAGATGAGTTGTGTGACGGGTCAAGGTCACCGTTACTAAATATAGACTTTCGTTAATATTAATAACGTGTAACAGATATGAGATACATGTAAATATTTTCATTTTAACTCTTTTTATCCTATTCAAAAATTGCTGAAAACAATGACGTCATGTATCTAAGACACGTGACGAAGTAAACTATGTACAGTTGAACCTGTATTAGCGTCCATCTGTACTTAGCGGCCAGTCTGCATTTAGCGGTCATTTAAAAAATTTTTTATATTATTAATTTAGCGGTCACCACTGTTAAGCGGCCACAGTCTCTTGTTCCATTGACTGACCACTTAAGACAGATTTGACTGTATTTACGTCGGGTATACCTTAGACCCTAATTTCCTTTCCCGGTTTTTCGCCTGCTTCGCCTTCACATGCTTGGTGTCCTCCTCACTTTCTATGTCAAGTTCCAGCACGTCCTGGAATGCGATTTCTCCTGTCACCGGATTTCTACTGGGTTTCTTGCCTAACATGTTGATTTTGACGACTTTTGTTTGGACGTTACGCTTGCCTGATAGAAAAGAAGAAATTAAATTATATGTTATAATAACATGTATCTAGTTTCATTTCGTCCATTTTTAAAATACTCTATTGTTCATACATTTTTTTCCGCAAGCGAATCTGTTAAATTTTTGAACTGCATTCAATTCATAAATCCACAAATCATTATGAAAATGCTACATTTGAAGAGTAGAACAGATATATAAGTTGACATAACATAACTAGAGAAACAAACCAAGGGGTAAAATCGCAAAATGTGCTAGGGTATCGCACCCGGAGTAACTTGTATCTAACTACTGTCTCTTCTGATGCTGTCTCTTCAGCAAAAACAGGACTCACACGTGGGAAATCCTTGACCGTAAGGTCTAAAATATGGCCATTATAATCAGAAAATGATTGCTAGCCATTACAATCATTACAATAGAAGAAGAAGAGGAGGAGAAAGAGAGAGAATCTGGTATTCAAATCTTGTCGATGAATCCTATGTATAAATCATACCTCACCAGGTATAGCAGTTAGCAAAATGTTGTGACGTAGAAAGACACTGAGTTTACGGAGCATCGTCTATCGGCTAGAACCACCGACCAGCTTTGGTACTGTCATATTAGTGGTGCAAAGTGAATACTTTCAGTAGGTATACGTTAATTTAAAGGTGAAATATAGTCTCAAGTGGCCTGGTGTTCTCATATCTTTCATAGCCTTTACTTTTTTTATTGTCGGTAATTATGAAAATTTATG
>CM037782.1:33871490-33921490 GCA_021229015.1 Solen grandis | reverse complement strand
CGACAAGAGTCAGTCATGCACATCAGTTAGGTACCTCCAATTAGGCACCTCTCCGACACGCACACCCGGATTAATTAACCCCGGTAACCCTTTCATTACCCCTGATTGACCCCAAAGAGGAAATTACATAATAATAACAAACAAAAAACTTAATTTTTATCAGTAGATATATAAGTGACTTTACTCATTTAGAAACATGGTCTCTGTGGAAACCCAATGCAGATACAGAAATTTAACAGAAAATAAGAGGGATTTGGATGTGAAGGTACGTAGGTTTATTCACGTAACTCATAATTTTGATAGAACCAGGACCTTTATATCAATCTTCAAAATTTACCGAAATATTGAATAAGAGTGAATAGTATTGCATATAAAACAATTCGTTGTCTCAGATTGTGTTTAATTTAAGACTGATTTGATATATGACTTTGGTGATTTTATGCTGGTATCCATTTTCCCTAACTGTTGCAAAGTCTCCTAAATCTGAGCAGGCCAATATAATTTAGATGACTGAGACTAAACCAGCCAAACGTAACGTATACCAAAACTCGGAAAGTTTTTCCGATATATTTCGATAGACACTGTGATCATCGCAAATCCATCCAGGGATTACTTATAAGATCGGCGTAAATGATGTTCCGTCGATAGACCTACACCTGCACAAAATAATATATATATTTTGATGTATGCGGTCTGGCATGTTTTCCTACCATTTTTTGACAAACAGTTGTATGTTGCAACTTACAAACATTACCATGTTTGAAAAGCTAGCATGCAACATTTATTTTGCCAGAAAATTCAAAAGATTGAACACGAAGTTTACCTAACATAGTCTGAAAAATCTGATCGCATTCGTTAACGATCGCAATCTTACGAATATTAACAAGGAAACAGGTTGCATGTTTTTCTCACCCAATTACAATTCGAAATATAGAATTCTAACAGCATTACATCGACATGAGACACGCTTGTTTACATAAGGCAATCATGCAGAGTTCTAGTTCCTCGTATTTTGGGACATTGTCTATTATTGCTCTTCATGCTTATCATTTATCTTTACCTCTTATCCTATCAAATGAATTCGACTGTTCAACAACAATTGGGAACTCCTTTTTGATTACATAACTTATCCCCATTTATCGGCTGTCGATTGCCGCCGATGAAAATGCGTATTAATCTCTAAAATTGGTGTTAAACAAAGGACAACCGATAAAATGCTAAAATTGACGAGCAATACTTCAACAAAAGAAAACATTTATGCCTCTTATGCTTATTTTGTGATTTCAAATATTATAACAAAGGAAAATCAAAAGTGTGCGAAACGTCTTTAAATATTCCAACACAAATATTTTCAGTGTTTCGGCCTTTCTCCCTTCTATAGAATGTTCATTTTCCACTCTCTCAGTATGTTGTTCAGCCATTTTATATCGGTGACCTTTTGCCCCTTGAACTTACGGTACTGCATGCATTATTAATTATCCGCAAGCCTTTTCGTTAATGGCGGGCACATTTCTGTAAACTCCCGTGTCAAGTTTTGTTTATGGATACACTAGTGTTATGTACACTTTTTTTACGCAAATATCGTTTTATAGCTTTCATATTTCAAAAAGTGTGGGTATTTCAAATGTAATATTAATTTTAAAAAATGAGCAGAATACATTTCAAATTAATTTTATGTGGCAATACTTCAAAAGTTTAATATGGGAAATTACTAGTTTGCTTTTATTAATCATAGGAAAAATGTCAAATATTTCTGTAGTCGAGGTTTACAAACAACATTACATGATAAGATGTCGTCAATTTATGGGATGCGCCAATGTTGTGCGTACATGATAAAAACATAGAACATAAATGACAGATATAATAATACAAGTAAAATTAATAGACATATTAAACAGTTCAAAATTACGAGACAATTAAAATTCAGCGCATACTAAGCGAGTAACTCAAATTAAACATTTTTAACATTGATATTGTATAATATATATTGGATGGGTGTGTCACGTGATCAGGTGTGAAAGTTTGAATTTTTGTCAGCTCGCGATAAATTGGTTTATAAAGCAATTTTTACAGGGAATTTCATAAATATTTGTGGATATATTTGATTGTGAGGAGCATAATTATCTTGACATAAGTTTTTAGTGAATAGTTTTCATGGGAAGACGTAGCAAAAACAAAAAACGTAAAAACAGTAGCAACGGAGAAACGCGCGAAGCTAAGAACAGAAAAAATGGCGGATCGAGCAACAGTGTAAGTGACAGTGTTAGCGACGTTATACGGAACGGAACTCTGTTTTGTTTGATGATTCCATCATCATGGCCAGTCTGGATACGTCAGTATTCGAACCTGCAGCCCAGGAGGACAGTAGTGCTAGCGGCAGTGATAAATTCAGTGTGAATAACAGTGTTGTCACTTCTTCGAATCCCTCAAATTCTGATCTGATGGATTATTTGAAGTGCATGAATGATAAATTTGTGCAAATGGATTCTAAGATCAATAAAATGGACCAACGGTTAGGAAAATTGGATAAATTGGAAAAACAGGTGACCAACTTTGAGGGTGAGTTAAAAAAACTTTGGACATTCGTACATGACAATACCAAGAACAGTAATGACTCAGTTATGAAAGTGACCGACAGAGTTGAGTCCCTTGAATTTGCACTTAGTAATGCTCAGAGTCAGATTACCCAGTTACAGTCTGATAAGGTCAACATGCAGGACTCTTTGCTCTATATGCAGTCTCAGTCCATGAGAAATAACCTTGTTTTTTCCAACATATACGAGGAGAGGGATGAGAGGCCGGAGGAAGCTGAACGTAAAGTGCGCTCATTTATGGTTGAGAAGTTAAAACTTGCTCAGGACTTAGTAGACAGTATTAAGTTTGAACGAGTGCACAGAATGGGTGGTAAATCCAGTGTTACCAACAGGTCTAGAAACATTGTTGCTAAGTTTACGTTATATAAGGATCGTGAAATCGTCCGTAAAGCGAGAACTGTTCTCAAGGGGTCACATTATTATATAAATGAACAATTCCCCAAGGAAATCGCTGCCAAGCGTAAATCACTTCAGCCCCAACTGCGAGAAGCAATTCGTAACGGGAAGTCAGCCTGGATCAGTTACGACACCCTCTACATAGACGGTCGGCCAGTGCGTGATTCCTCAGCCTAGCGGGACGCGGGGGTTGGGCTTAATGTTCTTTCATGGAACATTAACGGTTTAACCAGGCACAAACTTGATGACCCGGACTTTGTTAATATGATTAACAAATATGACATTGTATTTCTGTATGAATCTTGGACTAATCAACTTTCTTCCATAGACATTAATGGGTATAAATCTTTTAATCTGTATAGAAAATTTCAGCATAGACGAGCCAAGCGTTGCAGTGGAGGCGTAGTTATATATGTAAAAAATTCTATTTCTAGAGGTGTGAAAATTATAAAAAATCATTATGATACTATTTTATGGTTAAAGTTAGACAAGAACTACTTTAATTTTGATACTGATTTTTATATTGCAGGTGTTTATATATGGGGCGACAGCTCTCCGGCTTATAATACAATTAATGTCAATTTATTTGATGTTTTACAATCTGATATAAATCTATTTCAGGCTCAGGGTAAAATTATGATATGTGGTGATTTTAATGGTCGTGTTGGTAATAAGCGAGATTACATTGTATTTGATCGTAATATTGATTTTTTGTGATGGTAGCTATATACCAGATTTCCCGTATGCACGAAATTCATATGATAAGTCAACAAATTCACATGGGTTAAAACTCGTTGATATGTGTATCTCGTCCTCACTACGTATTGCCAACGGACGTTTAGGTAATGACATGTCAGGTAGTTTTACATGTGTTAATAAAATGGGTGCTAGTGTTATAGATTATTTATTGCTTAATGAGCAAGATTTTTATTGTATTGATAACTTTAGAGTTGAATCATTGTGTGAATACTCTGACCATTGTCCGTTGTCGTTTGTTATTTTATGTTCAATGCCCCACGAGGATGTTCCGCTTGAACGCTCTAGTATTATATGGAATGATCAGCTACAAAATGACTTTCGTAGGGGTTTGATTGGTAAATTACCTGACTTAAATAATTTGGTATGCAATATAAACAGTGATGGTATAAATAAATGTGTTGAAGATTTTACTAGTATACTTAATGGTGTGGCTAAACCATTATTTCATAAGGTGAAGGTCAATTCTAAAAATAACAAGTCAGGTGATAATAAATGTACCTTTAATAAGGCTGAGTGGTTCGATTCTGACTGTGCAGAGGCTAAAAGAAACTATTTTATTCACTTAAATTTATATAACAGTGTCAAATCAGATATTAATAGAATAGCTATGCTTAACCATAAGTCTACATACAAAAAGCTAGTACGAAAGAAACGCAACTTATATGAAAAGAAAAAAATAAATGATATTGAACGTTTAAGGCATAGTAAACCTAGAGATTTCTGGAGATTGTTTTGTAAACGTAAATCGTCGAGTTCTCATGATATACCTATAGGTGATTTTTATGATTATTTTTCAAGTTTACATAGTGATATCTCCACGGTACTTAATGAAGAGTGTGAAGAATTTGTTCATTTGCACGATTTTGATAATAATGATTGTAAATTCGAGGAATTAGATTTGCCTATATGCGCATCCGAGATAGAAAGAGTTGTTAAATGTCTAAAAAGGAATAAGTCTTTAGGAGAAGATGAATTGTTAAATGAATATTTTATTGAGTCATTTGATATTATATCAGCACATTTAGTTGATCTATTCAATGCTATTTTGAGTTCAGGTCATTTTCCAGAACAGTGGTCAAGAGGAATTATTGTCCCTGTGTTTAAAAAGAATGACCCTTGTGATGTGAATAACTACAGAGGTATAACACTTGTCAGCTGTCTTTCGAAAATTTTTACTGGGGTTTTGAATAATAGACTTAATGATTGGATCGAAAGTAATAATATATTAAGTGATGCACAGTTTGGATTTCGCAAGGGTCGTTCTACTGTAGATGCTATGTTTGTTTTAAATGATTAATTGAAAAAATTTAAAAAAAAAAAAAAAAACGTGCTTTTGATAGTGTATATTTAAATGCGTTATGGCTTAAATTATATAAACTAGGTGTTGATGGTAAAATGTTAAGAATATTTAAAGATATGTATGCTCAAGTAAAGTCATGTGTTAAAGGATGTAATTCTTTTTCAGAATATTTTGATTGTTCTATTTGCCTTAAGCAAGGCGAGGTCATTTCACCGATATTATTCGCTCTTTTCATTGAAGATCTTGAATTATTCTTGCAGAATGATACTACATGTCCTTTAACGATTGATGATGTAACAGTTATTTTGCTTTTATTTGCTGATGATATGGTGGTATTGGCTGAAAGCCCAGAGGAATTACAATGTAGGTTAGGTCTTTTAAATGAATATTGTGTTAAATGGGGATTAAAAGTTAATGTTGATAAAACTAAGGTTATGGTGTTCAGAAATCGTGGTCCTATTTTACCTAATGAGAAATGGTTATATGATGGGTGCGAATTAGAAGTAGTAAATAGATTAAATTTTTTGGGAACTGTTTTCAATTACAATGGAACGTTTGTATTAAATCAGGAAACTCTAGCGGGTAAAGGTCTAAAGGCATTAAATGTACTTTTAAATAATTTGAAAAAATATCAGTTAAAAACAAGTGTTAAATGTCAACTTTTTGATGCTTTTGTTGGTGCTATTCTGAACTTCAGTAGTGAAATATGGGGATTTGGTAAGTAAAATGATTGAGTTTTTAAAAGGGAGTTTGGGAATTAGGTAGATCCCTTTATTTATTAATAGATAACACTATAAAAAATTTTGGTGTAAGGTATTATTTCAAAAAATTTTTTTTTTAATTTTTTTGTTAGATAGTTATGGATTCTCACATGTTTGGAGTAATCCATTCAGTATAGAACTTAAGAATTTCCATATTTCATTTAAATCTAGAATGATAGATGTATTTAGACAGAACTGGTATAACACTATGGTAAATTGTAATTTTGCACTTATAAATGTTTCAAAAAAGTCTTTGGAGCTGAACAATATTTGGATATTTTATCAAGTAAATTTAGAACAGTTTTAGCACAATTGAGATTATCTTCACATAAATTAAGAATTGAAACAGGACGATATGGTCAAAATAGAACAGAAAGAGCGCATCGATATTGTTCACTTTGTAATGCTAGAGATATTGAAGATGAATATCACTTTATTATGGTATGTCCTGAATATGTAAATCTTAGAAAAATGTACATTAAAAATTATTACATAAAACGTCCAAGTATGTTTAAATTTGTTCAATTAATGTCTTCATCTAATAGAAATGATATAAACTCAGTAAATTTGTCTTTGAAGCGATGCAGCATAGAAATACACTTATATAATTTTTGATAATTATGTGTACTTACAAAAGTATTTTTATTTGTTTTCATGTATTAATTTTAATCTTTTTCAAAGTCCATCCTCCATAATTGTATGTTAAAAAAAAAATATATGACAAAAATAAGTGAATCATTGCATTATTTGTTTGATTTATGACAAAAATAAGTGAATCTTTGCATGATATATTTGATTTATTTACACTTGATCATCTGATTATTTATTTATATTTATACATATATACATGACAAGAAACTGTAAAGTTTACGTCAATAAAATATACTGTCTGTCTGTCTGTCTATAAAAGTCTTTCCAGCCAAAATACAAAAATAAATGCAATGTCCAAAGGTAAGAACAATACTAATAGAACCAACAATACAAATTTAATTATATTGACGATTTAGTTTTCGACGGAACTCGCGTCCCGCGGCGATCCGAATACGTTAAAATAAATGTGTTATATAGGTAGAATTGTTCGCGCCAAATCTTGTTATGGTGAGAAAAGGGCTGGGCTGGCCAATCAAATAGAAAATCATTCATCCACATCATAACAACTTGTTTTCACTCACGCACTCATGACTTTCTCTCACCCCGGGACTATACGTAACACTGAGCACGAGACCTTTAACAAACGCGTCACGAAAGAAAGGGACAAGAGTTTTGATTGTTTTTTATATTTCTTAAATCAGCAACAAATCTATGTTGTTGCGAATAACTAAATACAACTCTAAATTAAATATTATTATCATTCTTCCTTGATATATACATATCTCCTGTATAAATTAAATATTATTATCATTCTTCCTTGATATATACATATCTCCTGTATAAATTAAATATTATTATCATTCTTCCTTGATATATACATATCTCCTGTATAAATTCCAAAAAATAATTTGCTTATTTTTTGTTCAGAGATTTTTCATTTATCCTATTTCATTCGTGTTTGAAAATACACAAAAATGTACAATGGAACTATTTGATTTAACATGTGTGACATAATTGAGATATTAGTCACATGTCAGTATTAGGATTGACCACATGTGCACTGAAGGAAGCATGTATATTGCCATACTCATGTCACTAAGCGGGGAAACTAAGATGGGATTTATGAGTTGTATATGATCACATGGATTATATAAGATGCAGAAATACAGAAATCATGGAGAGAGCCCACAGGGACTCAGCAGGGAGTACACAGGGACTTAAAGAGGAGAGACCCGACTGGGGCTCGACTCAAGAGAGGTTTACAATTTCCAAGGCTAAGTTAGAATATAGCGTGCCGATTGTTGTATCTCTTTATAAACATAGACTAAGCGTGTAAATAAAGTTATCATCAAAAAAGTGGAATTGGACTTATACATTACACCATCAGCATCAACATCACGCTACATGTGTCTTCGTGGTATCTAAGATCTTAGGAGAACTGGAATCGTCACGGAAATCAACGGAGAAGTACAACCACTATACATACGTAACGTCATGGTTAGCCCCTTTATCTCATTACATTGCACATCTTTTTTAAGTTCAGCATCAATTCAGAATTCCATGTCTGATTTTCTACCGTTATCAGTCGGCCAGTTCATCTAATTAATTTAAATGACGGGCAGATATTTTACCTAACGAACTCGGAACGATTTATGGATATAAGACATATTTTTGACTTTTATGTGGATATATAAGCCGGAGTATTGGTTTTTATTAGATGTAACTTTTTGGTGTATCATATGTCAAGAAATTTGCCTATTAACTTTTGTTATCATTTTTGGTTTGAACGTTTCAACGGTATCCACTTGGCATAATCCTAGACAAAGATATGCCAAAATATAATTGCTATCCTTATTTGTTTCATTGTGATCCGCCATCTTGGATTGGCCCACTGCAGGCAACCACTGAACGGCGTATGCCAGACCTCTGTGTAGTAAGGTCGGGTACAAGACAACTATGGACAGAGTGCTCAGATCCCTAGCTGATAGCTTGTAGGTAAGTCTACACACACAATTTTCATGCCCACAGAAGCAAGCTTCTGAGACTCTTCTTCCCCAGCCACAGAAAACTCAATGCTCTCAAATGGCTGGTAACTGTGCGGTATGTCTACCACACAGTCTTTAATACTTCGTCATTGGTTATATGCACAAGGTGTATATGAACCAGGCACGAACTAGCTTCTACACACACAAAGCCCATCACCAAAATAGAATATATTATGATGCCCTGATCACATGGGTGCAAACAGTGATCGTATATATCCCGCGCACGCAGGTCGAGATTCATTTACCTGCTAAGTTTTAGACATTCAGCATGGACCTAAAATTGAGTTATTTTCAGCCAACGACTAACCATCTTACACATCTTAAATATACACTAGGTTTCTAAAATTATCTAACATATAACTAAAATGATTGTTAATGATGAGAAAAAAATACAAAAATAAAAAAGTTATGAAATATAGGGAAGTAATTGAGACCTAAATCTCTAACTATATACAGTCTATATACAGATGATTTTCCTGACATAGAATTTGATTATTGTAGCTGACTGAGCTACAAATTATCCATTGGCGATAATTATGGTAGTTTAGTCTGTGAAGAGACTAGAAACATAGTGATGTTTACTCCATTAGGTTTATTTTTTAGGCCATATTTGACCTGGAAACGATAACAAATTTAGGAAAGGTTTACAACTTTCACATACGGTCATATGCTGTCAAAAGTACTCAGTCATTTACTTGTTAAGTAACGTTGTATGCAAAAGTCATTTAATGAACTACCTGACCAAAACATTCAGTTGAATGTCAATTTGTATAATTATGTCTTCGCAAACTGTGAATCTTTGACAGAAAAAGAAATATGCACTTATAGACATGATAGGTATTCAAGTAAGCAAAAAAATGTATATTGGTGTCATGAAGATTTTGTATTTAGTCGGTAACTGTAGAAATTTTTTCATTATTTCTCATTTACCATTGAATGCCGATGTGTTACGCTGTTATTTCCACAAGTCATAGGTAGATATAAGGGGTACTGCTTTACTATATAATGTTTTCTGTAACGATGCGGATAGTTCTGAGTTTAATTGATGTCTGTGCTGACACCGCTAAAGTCATTTAAGAAGGGATGTTTTACGCAATTATCGTGACTGAGCAGGGTCGCAGCCGATGAAGAAGTACCTAGCCTTATAATCATCATTCTAACCGCATAGCTTGTAACAACAAACTCAACGGCCATATGCACTCATCTGTATAGATGCAAATAAATCTGTACACTATGAAACAACAGAGAATGAAGTCATATCGAAACGTAGCTGACAAGGTCACGTCAGTGCTATATTATGGGATTTGGTTTCCAACGTAACCTACACAGCCAGGCTGACGGGATCATGACGGACGGGACGAAGGGTATCGATCAGCAATATTCAACCCCGGGGGGTGCAAAAACAACGGCTGTCAGGATTTAATTTTCTATATTTTCGTCAAGTTAAAAACAAGTGCAAATAATGAAAAATGTGACTTTTAAGCGAAATGTGTTAACAAGGAGAGATTAATGTGACATAATTGAAAAATTAGTCACCTGTCAGTACTAGGTTTGATTACAGCTTGCCGATTGTTGTATATCTTTATAAGCAGAGACTAAACATGTAAATAAATTGGTCATCATAAAAGTGGTATTTGGACTTATACATTACACCATCAACATCAATACCACGCTACATATGTTAAATGATTAATGTTCAACCTAAGTATGGTTTCATTGCATACAATTTTACCATCAGCTATGAAATTTTTATCTGGATAATTAACACATCTTGGTCTGTTAAATTTTTTTCACAATTCAAAGGACTGTAGCATTCGTTTCTGGTGTCAGTAACCATTCAAATTATTTGGACAAAAAATATAAAAATGCATAAAGGACATTTTTTTCGTGGTTTTAGGAGTGCTAATTTACATCTGTACGTAAAGTATAAAACCGAATGATATTTTTAGGGTGAGGCGTTTAACTGAGCTAATAGAGGTTTACTGTAAATTATGAACTCCCCTGACTAAAAATATTAATCTCGAATAATTACATTGTCTTTATGGAGCGAGTTGTGGTACAAAATAAACAGTATGGCAAACGTTCAAAATCATAGAATATGCACGTAATTCCAGATTTAAGATTTCTAACAAAATCGGTGAACGTGAGAGAAAGAACAGATAAAATATTCCAATATAACATGAAATGAAGAAACGTGGAACTAAATATACGAGTTGTACATAGAACGCCTTTCTGAAGGTCATTCACACATGGATTTATCTAATAGAAGCAAACATGAACGACAAATAGCATGTTGATATTCAACACAGGCGCTCTGGGACATGCATTTAAGCCAGTCCATTATAAAGTAGAGCTAATTACAAAGTGTCAAGAGTTCCGGCGATATTAGGATTATATTAAATATCAAACTGTCATTCGTCTCGTGAGGGACAACAGGTGGTTTATAAAAGCGATTTTCTCTTTTTTTTTCAGTTCTGAAAGATTTGAAATCAATATGATAGTCTTTCGATGGTTCCACGAGTTCTAAACGCGAAAACACTTGAAGACACTTAAAGGAGATTAGCTCTACTAACAGGTATGTGGTTTTAATATAACCCATTTTATTCAATTAATTTCAAACTTGTTTTTTGTTAATATGCTACAAGCACGTTTTGGTAAGGTCTTCTTGCATTTTGCATTCTATCACTAATTTGAGAGGGTTTTTGTTGTTGTTTTTTTTTTTTTAAATTAATTACTTTTATTAAAATGAATTAAGGATTTACTATGCATTTATCCTATCTTTACATATCCTTATATGTCACCGTTTTTAATGCTGTGCTTATAAATATTACTCGATCAACGTGTAGACACCGGTAAACATTCGGTATTTGCGTACTATAATTTCGAGTGTCATATCGCATAGTCTTTAGTCGTTTCATATTGTCGTGTGTCGTTTACAATTTCCGTGCGTCGATTTTTCCACGCGACACACGATATAAGCACGACAATATGAAAGACACACGACAATGTGACGCGATGCACGACAATTTCAAACGACGCTCGATATTTATTGTGATATGTCGTGAAAAAAAATGAAAGACATCAATGCGACATATGCGCGGACGTATCGCATTGTCATGTGTCGTTTTATATTAACGTGTGTCGCTTATTATTGGCGCGCGTCGTTTGCAATGGTTATATTCATGCGTCGCCTTCATCAAGCGACACACGGCCTTCAACATGACATCTATCGGATTCCGTAAGAAATGTGCACAATAAAACTGAAAATAAGGTATGTAGCTCTTCTGCGGGAATCAGCTATTTTCTTTTATTGTTTAATTCATTTCAGCTTTCAAAATATAATTTTAATCTTAAGTGTTATCGTTAGTTTTATGAACGCATCTGTCAACCGTGGACGATTCAGATTCTGATAGTTTGTCTTGTAATTTAAGGCCATCGGCCAACAATGTAAATGCATGTGTAACAATTTGAGTTATATAGTTCTGTCACAGTATCAACACACACAGTCAGCTGAGTGTACAGGTGGAACACATGCAGGCAATTCGTCACAGATCTAGGACAGTGATTTGAAGGTCAAATTGCGGTGCGCGCTGTTAAACGTTCAGGGTTTGGTAACAAAACGTACAAATAAACTGCAATCTACTGAGTTGAAAAGCCTATTTGATACTCATGATATTGTTTTACTGACTGAAACATGGGCAAATGATTATTGTGATTTACAAGTCGATGGTTTTGAATATTTCCAACTAAATCGAACTCTGACTAAAAAGAACACAAAAAGGTCGTCCGGTGGTATTATCATTTATATAAGAAATTCATTTGTTTGTAATAATACTTTAGTTTTCAGTAGCGAAGATGACATTATTTGTATCAAAATAAGTTCTGAAAAGTTGTCATTAAATCATGATGTATATTTCTGTCTATGCTATGTGGTTCCTGAAGGCAGTAGTAGACAGTCCTTAATTCAAACACATACTTTCGATAGACTGTTAAATCATATTGTTGAACTTGATGTCAATTGTAAAAATGATATACATTTAGTTTTATGCGGAGATATGAATGCTCATACTTCTGAAAACCCAGATTTTGTTGAATACGATAATTTAAATCATTTAATTTTTTTCCTTAAAAAGGAAATAGCAATGGTATGTTGTTATTAGATCTATGTAAACAAACTGGTTTGAGAATATTGAATGGGCGGGTAGGAGAAGATGTGACAGGTAATTACACATATGTTGGTAGTAGAGGATCTAGTGTAATAGATTACGTTATTACTTCTAGAAATATGTTTCAGCATATTGATTATTTTTGTGTTAAAGAGCCAAATATTATGTCTGATCATTGCGCCATTGATTTTTCATTTGTATTTAATAAGACAATGTCTGTTAATGTCCATGAAAATAGTAGGGTTACTGATCGTATATACCATAAGTATGTATGGGATTCAAGTAAGAAAGATATGTATTTAAAAGAACTATCTAATGATTATGTTATTAATAAGTTACACATCTTAGACACACATGTGGATAATTCAAATACAATAGGTGATATTGACGAATGTATCTCTGATTTCTTTAATATCCTAGATAATGTGGCATCTCCATTATTTAAAAAGAAAATAAAGTCATGTAATAAAGACAATAATACATATGTGCATAATGATTGGTTTACTGTGGAGTGTTTTGAAAAAAGGCGTGTATTTTATAGTACATTAAATTTGTATAGACATGAACAAAATGATTTAAATAGAATTAATATGGTTAAAGCCAGATCTGATTATAAAACGTGTATTCGCAAATGTAAATTTGAATATGATAAAAAGCAAACCATGAAACTTACTGAAACACGTTTTAAAAATGCAAAATTATATTGGAATATGTTAAAACAATGTGCTGGTGTTCAGAAATCAAATATTTCATTATCAGTTTTTGAGCAATATTTTAAAAGTGTAAATAATCCAAACAGTCGATTTTTCAATCCAGAGGACGACGTAGTATATTTTGTCGAGAGATACGAAAATAATGAGTTTAATGTTATGTTTCAAGAACTGAATTTGCCAATCTCCATAAATGATATAATCAAAGCAATTAAGCAATTAAGCAACAATAAAAGTGGTGGTCCAGATTTTTATATAAATGAATTCTTTATTTATGGACAAGATATTCTTGCTCCTCATATGCTCCGGTTATTTAATAAGATATTTGATATCGGTCATTTTCCTGACAGTTGGTCCGAAGGTTATGTTGTACCGTTGCATAAGAAGGGAAGTTTGAACGACGAGAATAATTATAGGGGTATTACGCTTCTGAGTACACTAGGTAAACTGTTTACACGTGTACTGAATAATAGGTTGGTTGATTGGGCGGAGCAGTATAATGTTTATATAGAGGCACAAGCGGGGTTTCGTTCAAACATGAGTACTGTCGATAATATTTTTGTACTTCATGGGTTAATTACACATTTATTAAATCAGGGAAAGCAATTGTATTGCGCATTTATAGATTTTACCAAGGCATTTGACTACATTGTAAGGGATAACTTACGGGCTAAATTAATTCGACTTGGGATAAGGGGGAAAATTTTAGATATTATTAAGTCAATGTATAGTTCTGTAAAATCAAGAGTTAAATATTTTAATCAATTAAGTAATCAATTTGATTGTGTACTCGGTGTCCGTCAAGGGGAGTGTTTATCACCATTTTTATTTGCCATGTTCTTGAATGATATTGAAAATGAATTTATTGAAAAGGGTTTTTCTGGAATTGATGTTAACACATTTAAGCTATTTTTAACATTGTACGCTGATGATATGGTATTATTTGCTAATAATAGAGATGAATTACAGGCCGGTTTAAATTTACTTTATGATTATTGCAAACGATGGAAGTTAATTATTAATACCAATAAAACAAAAATTATGATTTTCAGGAAAGGTGGACGCTTATCAACGGATGACAATTTCTTTTATAATGGTCAAAGTATTGATGTAGTTAGTCATTTCAATTATTTAGGGTTAGTGTTTTCAACCGGGGGTTCTTTTTCCAATGCACAAAATACAATTGCTGGACAAGCACTTAAAGCTATTTTTAAAATGAATAAGTATTTATATAAATTTACAGATATCTCAGTAAGTTATAAACTTAATATATTTGATAAATTAATATCACCTATTTTTAATTACGTTAGTGAAGTGTGGGGCTTTGTGCAAGGAAATGCTATTGAAAGGGTACATTTACAATTCTGTAAAAGAATATTAGGTGTTAAAAGAAATACGCAAAATGATTTTATTTATGGTGAATTAGGGAGAACTAATTATCAATGTATACGGTATATGAATATCATTAAATATTGGGTCAAATTATTACATATAGGAGATAATAAGTTTACTAGGAAAGTTTATTTGATGCTAAAAAATGATAGTGAGTTATCTCCAGGTAAGAAAAATTGGTGTACTTTATTAAAACAGTTACTTTGTCATCTTGGTTTTTATGATGCCTGGCTTTTTCAAGAAATTGGAAACATTGAATTATTTCTTTTAAATGTAAAGCAAAGATTGAAGGATCAGTTTATCCAAGGTTGGAACGGTAGGATACATGATTCTAGTAGAGCTCATTTATATAAACACATTTCTTCGTTTAAATATCAACCTTATTTAGATTTTTGTCATATCTCTAAATTTAGACAATGTTTAACTAGGTTAAGGGTATCATCACATAGATTACAAGTTGAAACTGGTAGATGGGCTAAGCCTAATTCAGTCCCATATACTGAAAGATTATGTAATATTTGCAATGTATTAGAAGATGAATACCATTTTGTTCTTGAATGTCAGCTGTTAATGATCTAAGAAAAAAGGCCTAATATGCATAAATTTGTAGAGCTACTGTCCTCTGAAGATCAAGCTATTATTAGGAAATTAGGTATATTTGTTTGTAAAGCATTCGAAGTGAGACAGAGTCAACTACTTTAGAGCATTTATTAATGTTTTAATATTTGAAATGATATTTATCTGATATTATTTGTGAAGACGGGTTGTGTCATTCTAAGTAATGTTTATCACAAATTAGTATTTTAAGGCAGTATTTGTTATCTATTCTGTTATTCATACGTTATCCTAAATTTTCGTTTCGTTAGGATAACTGGTGTATGAGGATGTAGATTTATCTGGAAATGTCAGAAAAACTGTATGTTTCTTCTAAGTGATGCATGTGTATAATTAATATTACATATATAAGGTATCAAATAGATTTATAAACATCTTTTTCACTTTCAAATGTCAAAAATATATGAAAAGGTTTTTATGGCTTGTACCTACCTACTTGTTTAATTTAAGAAAATGATGATGTCAGTGTTCATGAATTATACATAAACACTGTTAAAATTTGAATGATGTTATAAGTTATATCATTTTCAACTGTGGATGTAATTACTTCTATGTATTTGTATGTATTTATGATTTTATCCTGTCAAAATCACGATAATTGTACATCCACATGGGTCATTGACCTTCTGGAATAATTGAATAAAATCTAAAATCTAAAAATCTAATCTATCATTAGAAATTTAAGTATTTTCAGTCAGCAACTGAACTAATGAATATACATTAAAATGTGTTTAATACATTTATGTTTAACAATGTATAAAAATGCCATAAAAATATGTTGGTTTTCCAGAGGGAAATAATACAATAAATAAGTAAGAGTGAATTCAATTATCTAAAAAAATCATTCTCTACCATCAATATACAAATTAAACAAAAATTGGTCACGAATAAAATTATATTTTGGACAGTGAAAAACAAAACATGATATTCACTTTCAATAACTATGACATGACTATTTAAAAAAAAAATCACATAGTCTTTCATTTTAAGGAATATCCGAAAGTCTTCCAGTTTCAATGTTGAACTTCTGATTAGAACATCTAAATTTTGATAGCTCCGCTCTGTATCTAAAAGGTAACTCTACAACTCTACTAAAAGATATCTCAGTATTCAACAGGGATTTAGAATGTTTATAATGGTAACTTCCACTAAAATTATTCACGTCACTGTGCCAACTTTGTGTATGACTATCTAAAAATCTTTGTTTTAATGGAGATTCATAATGTATAAACATGATAACATTACCAATATCTTATGAGATCCAAGCAAAACCAAACCCAAAACCAAAGCACCTCCATTTCGAAAAACATTTATCTCAGTTTTATCTAACTGTTTTCCTTTATTTGCGCAACATATTCGATCAGCCTCAACAAGTCTTTTGACCATTTTGTAACAACATCTAGGATATTCGAAGTCACTTACACCAGTATCTTATACAATTAAATATATATATATATATATATATATATATATATATATATATATATATATGTAATACATAATGGTAAACACCCACACTCTCCCAGCGCCATACATGTATTTATGGTTTTCTTTTAGGTTTAGATGCTTTCTAAAACTTATTTTGAACCAATTCAACAATATAACAGTATTCTTAGCCCCACACATGGGACCCGTAACCTAATATTGGTTTATTCATAATGTCATTTTTTTAAAGTTCTGCTGTAGGAAAATGACCAAATAGTTTCTGAAAACTGTTAAGTGAAAAAATAGCTTTTTTTAGTTTGCGCCTGCATGTGCTGCATTCCATGATTATTGTGGAGTAAACAATAAACCCATATATTTATACAATGACATTGTATTTACTTGTTGACCTCTAAACTAACACTTCGCATAATTATGTAATGAACCTCCATTTCGAAAAACAATTATTTCAGTTTTATCTAAATTAAGTTCCATTCCTGCGTTAATACAGAATTGATCAATTACGGCCCCTTCACAGCTAGCAATATCATCGGCAATCATACGATATATTAAGTCTGGGATTTCATTACAAATAAATACTCCGGATTCACATTCTTCTCTCAACATGTCTACTAATTCGTCAATAAAAAGGACAAAAGTAGTTGGACTTAACTTATCACATTGACGTGTTCAAATATCACATGTAAAATCAGTGGTTAAATAAGAACTTTGCCCTGGGCTTGTTGATGATATTTTCCGAACTTTAACACAAGAATGTAAGTTACAGTACATTGCCTTAAATATATGTTAACATTACCACTGATTCCATTTCTTTCCGGATATTGAAATAAAATTGTGTGATTAATTTGGTCAAATGCTTTCTTTAAATCCACATACAAACAATAAAAACGTCTTCTTTTTAGAAAGATAGTTTTGTTCAAAAGCTTGTAGACAAAAAATGCTGTCAATTTATGAGTATCCCTTTCTAGACCCCGATTGTGACTCATTACCTTATTATCATTCTCTGTCCAATTATAAAGTCGTTTATTTAAAAGATCAGAAAACATTTTGTATTGTGTTTGTTAATATATTAACCACGATAGTTGTTTGTGGTATTAGTTAGTCCAGACTTGTGAATTGGACATGTTGTGCTACTTCGCCATGACTCCGGAAAAGTTCCAGTATTGAATACATTGTTACATATATGTAACACAGCGGTTTTTATATCATTTATGAATAATCATGATACTCCGACGTAATACCATCTGGTCCGCTACTTTCACCATTAGCTAACTTTGAAATTAAACTCTATTGTTTTCCTAGGTAATTAGCTTATTTAATTCATCAACAGTGTTTTTATTATTTACTTAAACTGTTTCAATTAGATCTGTCTCTGCATTAAATGGCAATGTATGTTTTATTGTTTTTGATCACATTTAATTAATGTCCACATATCAGATGGATTACTTTGTAACAAGAAAGCTCTATTACGTTTTTGATTTTCAGTTTGTTTATAATTACATTTTCTCAAAACTAATTCTCTGATCTTTATATAGTCATAAATAAATCTTAGTATTTGTTATTCTAAACATGCGTAATGCATAAACCTTATCTAACTTAAATCGGCCACACTGTGGATACAGTTTTTGCTCATTTTAGACGCTAATTTTGGTACTTTCTACGTTGATATAAATATCGATAAGTCTGTGTAATTCATTAACACTGTTCATCAAAGATAATCTAAGTTTATGTAAGAATGCATCTTTATGGGATTTGTTTTCAGTGAGATTGTATGTTCAATATACCATTATTTCCATCTCTTGTATACTATGTAGACGAACCATCAGGTGCGACATGTGTAAATGCATAATGACATCCTAATAGTAACCAATAGTGGATAGGTTTGGTAGTATAACGACACAGTCACTGAAATGGTCAAAATGCGGGAAACAATATTATATTTTTGAATAATTGTACTTAAAAATACACTTACTCCACTACTACTATTGCTGTTATCAAACGATCTAACGCAATCATAATGCGTATAATTGCTAAGAAAATTACCAAATTCCCATTGAAATGAGCACGACGTTTCACATATACACAAAATATCAAATGAACTTAAGAAGTGGTTCATATCAACTATATCAGAAAGTTTTTTAAGTCCAGAAATATTCCATGTGCAAACTCCTTATGTGGTATATGGCACTAGAAAAGAGCTATCCAATAAAGTTTTGTACATTAATGTATAAGACGCTCCCCATGATGATGGGTACTAGCGGCAAAGGTGACATGTATGTGCCTGTTTGTGTATTTTGAATAGGATTAAGCGGTGTTCTTCATTCGATGTGAATATGTATAAATATTGACTCTGGCGTAAGCATGTATGATTTTAGTTATTTTATTTGTTGAACTCTTTTTTATATGTGCAGCATGACATTGATTCTTTTTATGGCAGAACCAGTATTTCTTACCTCTGGAATGCTGTGTATTTTATAGAAGATAACAAGAGCGCGGGTTATCTCAAAATACACCTGTCTTGCGTTTTTATCAATTCAAGGGTCATAACCCTAAAGTGGGATATTCTGACTGGTTTTCGAACTGGATTGAGATACTGTGCCAATACACATTGTGATAAAGTTTGGTAGAGCTCAGCTAACGTTTGTCAGTGTTAGAGAGCAGACACTGTTTAACAATGAAAGGGCCACAACTCTAGAGTGTCCAAGATATTTTGGGTGGTTATCAATCCTTGTTACGAAAGTGTGCCCATTCACGTTGTGACAAATTTTGGACAATATTGATTAATATTTGTTCGAGTAAGAGAGCGGACACTGTTCATTTAGCATTTTTCATCATTTAAAGTGTCGTAACTCCGGAGTGTTTGGGACAATCTAGATAGTTTTTGAACTTGGCTAAAATATTGGCTCATATACATTGTAGCCAAGTTTGGTAAATATCGGTTCATGTTTGTTAGAGTAAGAGAATGGACACCGTTTCATTATTTAAAGGGCCATAACTCCGGAGTGTCAGGGACATATTTGGATTCCAAATCTGGATAGAATTAGAGTTTATAAGAGGAAAGTTAAAATAATATTGAGGAGGCGAATGAAATCGAATCAAAATTCTTGTCTATATTTGTTAAAATCATAAACCTTTTGAACCATGCTCATGTGAGTTAAACCGTTGACGTTTCATGCGTACTATTTTTTGCCTTATTAAATATTCTACTTGAAACAATTTGTCCATCATATATCACATGACCAAATACGTATAGCTAAAGTAACAAGATATTCAAATAATGGCAGTTCTTTAAAGAATAAGATGTATATATCAAGAGACAGAATATAAATAGATCTGTTAAATATCAATTCATGTTAATTTTACTGAATATTCTCTTATACAGGTCATGACATAATGATGTACTGCAGACAACTCCGATGCGTTTTGATAGTTTTCCTTTACTACAACGACCAAATACTCTCAAATGACATCAAATCAACGACCACAATAGCTAAGTCCAGCAGTCCGATTTACATTTACACCATAAACTCAACTATGATGCCAGAAGAGCATGCCTACCATGCCGACACTTCTACAAATCAGGATCAGGTTAATCCAGCCAGTGGATTACACACTTATGATAACTCCAGTGTCTCGATGGAACAAAATAACTTTTACACCCTCGATATTACACAATGTCTGAATAAAACAGACATAGAATGCAAACAAATTTTGTATGATCGCATTTTCACAAACTATAATTCTGACATATTGCCATGTACAAATTGCGTTTTTGAACCACTAGAAATATTAATCTATGTCACGCCGTTTATGCTTGGCGGTATATATGAGCGTGACACTAAACTGTCAATGGTTGTAGAATTTATGTATTCTTGGAATGATGCACGTTTAACATGGAACCCTAGAGAGTATAATTCCATTGATTTCATGGTCGTTAGTTATAAAAAGCTATGGGTTCCAGACCCAGAGATAAAAGTTCGGCACCATTCCAGTTTTAAGAGGAAAGTTAACCCACAGGTATGTGTTTATTTATCTACTAGCTGTTGTGATTATTTTTAAGTGGTACTTCATTTTATGATTTCAAATGAATTCAATAGAAAAATGAAATGTTATATCATTGTAAGAAATTTATATAATACAAACAAACAACAAAAAACAGTATATGAAAACATTAATCCATACAAGATTCTTTCAAAATTAGTAACCCGTGTTTGTGTATTTTACATTTTATTACTAAAGCTCATTGTATCACATGCGAACCGAACTTTTATTTAAATGAGGAGCGAAGGACGCGGTTTGTGTCCTGTTTACCTCCGCATTTTATTACTTTTTTTGCAGAATAGATTTTTAATATATATGATTTTTCCTTAATATCATCACCTGCTTTGTTCCTTTCAGAAAAAAGTTATAATTTCTAACAATGGGCGTGCATTGGTCGGAGAATTAAGAGCAATAGACACAGTTTGTGATATAGATTCATCTTTCTTTCCTTTCGAACGACAACAATGCGTTATTTTACTTGAGGACGTTGAGAATGTATATACAAAGCTAAATCCAAAATCATTAAACCTTGATCATTTTGTGGCAAATGGTCAATGGGCTCTAGAAAACGTCAGCTTTGTCCCTTCAGTATTAGAATACCGTGTCCATATTTCGATTGTATTCAAAAGAAGATGTATGTTTCTCCTGGTAAACATTGTTCTACCAATTGTCTTGCTGGGATTACTGATTCCCATGGTATTTATGCTGCCCCACAATTGCGGAGAAAGAGTCGGATTCTCCATGACAACGCTCCTGGCAGTGGCTGTCTACATGACACTTCTTGGAGATTATTTGCCCCAATCATTAAGCCCGATATGCCTTCTGGCCTTAAAACTCTTTTCCCTCTTCCTCATAAATGTCCTGTCAATTTTTGTCATCATCATTAGCAATAAAATTGCAAGTAGTCCTGAATCTTCGCCGATTCCAATCTGTGTCCAATTACTCGTGAAAAAGATTCTCTGTCGTAAAGTGCAGGAAACATCCAAGACAAACATTGACAATGCAGACAGCTGTGACGCCGCTGTAACAATAGAAAACATCAACAGAGGCACTGCTCATGGAGAGCGAGAAGTACAATGGGGAGACGTTAGTGTTGCCATTGACAGATTCTGCTTTGTGTTTTTTAATTTGTTCAGCATTTGCATTTGTTTGATTTACATAGGACTTGTGACCACGGAAACCCGTCTCGTTTAATATGTCAGGGAATTTAGACTTTTTCAGTTGCGGAAATTTACCATTTCTATGTTTCTTTACATGTATATTTTTTTTTATTAAAATCATTTTTCATGTACTTGTTGTTGAACTGTGACAATACATACGTTGTTTTCTATTTGTTTGGAAAAACGCTCAGTCATTTTTTTTAATTTTTTTTTCAAATCTGCGATTATTATATTTTCAGACCAGTAAAAAAACTTAAGCGCCCTTCAAGTTATTGCAATCCTTTATACAATATTTTATTTAACATTCTTTTATTAAACTGGAAATTGTATTTCAACAGGGAAATACCATGAGATTTAGACGTTGGCTTAATTTACATCTTTGTAAAGTTCGTCACCTTATCTCTCTTTTTAATTATCCAAAGTGTAAAACATTTCTGGAGATTAGCAAATTGTTTTAAAGTCGAATTCAAGAGCTGGGCTGCTTTTATAAATGGCCTCAAGGTTAAGGGTAATACATTGTACATAACCATATGTCATCCAATATCGACATTCTCACCAAAATGTAGGAATTGTAAGGCAGAAATTATTGAGGTGTAACATGGTACTTACAAGTCTTGACGAATCAATGAGTTAAACACTACTGCCAATGTTGTAATGTGTCCGGCTGACACATCGATTGGGTCCGAGTTCGAGGAAAAAGAATTATACTTGGACTATCTGGTGTCCAGCTTAAAAATGTCACAAACAACAATTATCTGAACACATTCATGAAATGATTGGCATAAATATTAACGGTATTGCATTACTCTGATATTTTTTTATTTTATTTTTATGGTTTTATATGTTTTTTGCCATGGAGCTAGCTTCTGTGGCAGTTTGTAAGAGTGTCATACTTGCATAACGTGGGTTGCTCTTACTTTTTCTTTCATCTTTTTGTTGACCTAAAACATAATATCAAAACAAATAATTCGTTGCCTGATTAGGTTTTACTGCGCTGTACGAGATTGGTTTCACATAAAAATGACTTTGTGACATTATACTGGTACCCATTTTCTTTAACTGTTATATAGCCTCCTTGATCTGAACAGGAAAACATAATTTAGATGACTAAGACTAAACAAACCAAGCGCAACAATGCAGATTTCTAGTTCCTCGTGTTTCTTGGGTATTGTCTGTTACAATTTGTTCGTGTTTCTTGTGTATCGTCTCTTATTGCTCCTCAAACTTGACATTTGTCTTGACGTGTCTTTCTTCTGTGTGAATTTGGCTGTTCAACAAAAATTTAAGTGTTTTTATTCGTAATTGGCTGTCGATAGCAGAAGATGAAAACAAGTGTATATCTTCCCTATAATGTGTGTTAACAGAGGTCACCGTTAAAATGCCAGACGAGCAATACTTCAACAAAGGAAAGCATAAATGTCTCCATTTTGAGATTTTAAATATTATAACAAAGGAAGAATATAAATGTGAGAGAATATCCAACCTTTCATAGTAATCTAATCACTACTCTTTTCTATGTTTCTTCGTTCATTGAAGCAATTTGAACGATATGACATAGGGTGACACTTGCTCGGATAAGACTCGGTTATACAACATTTACTAACGTACCTGTATTTAGCACCCCGATAGTTTAGTTTCATAGATCATTATTCTATCTTGGCATTTTTGTTTGACTTGATTCTGCGTGATTTTATTCAATTGGGATTTTATTTCTGGTCAATCTTTGTGCAGGCAGATACTACCACACGGATATTGACCTGTGTTGCACTAAGCGCACGTGGTAAACCACTAAATTTTGTTAAATCGATGGGCATGGTTTACTACTGTACTACTGATTAAATACTACTTGGTGGCTGTTTCAAGAAATTACCAAACCAATAATTACTCATAAAGAATGCGGGGTTGGTGATCGATTGGGGTGGACGTGTGTGTTTCTGTGATTTGATATTTTCGAAGTGTAACAAGACCATAATTCTTACAAAAATTAAGACAAGAGTTATAATTCTTGCAGCCTAGAGGCAACTATTATGATGCATAAGTTTTCCAAGCTTTGCTGAATAGTTTACTTAAACATAAAACTTAACAGTGGTGAACGCTCAGTATAGATCATTACTCGACAGGACAAATAGTCAGAATATATGCTAAATCCAAGTATATAGTTAGAAATGTATGATGTGTGCTTTCTTTGTTGGATGAGTATAATTCATAATCCCTCCTTGAATCTCTCTCCCCCCACCCCCCTCTCTCTCTCTTGTGTGAAATCATAATATCAATTTGTTTATTTTATTTCATTTCAAAGAGTTTTCATTTAGTGTATTTCGACTTTGCATTTATGTCTACAGTGACTAATAAATGTATCATTCAAATATTTGGCTTTGATTGAAATGATTTTCAGTGAGCGATAATTTTCTATGTGATTGTTTGGGGGTATCAAATATATGTTTTGTGTTTGTTTTAAATAATTTCGCTTGTGACTGAGGATGTTTAAAAAGTTATTAGTCAGTATTATTTGTATTCTAATGATGTTTATATATGTAGATCACGAACTACTTATCGCTTCAATTTTCGGTCTGAGCAATGGACATTTTGTTTACTGTATTGAGCTTGTAATAATACATGATTGTTTTTTATTACATGATGTGTGGGATAAATAATGCGTAATGTTTATCTTTTTAAATACGTAACCTTATAATGAACTTTGGTTTTTAAATTAAAAAAAAATTGGATAACAACGTTTGTTCACATGATTATCTGGAATAAAACATGATGTTCAGTTAACTTAAATGAATATGTGGCTGGCAGTAGTTGGCACTAACAGACAGTTTTGTTCTGTTATGATACCCAAGTAGATAACTTGCACATTTTCTACCTGCAAGAAAGTAACAGAATATGCGACAATTTTTAAGAAATGTTTCGACATATCTAATGGATAAGTTGTTGCAGAAGTATGCAGCCATAAAATGCCATAAAATCATCACGTGAATATATCACATGCAAAATATACAATTTTTTTTCATATTGCTGAAAGCAAAAAAACATGGGATAAAATTCTTTAAATATTGCTCAACTTGAATCGATTTTAATGTTAAAAGTGGTGAAATTATTGTAAACGGGTACAGGTGTTTGGTCATAAATCAATAGACACGAAGATATGTGACTTGATAGCTCAGTCGGTAGAGTGCAGGAACGGTATTCCCGAGTCCCTGGGTTCGAGTCACTGATTTTTTCACCACCTGTTACATTTTGCGCCCGACGTAAATAACCTACTGTTTGATATTGCTACTGCTTCGGTACCTCGAGTACGTTTTCACGATGTTCTTTGTCTCTAAGAATTCGGGACGAATTCTAAATTTGGAGGGGGTATATCTAACCGGGTACAGGTATTTGATGATAAATCAATCGACAAGAAGACATGTGACTTGATAGCTCAGTAGGTAGAGTGCTGAAACGGTATTCCTGAGGCCCTGGGTTCGAGTCCCGGTCGATTGATTTTTTCACCACCTGTTACATTATAATAGAGAAGGATATGTCACAAAAGGTCTTACGTGACACGTTAAAAAATCTCCTTTGACATTGTCAAGATAAGTCATTTTAAATCAAATTTTCAGATACCAGTCTTCTAAAGGAATTCATCAATATTGATTTTACGATTATTGTACTTCAAAACATATTTTAGACAAAAGCCAGTCATACAAACGACATATGAACATATATTTCATCTATGAGAAGAGTGACAAGGCTACACAATTATTGCGAGACTTTTCAATGCATCCATTTTTATTACAAACGCCAACATCTTTGCCATTAAATCTAGTTTTCAAGGTATGCCAGGGGAATAGAGAAAGGAGTTTACTCCTTTTATTCTGTTTTGGAATGTTATTACATATATTGTATATATATATATCGAGTGCGAACATGATGGTTATAGCGTTCGCGCGCTATAACTATTGCATGCACACGCGATAGCTACCTCGTTTGGACGCAGGATAAAAAAATTGTTTATGATCCTTTTAAGAGACCGTATAAAATTAAAAGGTGTTCTTTTGAAATAAATAACCGATTCTGATTGGTCACAAATTTAGCATGACTTCCAAACATGTATACAGAAGAAAAAAAACATGACATTAAAACAAAACGTTTTGTAAACACTCATTTTCGGATAGGACTCGTCTTATGATCCGTGTTTGAGTATCTTAATTGACTATTGTGTACATAATAAAACCCTTTCACGGCTCGGATGTTTGAATAGTGACAGTAGTACAGAATAAGGGGTGATAGGGGCTTTAAATAGCAAGAGCCGTTAGAGGCGGGTCGAATTAATTAGGGTACTAGGGCGGGAAAGTCGGCCACGGTTATCAATTAAAAGGATCTAACAGCAAAAATTACATGTACATGTCGGTATCCGTTTACCTTAATTGTTTTTAAGTGAACAAATAAATGAAAATAATTATGTAAATATCCAACTACATGTATTAGCATTAAGTTTACTAGAATTAAAGAATCTGCTTTTAATAAATCTCCAAAGCCTAATTATATTTTTTTTAAATAAGCACAATACATAAGATAAAAAAAAAGAAAACAAAACAAAGTTACCTCGGACTATCTGGATAGAAATAAGAACCATAGTGACAATATGAGGCCTTCATTGGCCTTAATGACAATAGATCTAGAAGAGAGATATTATAATATGAAGAAAAAAAAAGAGGAAGAAAATGCTCTTGATAAAAAGGCGTATTTCAGGCATCGTAATGATTTGCATATTGTTTTAGATAAAAGACTAGACTATTTGAGTTAACGGTCCCTTCGACAGTATTTCAGTCATATAGTGACGTCCAGCTAATTACAGGGGGAGGAAGACCCCGAATGCGCGGAGGCATCCGGGTAGAACCACCGACCTACCGCAAGCCAGCTAGTAGGCTTCCTCACATGAAAATCCGAATGACCCTACCGGGATTCGAACCCACGCGGTGAGGGGCTGAGTGAGAGCTAAAGTCAATGACTTTACCCTCTCGGCCACGAAGGCCCCTTTAGGTAAAAAATATGGCAAATATGCATATTGTGTGTATGAGTAACAATGTGTTTGAAAACAAAGACAAATAAACAAAAAGAAATACGGCGAATATTGGTTATCAAAACATTTTATAAGTGTAAATTCTATAAAAGAAATATATAAAAGTATAGCAAATATGATATAATGATAATACATGTAATAAACATCATCATAGGTTGATAAAAAATGTAAATGCATTCATAAACATAAGGAAAAACATGTGCAAGTAGAAATGAGTCGTGGCAATTAAGCATTCGTAGCTATAGAAAAAAGTACAGATTTATAAGAGGTCGTGGGTTCGATCCCCGGCCGCGACATACCAAATTCGTAAAAAAATGGTACTGGTATAGCTCCCATGCTTGGCGCTCAGCATGTAAGGGTAGTTGCTTGACTGGTTGGCCTGGTGTCAGGATAATGTGACTGGGTGTGGTATCATGCCACATGTCCACGGCGTGATACTGCAGTGTGGCAGCACTATATCTGTCTCAAGCAGACAAATACTGTCGGGGGACGTTAAACCCAACAACAAACAAACGAACAGATTTATATTTAATAAGCAGAAATCAAACCAGCAAAAGTGATAAGCAAAAAAAAACGAAACAAGATAGAAAGAGTACAATTCAATATGTGAAACCTCTTGAATTTAAGTGTTTTCATCATATTTTACAAACACAGCAAAAATGAGAAGCAGTTTGACAAAAATTGACTTAATGGGGTAAGAATGTCCTTTCAAATGGTAGATTAGTAAGTATCTTAACAAGACCATATCAACAGATTCCGAATGGTCATACAAGATACAAAAGTAATATAGGAGTGATGGGAAAAACTGAAAAGTTCGGAAATTTGCAAGGCTCAAAAAAGAAAAAAAAGTACATATCGAGGGGTTAGAGTTAAACTAAGCTAAGTATATATTATATTTATATAAGCACTTAACCTAGTTTCGCTCTCACCCCTCGAAATACTTTAAAAAAAATTCTAATTGGTCATTTAGGATTTTGCAAATTTCGGACAAAGCAAACACTCGAAACCATTTTGGTTAATGTTTTATATGAAAATATATCCTTGAATAAAGGTCTACCAATATAAAAGTGTTTTTTTGTTAAAAGTAAGGCAATATAATGGCGTTTTGGTTAGAATAACACCTAGTTCAAAGTAAAAAAATTTACTGTAAACCAACATTCTTGTGTATTGAGCTGTAGTAGAATGCTACAATGTTGGTTGTATATTTGAGAAGAGATAATATTTCCATATCTTTTATAGAATAAGACATTTTCCATAAATGATTGTTTAGTTTATGTACAAACTTTTTCCATCATTCCATCAACCATACATAGTACAACGATAATCTTAAATACTGCGGGGCGACTTTCATATTTCTTTTCTTTTTTTTCTAACAAAAATACTCAAACATTTCATTTCTTAAAAACTAATGCCACTAATTAAGGCAATAACTCATTTTAACCTAGACATAGACTTGGATAACCCGTAAATAGCGGACTATGTTGAGAACGTTTCTGTCTGAATTGAGAATTTAAGCATTATGCGACCCAATGTTGCAATTGTTACAGTTGTATGAATGTTGAACCTGTATTAGCGGCCATCTGTATTAAGCGGTCAACCCGCATTTAGCGGTCAATTTCAAAATCATCAAACTAGCATCTTGTCATATATTGAACCTTCATTCAGCGACAACTTCTGTTAAGCGGTCACTTTCTCTTATTCTCTTGTCTGACCGCTTTAGACAGGTTTACTGTACTTTTTATATCAGATCTAGATCAGTGTTCGGGTAATACCCATAAGAGAAATAAATAATAAATAAACCATCTGTATACCACTGTTATAGAGTGTACTGGACGCTGAGACAACAAAATCAGAACGTCTAGATAAGCAGACAAAAGTATATGAGTATGATCACTACATCAGAACATTATATTTGCGAATAAACTTGAAAATTAAAAAAAAAAAAAAAAAAAAAAAAAAAAAAAAAAAAAAAAAACGAAGAAAAGGAAGGACGGTTTTCAATGAAAACACAGCGTTAACCAGGATGGGATTTGTCACAATCCGGATGTTTCAAAATTACTGGCAAATTAAACCAAGACCAAATATAGACTGGGTGTAGAGCATTTTTTTTTATGCATGTAATTCAATCTGATAAGTTTAAAATCATCTGAAAGGCAAATGGAGGATATAAGTGCCTTATGATGGAAAAAAAAAGAAATTAATGATGGCCCAAATGAATCATAGATGAAGTCTGGTGAAAGTAAGATTAATGTAGACGATGACTAATCAAGTGGAGATCTGATAAATCTGAGAAAAAAAAATTATTGGACCAAAAATAATGACACAATGTAAATGGTTGTACATGTATATGAAGTCTGATTGCAATTACAAATTTTGAACAAAATATATAGAGAAAGGGTCTGCCTAATGACTGTTTTGTGCACACAGGCCTTAAAACAATGCTATGTGTACAATAAAGAATACAACTGCTCATGCAATAGATTTAAAAGATTACGACGAAAAGGAAAGAGAGAGAGGGAGAGAGAGAGAGAGAGATTAAAAGAGAGATCAAACTGAACAACTGGGTATCAAGTAAGGATCTCATTTATAGTACACAGCTCTTAGTCTGGGATCCGTGTCAATGGGCCCTTAAGTATGGTAGTTCCGGTTTGTTTTTTGTCTCAATCTATCGCACAGTAAACGACGTATTTGTTTTGGAAGCCCCATTTGTTGAATGTGTGTCTCTGGGTTTTTTTAATGTGTGCATTGAGCATAAACAGATCCTATGATTGGATGGCAACGTTTACATCTCAGTGAAAGGACTTCTTGGATTTCCCTAAAACCATCTGGAATAAAGATTTGAATGGTGACTTGTATACATAACGGCTTTACTAATGATAAACAAGCGGTGCGTGTTTAAAAAAAAAACATTTTGGCGTCGGATGTAATGACTACCACTACAAAAAGACATGAAGAGTGTTAGCAGTTTAACTAGATGGATACACTAATAAAAGTGTTTATTTTACTCAGTTTTGCCCGTGTTATAAACAGAACTAGTTCTGAGCAGTGTTATAACTCAAGACTTTGCCAAAATGAGAGTATACGCACTCTGTCTGTTATACGTTTGTTTGATAAACATTTTTCAAGAAGGATCTGCGGGGAAATGTAGCAAAGAGGTTTGATACGGTTTATTTTTCTATATACTCTTCGAAAATGATATATAGCTGACTCCCAATAAACAAGTTGATAAAATAACTGTTATAGCTGTTGCCATTTTTCCCTCGGGAAAACAACTGTACAAATATATGCAGCCCTATACATTGCGTAAAAATGTTTAACTATAAAAATATGAACGCCTGAACTATTTAACTATATACTATTTAGACGGACTGTATATGTGAAAAGCCTAAGGTACCTCATAATCAAACTGTATGAATATTCACAAAGTTTCTTTATAATTTTCCTCTCTTTACAATAAGTCCCAAATATACGGTAATAGAAAAATGCTCAATTGACCTCTTCTTCTTCTTTTTCTTCTTTTTCTTCTGCTCTCACTTTCTATATCGAGATGTCACCATTTTGGATTTATCAAATAATGACATTAAGGAATTCATCCATCATTTAATTATAACATGATCCTTCAAATGCTTACAAAGACTTCGGTGCAGATGAAAGCATCCATTGACTTGGAGTTTAAAATTTGACATTTTGACATATTTTAATGTACTATTTATTTATTCATTTTTCCAAAACATACAACGTGGCACTATATTAGGAATTGTGGATAAAAATGTATGGTAAAATGTTTTTATGTTTTATATGGAAGTCTAAAATGACGATTGTGTGCATCAATAGCAAGATGGTATTTATAGGTAGAATAGCGTGAGACACGCGACCCTACATGACTGAAATATGTACAATACTAGCGAATGAATCGTGCACGTAGCAAGTTGTTAATAATCTGCACACGGATTGGCGAATTTGTGTTGAAATATGGTCGTTACAGAATGACATTAAGATGAGAACGAATAAAAGAAACGCATGGTTTTGGACAAACGATCATGATCATGACTAAATAAAAAAGATGATGTCGATTGCATTAGACCGAATCAACACTATGCTCAATCGAGATAGTCTTGCGACGCCGATATCCAGCATTGCAATAATTAGTCATGTCGTTGCACAAATGCATCGTGTGTTCGTTATGACAGGGGTCTAGAAGTAAAGGAAATGGTGTGTCAGGCTTGTGTGTATGACTATACTTAAGCTTGGCTACTTCATGAACGGAATCGGCGCTCTTCTCTCAAGTACAATGTACAAATACAGGAACATACATACAGATTGGTCCGATAAAGGTCCATTTCCTTATTTCCGTATTTATACACGCTTATTTCCTGACGGCCAGTTTTCCGAAAAGTGTATGAATAGAGGACAAGTATTTAGTGTTATCCCGTGTTGGTATTTTAATTGTTGTAGGGACAATTTGACATGGATCTTCTTGATTGCTCATCAAACTTATTACACTCCAAATCAAAGAGCACATAATGCCTTATCCCCAAGGTCGACAAGGCTTGATGTGATGGTCTTTAACCCCCACCCCCACCCCGTCGCTTCTCTCTCCCTCTCTCTCTCTCTCTCTCTCTCTCTCTCTCTCAACAAACAAAACATTGCGAGTGAATGTACTCTAATAAAATATTTTAAGACGTCTTTCATGTGTGACGTCATATCCTGTCAGGTGACCAGTGATTGTGTCTTGTTACAGTTCCAGTCAGATCTGTCCATCAACGTCCACTGTAGGAACGGTATCACAGGTCAGTTATCAACATTTTTTTCTTCTTCCTTCATCATCATCATCATCTTCATTCGTCGTCATCATCATCATCATCATCATCATCATCATCATCACCATCATCATCATCATCATATTCTCTGTATGTATGTATGTATGTATGTATTTAGATATGACCACCTTTTTATTAAGATCAGCTGGCCGCGATTCCAATTGTGGTCGTTAAAATTTACAATTACGCTATAGCCATAGTAAAGTAGTTCAATTATATAAATATATAAATATATGTATATATGTATTTTCATTTTTTTATTATCTTACGTTTTGTTTACAGTAGTTCACTTACTTGGGGACTGACAACGCCTTGGGTATCAATAGAGAATAATATTTTTAATGTAGCAAAGATCAAAGATGTTTGGCACGAAAGTTTGGTCATGAATCATTTATATCATACAAGGGATAATACTCCCGGCTGACCTTTGTCTGAGAAATTGAAGTTATGGATCTAGGTCAATCGGAAGTAGTATCTCCTGTATAATTAACATGTATAGTGATTATGACCGAACTTTAGTGCCATACCTCTCTGGCTCAGATGACATGCTAGAACATAACGTATAAGTTAACATTTTGTCCATAAATCTCCATCAAAGATTAAGAGAAACAAACAAAAGACGCGGTTACAAATTGTGAAATCATAAAATAGAAAACGTCAAAAAAAACTGAAGATTTCAAGAAAAAGCTTTTCCGTCTATTTGGTAACATGTTATTTGCTTGGGTTCATGGGTTGGACCATTACTTTGCGGCTGGAAAGGCTGTTGAAAATCATTGTGCAGGCGAGGTTTCGAACTAACAACATTCTGAGATCATGTACGTTTGCCCTGGACCTCAACGTACAAAATGATCTCTCAAATGTGGGCAATCTGATTCAACTTGATAGACACTATTCGGCTGTAATCCTTCATTCCAATGTCCGCTTTACTACTCTTATATTTACAAAAGGGGCCAGAACAAACCAGAGCAGCCTGCAAGTAATTCCTTTGTCTTTCTTCTGTGTCATAGAGAGGCCATGGTAGAGGTACCTTAAAGGCAACCTTAAAATCCACGGTGAACCAAATTAATTACATTTACATAGGAAAACTTCCTGGAGTGGACATTAATCAATCCATTGTTACCATAGCAACCAGTCTTATGTTAATTGCGTATACAGATTGTGCCCAGCAGCCACTGGAGGACACATTCCCGACTCTATACAACCTGTCAGGGTGGGGTCATGACGCACCGGCGGAGGTCAGGGTCGAAAGATTCTGTGCGAATAACCAAGCTGGGATCCATCTGGAGTGGAAACCGCCACAGCATCGTACGTAGTTACGTTTGACAGTTTCTCTTTAGTAAAAGTGATTTTTGTTCTAGCAACAATTAACCATATGGAGTATATATTTTATACACGCAATTGACACTCTTTTGTGATACTGACCTAATGCAATAATGGTTTTGACCTTTTCTTTTGGTTACGAAAAAACAAAAACAAAAAAAACATAAAAAACATTATCAAACATTATCAGGTGTAAATAATTATTTCACCAGGTGGCGCTGCAGCTATCGAGGGGTTCGGAATACACTTGGGCGGGCATTCGTCTGAATATAAGTGCTTCATCATCTTGCTGCAGAAAAATGTGGCACAGTCTGACATCTCGGTAAAGGCTTATATTAACTCGTGTAATCTTTTCACTGTTGAGATTCATATAAAATTTATAAACTTATATATACTACAGGAAAAACAACCAGATGCAATATTCCGACTGTTTCTTTCAGATGAGGTCTATAAATGTACAATAGTGAGATGATAGTAATAGCAACCTATGAGAGATGTCGTTGGTTTGATTCATGGTCGCTTGGTTTTAACGTTCCACCGACAGTATTTTAGTTGTTTCGGGACTTTTTCGCGCTATTGTCCATCATGTTACCACACCAGATCTCATTATCTTGACAACGGGCAACAATTCTGGAACTACTGCTGGTACAACTTTTAATGCCTGTTATGACACGGCCGGGGATCGAACATCCTGGTACAGATATATTTATTGTTTGTCTGAAGAAGGTATATTATCAACCAAAAAAATTAATGTTCAAAGTGATTCAATTTTAACATGTTCACTCGCTCGACGCTTGAATTGTATGACTTCTCGATGAGATATACCATATCCACTCAAAACAAATATCTTCTGTGTAACCACGAACTTTATTTACTTCTTATATAAACACATCGAAATTAAGTATCAACGAACATGAGTTAATAACACATGCGTTGTTCTTCAGTCGTCGTTCGACGGGACGATATACCCCCTCCCCGAGGGTAAACCCTACGTGCTGGTGATCTATAGCCTCCCCCGTACCGCGGGATCCAAAAATATCACCAAGGTTATCAGTACACCCAAGTGCGGTAAGTCATTTTTTTTCCAAGATGTCGTGAAAGGGCCTTACTATCATATTTTGAGGGAGAAAATGTGTCATTCTATTATGTGTACGGGAAAGAGAGAGAGGGAGAGAGAGGGGAGAGAGAGAGAGATGTTCGTTTTCATTTTTTTTTTTCCTATTTTTTTTTTAAATTGAAAAACGGAAAAAGGGTTCGTCAGTCAGGTTCTGTAAGATTGGAATTGTGGCATTAAAATGAGTTTAGGTTTTTCTTTGTTTCTTTTTAATTTTTCGTGTGTTATACTGAAAAATGAAATTGGATTTGTGATTTGTTTTCGTTTATTTTTATTCGTGTTAGAAATTGAAAGAAACGAAACACTATAATGTTTGTAGTTTGTTTGTTGTTTTTTGTTGTTGTTTTGTTTTGTTTTGTTTTGTTTTTAGGGGGGGGGGGGGTCAATGTTTAAAATTGAAAACCGGAAAAGGGTTCTTTCGTTGTTAAGTATTTTTTAAGAATTGGAATTATAGCAGGAAAATGGGTCTAGTTTTTCCCTCGTTTCTTTTTTTTTTTTTTTTTTTTTTTTTCGTGTGAAAATGAATTTGTTTTTTGTTTTTAGTTTATGTTTATTCGTGTTAGGAATTCGTTGGAAGAAACGAAACACTAAAATAGGTTTGCTTATCTATTTTCATGCTTGGCATTGAATAAGGATAAAAGAAAATTGATTTTCAATTTTAAGTACGAAAAACGAAATGACGATACATGCACGGACCATGTTTGTCATTTGAATGATAAAAAAAAAGTATTTATACATGATTACTGTCATTATAATTATTTAGAGAGTCTGATTCATAAATCTGTCAAAATCGTGTAATGTTTTGTTTGCAGAGAACATCCCGACATCCGGCAGTTGGTCCCCAAGGCACCTCAACATCAGCTACAGCGGCTGGCAGCGGTCCCTGACTGTCACGTTCGATCCTCCGCCTGTCAGGTTTGGTATCACCCACTTCAAAACCAGCCTTTTCTCAAAAACAACGAGAAAGTTTGTGCAAAGTGACCCTTTCTCTAAGGTAATTCCATTCATTGGTACTTTCTCACTTTGAAAACACATTGCTTTGAGGTATAACGTATTTTTTTATGTATGCATATGCCACGCGCTTTTTAATTCGATCGTCCCACCCATGGCATCATAACTTTGCCAGCCCAAGGCTGATACTTTATATGTATTGCATTGTCTTTATGTAACAAACAACAGACAAAAGGACTGGACCACATGTTCTTACATCTAAGTTACGACTCTCACTTAAAGCAAATATTAATTTAAAAAAAATTCTTAAACGAAACATAGTAAGTGGATATGGCAGTTCGATCGCGTATAGCAAAAGAGTATCACTTCCAGTAGGTGAGCTTATATTCCATATGCTCTGAAAACCATTTTTTCTTTTAACTCAAGCTAACTTATGGCGAAAATTTGGAACTATTTCAAATTTTCGTTCCTATTTACACGCGGATGGATATGTGTGAATGTTTACCTTTAAGGAAACGAAGGGAGACAACTAGTAATACTGAAAGTTTAAAAAAAATTTAAAAAAATATTTCATTCGTTACATAAAATGAATAATAGTTTTATCAACACTGCAGTTTTCGCTATGATTAAGACCGGGTTTTATTTTATTTTCCAGACTGAATACACCTTCTTCAATATACTTCCTGGTGTTTATGACATACGGGTAGGTAACGACGCCATTTACAAGGAATTTTATTTATCATATTTTTCAATACAAAACAAATACAATACACATATTATAACTTAAAAAAAATAAATGTTGACCTCATAGATATCTGAATTTGTTGTTACATTCATTCATAAAGAGATAAATATAAAATGTATATAAATGCGTTTACACGCACACAAATTTGTGATGTCGCGTACACAAAATATATCAGTTGAATGGGTTGACAAATATGTGATGTCACATTTAGACATAGCAGTTAAATGCGTTGACACGTATACAGATATGTAATTTCATGTACATAAATATAAAAATGCGAATATGCTGTCGCGTAAACGTTTCATTGTAAATACGTAAACACGTACATAAATATTTGAAAGTGTAGTCACATAGATATATCGCCGTCGATCTGCAGATGGAACCGTTGGAGCCCCACCCCTACCAGCAAGGCAGGTGTGTGTGTCGTGATGGACAGGACAGGTGTTCCGGTTGTCTGCAGATCAAACGCACATTTGGTAAGATTATCACTACATACAGTTGTGATTTTTGTGATTTAACCCCGTGTTAGTTCAGTACATTATATGAAATGTTGTACAGAATCAGTTAAGATTTGTCTTTCGCAAGCGTAAAATGGCTTCCGAAACAAATGTAACAAGCAAATTTGTTGAGTTCACATCACCGAACAAGAGTGCTAAAAACATGACCTGGATAGTCATTAGATTCTCCTATTTGGCATTTGCAATATTAAAACCACCAAAAACATATATGGTAAAAGAGTGATATTTAATGCTACAAGCTTCAGTTAATTCATATAATTCAATCACTAGTCTATCGATCAATGGGACCGCCTAATCCGGTATGTAGGTACAGGTCCCGGGAACTGTCAATTACACGTGTCTCTAAATAAACACTCGAAATGAATAATCTGTAGACAACGATTGGAAAACATTCTTTTTCAGTTTTCATTTAAAGTTAAAGTATTTTCTTTATGACAACATGCTATAAAATGTCTGCACATGATTTTCTTTCTTTTTTAAATGCAGAAACATTGTTTTGTATGACCGCAGCAAAAAAAATATAAAACTTAAATTGAGAGTCGGTCTGATGCACCGATATAAACAAAATGTGTTTTATTACGTTAGCTTTAATACTGTGTACATTGCCAAATAATTTATTTATTATCACATTTATTATCACTGTACTTACTTAAACATGTGCTAGTGTTGACTTTTCTCACAGAGGCAGTAAAGGAAGTTGAAGTAGCCAGAAAAGGAGTTGCCCGGGAGACGAGCCCAGATAAAACCGGGACCTACATCGCTGTGACGGCATCATTGGCCATGTGCATTGGTATTGTTGCTCTGTTGGTTACAGGTAAGACTATGTCTCTATCTTAAATTGTCGCATTGGTCGCCACTCGTCACAGCCTTTTTCTTTTTGTTTCAAGCCCGATCTTCAAAAAACTAAAGGTCATCTCTTTATCTGTATGGGTTCTTTAAGCAATATATTTTGTGTGTATTCACTTGATTCGATATATTCTGTATTCAATCCGTTTAATGAAAGCATTTTTTCCACTTATTTGTCGACTTGGGAATTGATTCGCAAAATAGAGATACAGTTATGAAATTATATACTCATATTGTATTGATACAGTATTTGCTTAGATCCTCATGGCGTGGTATTTTGAGATCAACAGAGGTTTTTTAACGCCCTGAACTCTAACATTTTAAGTGGTTTCAATTTTTTTTCTCTCTTGATTTCAGTCCGCAAGAAATGTCAGGGGCAAGCAAGCTTGTGTTCACACAAACAAATCACTCCCGAGACAATCGGTTCGTATCTTAAATATGTTTTTATTACGTTACTTGAGTACACAATAGCATTGTTTTGTTCGAAATTTATGGACTTAAAGCTAATTTACAAATCTGTAAATAATCTATTACGAATGATATTCGTTTAAACAGAACTGTTTGTTTGTTTTTTTGTTGGGTTTAATGTCCCACCGACATAATTTCAGTCATTTGGAGACTATGTTCTTGAGACAGATATAATATGCTGCCACACTGCAGTATCACGCCATAGACATGTGGCATGATAACACACCCAGTAACATTATCCTGACACCGTGCCAACAAGCCCTGTTACCAACCTTATATGCTGAACACTAAGCAAGGGAGCTATACCAGTACTTCGGTATGTCGCGGCCGGAAATCGAACCCAATACCTCCCGATCCACGACGGACGCTATAACCACTCGGCCACCGGTACCGATTTAAAATATAACTGCACATATGTTTAAAGAAATAAACCTATTTTCGTGTGTCAGTTTGTATACACACATGCACTGGTATGTATTAAATTTATGCCTTTACTGTCGCTTACTGTTTACGTTAATGCTCTTTGTATTTCACATCAGCAGGTTGCCCGGATGATCACGTGGTTATCGTTACAACTAGTCCAGACGTACCCACGTTGTCAGCTTTTGTTCGGACATTCACGTCAGACTTTCAAGGCCTAACCAAGGTCCATGTGCTGCGGGCACATGATGACATGGAAATTGCAAAATTGGAGTTGATCAACTTTTGCAGACAGCTTACGGCAGCGAGCGGCCATTCAACAATGTGCAATTTACGATGCGCGCAAGAAATGATGCCTCATAAAGTAGTTCTGTGTTACGTATTGTATTCATACCCGCAGATTAACGACACACAAGTCCTGGCAAACAGGGTAGTAAATGACCTGAATCGTGTGTTGAAGAACGTAGATTTATACAACGTGATGGCCATAACAAATGCTGATGAACTGCTTGAAGATGCGTGTCTTAATCAGGACTGTGCTGTATATAAAGTGATGGATGAATATACCGAACTGACTCAATTTATTAGAACATCACTTGGGCTTAATTCTGTAAATTATAAGCCGACCGTTGCAAAAACTTTGGAATGTTCAGAATTGAGGAAAATCAGCGTGCCGAATGTCCCATTATGTAGACTTAGCACATTCTCATACGATGATCAAAACTTGAGTTCTTTGGAAAACCTTGTTGACCTTCCGTTACTGTCAAGCTTTGAAAAGAAGGGCTACCTTGGTGTACCCTTCGCCAGGCGGGAGAGATACGTGTCATGTGACTCGGGTCACGTGACCAGTGAAAACTCGTACCAGTCCAGTTCCCTGGATGAAGGCCAAGACACGGCCAGCAGAACGTCGGCCTCTCTTGGCGAGAACGTGCAACCAGATCCAGGCCTTTTACGGCCTAATATTACCATGGTTTTCGATAAGCACTACAATGAATCACATTTTGACAATGAGATAACGTACAACTCACGGTGTCCTTCAGGGTTCTTTCTGCCCCCGGAGCCGTCTGAACTATCGTTTAGTGATATGGATGACCAAGTACTGGAAAGCTTCAGTGGAAGATTCAATGACTCCGAACTTATCAATTTTAGTGAGAAACTCGATACAATTAGTTTCATTTCGTGTGAAGGTCATCAGGGGAATGCTTTGAAAAAACACGTGACCAAGTATTGGCCGAAACGTAAGGAGGTTTCTCGGAGAAAATCCCTGTCGATGGAGTCCATTATGAACATGATGGCGGAAATAAATAAGAGAAATGATGAAGCTTTCACAAGTTAGCGTACAGCAATCAGACGGGTCGGAAAATGAATGTGACTTGTAATGAACTGTAGATTCTGATTGGTTATAAAGATAGCGTGCTCCAAGGCGGTCTTCGTGAACTATGATGTTCTATTCCCACTTTGGGCAATACTTTGTCATGGTTTTGATATGAGCAAAGTACTGGTCCAACCTGTCCATTTAGACGTCTTGAATATCGTTCAGAGAGAGAGAGAGAGAGAGAGAGAGAGAGCTTTTTTCTCAATCGACACAATTTTTCAGAATGGTTGAATATATTTGCGACAACTATCAATCATCAATGGTATGTTACGTGGATGTCAAAAAGTTTTACCTTAATGGTTGTCCATGTTTGTGCGGGTAATTTCTGTATTTAACATCGTACTAAAAAGTCCATCTTACTTTTTTTAGTTCTTTATTTTGGAAGTGTGTTTGAAAGATTTTATTTAGGTATTGCCATTTAAAACAGCTTTGGTCTCTAACACCTTGAGAAAATGTAATAACTGTAACCAAGTCAGCTTATAGTTCTCACCGAAGTAAGACGAGGAAAATGACAGTCAGTGATACCGAGACTCGTGTCAGGCAGTTTCAAATTATAGTTTTGTGTTTGTTTCTTGCTATAGCTTCTGAAGGAAAATTTAATTGATGCTAAATTCATTTTGTTTCACACCATTCCACAAACGTCTGTCTTGTTTTCTTTTTTTTAAATAGAAGTGTATACACCTTTAAAAAAGATTGCAAGGTTCTCTCACTAGGATCCATCGTCGGACCAAACCATATATGTCGTATATATCGTGGGATTTTCGACCGTCAAAACTTCATTTTGATGAATATTTATCAACTACTTGCTGATCAATGAAACCACGCGTAGTAGTTTGAAGTTACAAAAGCATAAGCTGACTTTCAGAATCCGATCAACAACATGCAGCGGCCAAATGACCCGTGCTGTCACCGCTACTGATCAAATAAAATTCCTTTTTTTGTGATTTCTGGCTAATCACGGTCAATTAAGAAGCAAACGTGGGTTCCGATGATGACTAGAACCTGAACCTTCATGAGTACCCGAGTTCTGGACTCCAGATAAGGAGTTTGTGAGAACCCAGTGCATGTCCATTTAATCTGTATGAAAGTGGAATGCATTAAACCATTAAATCTCTCTTATAGACTCTTTTTGAGACATTGGCTAACAGAGAGACCCAGATCGGAAAGCTCCCTCCAGGAGCTGTCTGATCAGGGTCTCTTTTGTTTACTTGTATTGTAGCTAAATTCTAATAGCTTCCAAAAAAACCCTCATCGAGCCATGAAGTTGTACAGGAATATTCATGAGTTAACGGGTGAAATCCGTTTCATATTTGTGAAAGAAATGATGAATCTAGCCTATATCTAGTAGTTGTTTATTCATATATTCTGCGTCGAAAATCGCGGGTGAAGTCACGTGATATGTATCTTTGCGCTTAACTTTGCTGTTGTCGTAGGACGTTGGGTGAATAATATCGTACATAAAATCAGGGAGAAGTAAAAATGAAAAATTTTTAGGGTATGCAATAAATACAAAACTTTTGATAATAACATCAAGCAAGGAAGAAGAACGGTGTAAATCAATAACTTTATCATTGTAAAGGATATGAAGTATGAATATCAAGATAACATACTAATAAATGATACAAACGTGCAGAGTACACGAAATCATCATTATTTGAAAGACATTGTCTACAATCAGTTCAGTCGATAGCAGAGAGGCTGAAAGTTGTTGTTGTTGTTTTGTTTTGTTTTTTTCATGGAAAATTTGTAATTTAGTCTTTCATGTGGTTCTTACCAGAATTGCGTTATCACCAAAATAGATTCAATCTTGTTCGATTAAAGATTAATACCTTCAACACAATCAAAAGGTTTAAATGTACCTTTAATCCACCCCTTTGTTGTTCTCCCCGTGACAATTAGCTAATTGATATAAACCACGTGACAGAGAGCGGCTCTCCATAGCAACCACGTCAACAACTATTAAATATTAATTCATCAATTTTCCAATCAACAAACTGTAGTGTGACACAGGAGTAATCTGAAACCCACTCAGAAACATCTGATCTGTGTTCCATATAGCCAATTTTTCACTTCATACATTTATTTACTCATTTGTTTCTTTATTCGTTCTTCTTGAAAACAGCCATGGTTGTCAATTTTACTTAAAGAGGTCATGAAAATGCTATTAAGCGAGCTTAGCAACGATTTCATGAACGAATTTAGTAAAATCTGATATGAAATGACAATTCATGTCAGATTTAAATTTTTTAATCATGACATATACTGACAGAAAATCGCGATTATAACAACAAACAAAAACAATAATGAATAGACTGTGAACGAATTACTATTTGTAATCTATCACCAAGAAAATATTTTCAAGTGATAACTGATTTCTCATACATTTTCAACATCGTATGCATACTGCATCTTTTTGGTCAAAGTTAGTTGCAACAGAACAATAAGCAAAAATGGAAGAATATACATAACGAAATTAAGGAGATCACAAAAAATGAGCTTTATTGATCTAAGGACTTTGTAACATTTGGGGTTTTATGTGGTTCAATCCATGGAAACTAAACTTCTGTAATTGCAAAATTCTCATTTAGATAAGGTTGCATCTTCCCTCTGCCTCATATTTCAACTTATTAAAAACACGAGAATGGTATTACTTGTTCGAATTCCACCAGCCATACTTGGCGCAAGGTAATACTTAAATACTTAGGGCGAATTTCAAGATTTTTTGTTTTTCTAATAAAAGTGGGGGCCTCAGTGGCCGAGAGGGTAAAGTTGCTGACTTTAACACTCACTCAGCCCCTCACCGGGTGGGTTCGAATCCCGGCAGGATCATTCGGATTTCCATGTGAGGAAGCCTTCCAGCTGGCTTGCGGTAGGCCGGTGGTTCTACCCGTATGCCTCCGTCCATTAGCGGTCTTCCTCCACCTGTTATTAGTGGACATCGCTATATGACTGAAATACTGTCGGAGCGACGGTAAACGGGTCAAATAGTTTAATAAAAGTACCCAATTATTTAATTTCTAAACAAACCCATTTCCTTTACTTGATAACAGTGTGATTTAGATTCACGTATATTTATCAGGCATCCGACTGGGTTTAAGCATTTGGTTTTAATTTTCCGATTATTTCTTCATTTTCATACTTGCAGCGGCCATCTTGTTTTCTTCACAGGCCGCTTGATACAATTAAGATATTATTTTTTTTTTTATTACAATAATATGAAATGTGTCAATTTGTGATAACAACAAAATGGCGTTTTTGACCCCTATTTCATTACTATTTCATCATATGTTCAGTACATATAAATAACTTGGGTATCTCTCCTTTGTTTCTTTCTAGTACACGTGTACTCGTACGTATAAAGCTCAATATACAGCTGTATCGTTTTCAATTTACGAGATGTTGCACAGGTATTTTTCGCAAATAGATTTCACTACACACAGAAATTCCACACACCTTACACAATACAAAGTAAAGACATTTGCATGAATAAGAGAACAATAACACATACTTTTCATTTACAATTATATGAAATAAGAAGCAATCATCACCGGTCACTCTAGACTCCAGAGTGATCTTATCCGATTCAATACACTCATCCATCGTGAATAATTAAGTCTTTTAAACGATAAGCATTTAGCGCAATCTGATTGGCTCAAAATCTTCACCAAATCATAAAGCGACCAATGAAATGGTTCTATTTAGGAAACCCCAATTTTGATATAGGTAATCCACTGTTTACAAAAACAATAAAACGTAATCAGTCAATAACAAATTTACATGTTCATTTGAGTGTTTTCATTTATCCACAAACACATTTTAAACACATCTGTCTCACTTAAGTTTTTCAGCTTCATCAATTCCCAGTAGCCATAAAAATAGAGCAATAGCCCCACTGTCACTCACCATGAATGTTTTCTTTCTCTATCTAATGCATATTATGCATTTTCTTCCTGAAATTAGCTTGGATCACGTTCTGTCGGCAGCGTACATGTAACTGACTTTGTTGTTAAATTATTTCACTGGACATTCTTTTAACAGTTAGTAATAATGAGCACTTGGTACTTGCTTTAGTCTCTTTTTCGTGAAGGACACACGAAACGGATACAAGTCATCGGGTACCAACCGCATTCAAGTTAATATATTCATCTTTCTTGCTGTTTTTAACTGCTCTGATATGAACGTACAAGTCAAGAAATTTCACCAGAACGTAATCTAGGGCATCTAGTCAGGCTGACGTCAACATCGTTGACGTCGGTCCATCGTTCAACTGTGTGTTACCGTGCCTGTCTTCTTCCTGTCTGAGGCTGAACAACTTCCGGTTGAAAAAAATAAACACTAGGGGGTTACACGCGCTGTTTAATGGATATAGCTTCATAAGGACCATTTGGGTGCGTGAGTCGATCCATTGTTCTTCAAAGACGTCGAGGAGGGTGAACACAAAGAATGGCGTCCAAGAGAGGAAGAATGCTGCAAATAAAGGTTTTGTCTGTTACAAGTAATGTTTTGCACGAAGTCGATATCATTTAAGCCAGGCGGAACTAGAGCTATCACTAAAGGTGATGAATACCCCCCACACAGCCTTTGTTTACAATCAAGTGCCAAGTTATAGGAGATAAGTCACAATGAATTGATGTTTTCAACTGACATATTACACAAAACTATTTCACAATAATAATCTTTTTATACCAAATCATAATTGTTCTTATTTTAAGGAAGCCCAAATCATACCAAATCTGCAACATTGAATTAAACAAAAAAGAAGTGTGTCACCAAAAGGCTGTTTCTAAGTGAAGAGCTAGTGAAGCTTCCCATAAAACTTGATTGAAATCCATCCAGTAGTTATTGAAAAATAGCGTGGACAAAGAAAACTCCAAGAAATCAACAAAGTGCCATAACTCAAAAGAAAATAAGTCAACCGTAACCATTTCATAATATGTACATCTGTGCTTGATATTGAAGCTTCCTATGACCGATTGAAATCCATCCAGTAGTTATTGAGAAATAGCATGGACAAAGAAAACTCCAGAAAATCAGCAAAGGGCCATAACTCAAAAGAAAATCAGTCAACCGTAACCATTTCATAATATGCACATCTGTGCTTGATATTGAATTTCCTATGACGTTTGTTTGAAATCTATCCAGTAGTTATTGAGAAATAGCGTGGACAAAGAAAACTCCAGAAAATCAGCAAAGGGCCATAACTAAAAAAAGTCAGTCAACCGTAACAATTTCATAATATGCACATCTATGCTCACCAGTGAAGCTTCCTATGAAGTTTGATTGAAATCCATCCAGTAGTTAATCAGAAATAGCATGGACAAAGAAACTCCAGAAAATCAGCAAAGGGCCATAACTCAAAAGAAAATCAGTCAACCGTAACCATTTCATAATATGCATATCTGTGCTTGATATTAAAGCTTCCTATGACGTTTGTTTGAAATCTATCCAGTAGTTATTGAGAAATAGCGTGGACAAAGAAAACTCCAGAAAATCAGCAAAGGGCCATAACTCAAAAGAAAATCAGCCAACCGTAACCATTTCATAATATGCACATCTGTGCTTGATATTGAAGCTTCCTATGAAGATTGATTGAAATCCATCAAGTAGTTATTGAGAAATAGCGTGGACAAAAAAACTACAGACGGACGGACGGACGGACGGACCGACGGACCGACCGACCGACATGGTGACTCCTATATACCCCCAAACTACGTTTGTGGGGGATATAATAATTGTGTATGGAGTTGAATGAAGCATTAATGTTTTATAGTACACAAACAAAAAGCTGTTCGATTAAGATATTTTAGATACGCGTGTTTATTCGAAGTAATTTAGTTTCTATCAAGCGTTTTCGTCAGACAATCACAATTTGGTGTTCCGTTGTTTATCTAACATTTTCACTATGGCGTCTTTAACTCGCGATGTATAATTACAAAAAAAAATGCCAACATTTTTTTCTCTTATTTTTTTATCGCTCCTGGTGGAGAAGACATAGGAAATATATAGACTTGCAAGGTTTCCTACTGATTGAACTGGCCAGTTCTAATGCATATATTCAAGGGGTTTTAAAGCAGCTCGTTCAAAGATGGTCAATGACTAAGAATTTGATTTTTAACTAAATATGTGTATAACGTCTACCAATACCCATCTACAGAAGCAATGTCACCCAATATAACCATCCGTGCTTTAAAAAAAATAGGTGGTTTCCCCATCACAGGCAATACCGTCACAGACGGTATTTAAACTATATTTAGATTAAAAAATCTATACTTAGAGTTTCTATTTGCACTTGCCGTCACTTTGCTGTTAACATTCACTTTTCGCGTATACGCTAACTTCATAAGCTGAATTTACGAAATCGCTACCCTGGATTGTTTTGGACGCAATGATGCAGAACATGTGAAATGGTACTGCAAGCACCTGCTTCGGATATACCGTGATCTATATTTTACCGATTTCGCAGAAGCTGCGATTACGAAAATGGCGTTTTCCCATGTAACGTGACCTACACTTCCCGAGTTAATTTGTCATAAACAAAGACTCCACCAACATTTAACGAAGGAGAGTAGAGGTGTGTGTGTGTGTGTGTGTGTGTGTGTGTGTGTGTGTGTGTTTTTATATATGTCGATCGTCTGTGAACGAGCTGCTTTTAGAAACATACAGATAGCTACATGCAGTGGCTTTTTAATCAAGTAATGTGTGTAGCCTTCAATTAATCAGTGAATTAAAAATCAATAATGGTATGGATCATACACATTTATCATTAAACAAGACAGGCAGTAATAGAAATAGAAAATAAGTACAATTTGCTAATTATTGTTTTATTTATCTACTACGTTAATTGAATTCGTTCTATTCGAGAAAAATAATTATTTAAATAAATTATTTCTGTTAATTGAACTTGATTATTTAATTAATCAATTAATTACTTTAAAGTATGTAATTACGATTATTAAGTAATTGATCAAATAAAAGAAATTGAACAAAATTACTCAATTTGATGAATAAAGATTATTTAATTTAATTTATCAAAATTAATTAATTTATTTATCTATTTATTTATTTATTTATTTAATGTTACCTAGGCAGACAACCAGAGTCATCTTGATGCTCTTCAACTTGGCTCTCGGAAGCAGGCCGAAATTTTTGTTCTGACCTGGATTCAATTTGTCTGCAATGATTTCAATAATAATATAAGCATACATTACGGGTGTTTTCTAAAATACAATCGATGACGTCAGTTATGACATCATCCATTTTGTTGCAATTATGATATCATCGATGTTGTTGCAGTTATCATACAATGATATGGTCGGCGCAGCCGAGCGAGCGGTTTAACTTGTTAAACCCTCGATAACAAACATTAACCTACTTAATGTATTGAAATATATTTTGACCAATGAGACTGCAGTATTTTTCAAAATTTTCGATCGGTTTAACTCGTTAAACCAATTGGTTTAATGGGTAACCTAGTATTTTGAAAAATTACTGCAATATCATTGGTCAAAATATAATTCCATACATTAACTATAACTTAGTGTTTATTATGAGTGAAGCCAGAACGAGCGTAGCGAGTGACGGCTTCTTAACTATTAAATTCACTCTTAATAAACACTGACTAATTTAGAGTTTGCCCCGCCCTATTACTGCGTCACACTGCTATATATGGAGATGGTGCCATATTAGTGTTACGTCAGGGTGTTGTTAGAGTATTCACACACGTGCACGTGCTTTCCAAATATGGATGTAACACATAAATTTCGCGCGTTTTTTTGACCGTCGGCTCATTTCTTTTTCAGATTTCAATCAAGAGGCACAGAAATTTAATTTGAGTGATGACTTTTTTATTTTTTGTATTTATTTTTATCTTTTTTTAATTAGTTAAAACATCAGAAAACAGCAACTGATTGACGTTAATGACAGAACGAAATATGTAAATAATAATCGTTTAAAAAAGTCGCTGTCAGTGGAAGATATCAAGGCTAGGAATATCCTAGAAATACCAAATCAAACGAGTTTATACATGACCTGTAAGTTGTTTATGAACGTTATATCAATTTCAATTCTTGTATGTACAAAAGTCGTAAACAGAGGTACTGGTGTAGCTCCCTTGCTTTGCCTCAGCATAATAAATGTAGTTCCAGGACTGATGGCCCGGTGTCCGGATAATGTGACTGGGTGTGGTATCATGCCAACTGTCTACGACGTGATACTGTGCAGTGTGACAGCACTACATCTGTCTCAAGTAGACATTGTCTCTAAATGTCTTAGATACTGTCGGTAGGACGTTAAAGCTAATAAACAAACTATACTTGTATTTTAGTATTTAATTTAGCATCTTATTCTTTCCTTAGGAGTCCGTTTGGATCGAGCTGGTAATCATCCCTTTGCAAAAAATATTTCCAAAGCTCCTCATTCTTATATAAATGTTTATCTATAAACTTGATTATTTAAGCAACTTAACTAAATGTTTACAAATGACGTCAACATGCGCCAGTGTGCACGCCTCGTGTGTAGGGATCGGTGTAGTAAACACTGCATATGACTATCACGTGAATAGGGCGGAGCATAATTTGAAATAATGACATGCGCAGTTCGCCGTAAACTCTTAACAGTTAAATCAAAATTAAGTAGAAAAGTCTCGCAAAATCTCGAACTCTTAACAATTAAATCGACCAGGAATTTGAAATTAATTTCGGGTAGCTGAAGAACTCTAATAGGGAACAGTACTGTAGTTGATGATATATAACTTTTTTCTAATGTGCATCAGTCCATGAATTTTAATTTATTTATGAGCAATTCACTGTTAGATACATAAGTACCCGAATATGTCTAAAGCAGCTCCACATGGAGAAATTCTCTCTGTATTAAATTGCAAGTAAATTGTAATGACAGTGACACAGTCTTCGTAATGAACGAAATTTAACGTCGATTATGATTGTAGCACTTAATGACAGGACAATGGCTTTTACAATTATTTCCATAGTCCTTCTTGAAACCCATTAATCATTTTCTATGTGAGGTTATCTTTACGCTTCTCCGATTCATATGTGATCTTTAATTGTAATCAGAATCATGCACGTGTCTTGTTACGGAGATGTGATTAGGGAAAATGAAATGCAAACAATTGAATTAGAAGATCGAATGGAATTGTGCAGATATTAAATTTCATAATATTCGTTAGAAAAGAAATACTTTCTCATTTTGTGTCTCCTATTTTTCTGAGTGTGGGAATCCGTAAGGTACAATTTGACGTCATATTCATTTATGTATAGGTTAGTTCATAGTTGCCTTCAACTACACGATATAGTCACGAGGGCGGAGCCCGAGTGACAATTTCGTGTAGTTGAAGGCAACTATGAACTAACCTATTTAGCACATGGTATTTTCCGTCCACTAGCGACAGAACGTCACAAAAGTGTGAGTTATGTGGTTGCATAGTCCACACTTATTGATTTTTTACAAAAGTGTGGACTACGCGTTATAGTCCACGGTGACTATGAACAAATACTGGCACCTGATTGGACGAGAGGAAAATACCATGTGCTAAATAGGTTAGTTCATAGTTGCCTTCAACTACACGACATAGTCACTCGGGCTCCGCCCTCGTGACTATATCGCGTAGTTGAAGGCAACTATGAACTAACATATACTTATCACCACTATAAAGGTATTAGTTTTTGTTTATATTTTAATTTTTATCGAATTTATCGCAAGAGACTCGAAGCGGATCGCTGCGATAAATCTATAAAATCTAAAATATAAACGATAGCATATTTACAGTTTGTCACGTACGCCATACAGCTTTGCCTTTGAACTCGCATTATAGAACCGCCTCCCGTTTGACTGACAGCACACGTCATGCTTTAAGTACGGCTCAGAGTCAATGATACTTTGTACATTTATATTTTTAGCTCACAAAACATGACGTAATCATTCGCCGCCGCAACAAGCTTCGCCCATATTGGTCTTTAGTCACGTAGGTATCATATTTTCTCCATATCAAGATATCACGATTCATTTTATGTAATATATTATTCGAATTTTGAACAAAATATAAGCATTAGACGATTAAGTCGGAAAAACTGTTACTTCCACATACTCGTGATACTGCACTTATTTTTATTTTTCATTTTTTTTCGGAGGGTGCGTGTGTGGGGAGAGGGTGCGTGGGTTAACGTCCTAACTCAGCTACATTATCCTGACACCATCTTAATATAGAAATTATGCATTTTGTATTTCTAATATCATGATCTTGACTTTGTTTCAAAGGTAAACTTGAGGTACGGTTGCTATGGGAACGGGACACCACCATAATTCCTAAATACCAAACATACCATGTGAGGAATCTAGTCTGACCTCGGACAGTTTCAGTCCTT
>CM037782.1:33821390-33871390 GCA_021229015.1 Solen grandis | reverse complement strand
CTGATGCCCCTGAACATATTTATAAACTTTCAAGTCAACACCATTAATATTTATTGAGGTATAAGGTTGATAGTAACTTGCATGCAAAACTTTAAAGCTGCAACGCCAACGCCGACGCAAGGGCGACTACAATAGCTCTCATTTTCTTCGAATAGTCGAGCTAATAAAGGTCTTAACTCTAGCATGTGTTCCCCATATTCCTAAATACTTAATGATATCATGTCCCGGTTCTGCAAACATTAGTGGCAAGTGTAGACTATAGTGATATCAGGCATACTTTAATGAAATGATGAACAATTAGATTATAACAGATCATGCTGGGTATCATCTCAAATGTCAGTTATCCAAGATGAAGGACCATTTTCTAATAAGTCACATCTAGTGTGTGTGTGTATATATATATATATATATATGTATATATATGTAATAAATTAAGTATAAATATTATTTCAGAAGCACACACAGGGTTTCAGGTGATAATACGTTAACAATAACTAAATGCAGATATTTCATTATCAAGCCAAAAGATTCTATTTCAACTCACTCATCATATGCGTAGCCCTGGTCTTGATTGGCTGACCACTGTGTGTACTCGCTCAACTCTGCAGCCTCATTGATATAGTTGTCTCCCCCTTGCCCAATCCACTGCTGCTGGTCGCCCCACTGTTGTTGGTTCATCAAGTTCTCTGCCTCCCACTGTAGGAATGCCTCTGTTCCTCACTGTTTAGACCCTCAAAATCACCTTCATCTGGCATGAATCCAGCCTCCTCACGACTGATTGGCTGACCCATGTTGTTATAGAACACAGGCTCATTCTGAAAAATGCAGTACAGTCAATAATATATGCTACTTATTTACACATGAGTAGCTTTTGTTCAGGGTTCTATTTTGAACAAGAGCTGTCAGAGGACAGCACACTTGAACTATTCAAAATGCTTGTTGGTATATCAAATGAAATCTATTTCAATTCTTGCCCTTCACATACCTTGTACATAATAATAGTCAAAAATGATATACCTTGATAGTCTGATACCCCTTAATATTTTGATGAAGTCTAAAACCAATCCCATGCCTAGTTACTGAGACATAAGCATAATAACACTTTAACCAAGCAAAACTTAACCAAAAATCCAAGCAAGAGAAGGGCCATAATTTGCATAAAATTCAGTCCAAATGTTATCCTCCTTGGTTTTCTGATGCCCCTGAAGACACTCCTTAACTATCTAGTCAATTCCACAAGCAGTTTCTGAGATATAAGCTGGATAGTAGCTTAAATGCAAAAATTTAACCAAAAGTTAAAAGGGGGCCATAATTTTTAATATATTCCATCAAGTGTTATCTTCCTTTATAGTATGATTCCCGAAACACATTAAAGATGTTTCAAATCAATCCCATGCCTGGACTCTGAGATATAAGCATGAAAGTACCTTGCATGCAAAACTTTAACCAAAATTTCAGAGTTAAAAAAGGGGCCATAACTTGTAATATATTCCATCAAAAGTTATCTACCTTGATAGAATGATACCCCTAAATGTATTTAAGTTGTTTCAAATAAATTGCATGCCTGGATACTGAGAAATTAGCATGAAAGTACCTTGCATGCAAAACTTTAACTAAAATTTCAGAGTTAAAAAAGGGGCCATAACTTGTAATATATTCCATCAAAAGTTATCTACCTTGATAGTATGATACCCCTAAATGTATTAAAGATGTTTCAAATCAATTGCATGCCTGGATAGTGAGAAATTATAATGAAAGTTCCTTGCATGCAAAACTTTAACCAAAATTTCTAAGTTAAAAAGGGGCCATATTTTGTAATATATTCCATCAAGAGTTATCTACCATGAAAGTATGATACCCCTAAACATATTAAAGATGTTTAAAATCAATAAGCATGAGAGTATATTGCATGCAAAACTTTAACCAAAATTTCTACGTTAAAAAGGGGCCATATTTTGTAATATATTCCATCAAGAGTTATCTACCTTGGTTGCCTGATGCCCCTTAACATATTCATAAACTTTCAAGTCAATACCATGAATGGTTATTGAGATATAAGGCTGATAGAAGCTTGCAAAGCCAACGCCAGAGCGACTACAATAGCTCTCATATTCTTCGAATAGTTGAGCTAAAAATTGCCTTGATTTTATCATAAACCAACAATGGCTAAAAATATGAACAACTACTTTTCCTACATTGCTTTTTTGCATTCCTCTGTAAAATACAGTGGTCTTTGTTCCATTTTTCACACTATCCATAACATTATATTAAAAGTTTTTTTTTCTGTTTTTTTTTTTTTTTTTCAACCTGTCTGTCATTTCCCTTGCTAACTATCAATCTAACCTTTTTTGATGAAAAAATACATTCTGGATCATATTTATCTTTAGTTTTTGTTGCTGAATCAAACACCAATTTCAAAAACACATTTCTTAAACATGAAGTTCATATAAGATTTGGAAAAGGTAAATAAAGTAAAACTAGAACCGCAAGCGGTATCTCGGTTTTCGCTTTTAACCTAATCAACTTAAACACTTTATTTCAACTCAGCCACAACTTTCAATATGAAACAGAACGCAAAGGTTTTTTGAAGACCTACTCTCATTTGCACAGCTTTTTTTTGCAATGTTAGAACATTCGAACTCTTCTAGCGCAAATATTTTCCCATACCCTATACTTTGAAATCCATCACATTCTTTGCTGTCAACAAGGAACAAAATGCTGAAAACCGCATTTCAATCAGACTTTAACCTTTTAAGTTAAAAGCAAAAGAGTGATTTTAAACAAAACGCCCTCTAGCGGCAAAATGAGAAACAAAATAGATAAAAAATTTACAATTAGGTACCTAGAAATGCAGCAATAGTTCAAACAAGTATATAAGTCGCACTAGTCAAATAACATTATTCATCAAAAAAAATTAAAATTTTCCAAAAAAATACAAAAGAACTATTTAGAACTAAAACTTTTGTTCATATACTCTCAATGAAATATTTTTAGTTTTGGAGCACTTTGGGGCCGAATAAAAACACAATTATCGTAATATGACCTTGACCTTTTCAAGGTTTTTTAACTTTTTAATTGTGAGGCCCTTTCAAACTTAACAAAACATAACGTGTGAAAATTTCATGACGAATAAACAAAAAATAAAGTCAGGAGCGACAAAAAACATGTTTTTGGAATTTTAATTTTTCCTTAACTTAAGTGAAGTTTGACCGTTTCTAGAGGACAAACCACGCATTTCTTAAATTCGCCACCCTATATATTTTGTGTGTATGCGTCTTTCAAATGGTATGCAGGGGACGGAATTCTTCTATCTGATCTCTAACAAAAATGGATAGGTTTTTTCGTAGACCTACCCTCATTTGCACATTTTTTTTTTTTGCGCGGTTCAAACATTCAACATTCCGTAGCTCAAAAGCTTTCAGCCACATGGACCCTCGAATCCTATCATATGTTATTAGGCTATCAACAGGGAACAGGATGCAAAAAAACGCATTCGAATCGGACTTCCAACTTTTTGAGTTATGAGCAAAAGAATGATTTCACAAAAAGCGCCCCCTAGCGGCAAAATGAGAAAGAAAATTGATTAAAATTTTACCATACGGTACCTAGCAAAGCAGCAAATAGTTCAATCAAGTATACTAGTCGCACAAGTCAAACTTTTTTCCTTATATATCAGAATTTGAAGCATAAAACCTGATTCACAATTATTCCAAAAAAGGATCAAACTTTGGACTGCGGTATAATGGCCAAATCAAGTCCGATCTTCAAAAACTAAACATCAATGGAAAGAGCTCTTTAAGAACTAAAACTTTTGTTCATATACTCTCAATGAAATATTTTTAGTTTTGGAGCTATTTGTGGCCGAAAAAAACAACACAATAATCGTTTTATGATCTTGACCTTTTCAATTTTTTTTTTTTTTAATTGAACGTGAGGGAATAATGGCCCTTTCAAACATAACAATACATAACGTTTGAAAATTTCACGAAGAATGAACAGAAAATAAAGTCAGGAGCGACAAAAACACATTTTTGAAATTTAATTTTTCCTAAAATTAAGTGAAGTCTGACCGTTTCTAGAGGACAAACCACGCATTTCCTAAATTCGCCACCCCATATATTTTGTGCGTATATGTCTTGCATATCGTATGCAGCAAAGAGAGTTCTTCTATCTGATCTCAAACAAAAGTGGAGGTTTTTTTTCGTAGACCTACCCTCATTTGTCCACCTTTTTACAAGGTTTGAACACTCAACCTCTCCTAGAACAATTTTTTTCCAGTACTCGATGATGAGATATCCATCATATTTGATTGGTTTCAAATTTTTGAGTTATTAGCAAAACAGTGATTACATGCATTGCGCCCCCTAGTGGCTAAATCAGAAATAAAAGTGAAAAGTTTGACCATTTAGGCACAAGTTCAGATAAAGATGACTCCATGCCCAAAATTTCATAGCTGTAGCTTTTCTCATCTGGCCGCTAGGCTGGCTACAAAAATGGGTGAATTGGAAAAATAATAAAAAAAAAAAAAAAAAAAATTTTGGAAATGATCAAACAGAAAAATCATAGACCTAAATTAACAAAACACAAACCAGCTGGAAGTTGGGAGTGTAGGCAGGGGACTGTGACACCGGTTTCTGTGGGGACACCTGCTGTCCTACACCAAAATTGTACTCCAGTCTACTTAACACAGAGTTGATCAAGCAGTGACTAGTTCTGAAAACATAATTTTAATGTCAAATACAAGAATAGGAAATACAAAGCAATATATAAATGATATATTTTCATGAGTATTTTTCTATTTATACTATAGGTATCTGAGTTCTATGATTAGCTGCTGCAAAATTCTATTAAAAGGTTGATTATCAGGTTAAAAAAAAGGAATTGTGAAAATTGAAGATAAGAGAATTTAACCCTTTCCCTCATATAGACTCATTTTGACGCACTCAGTAGGTACCACATAAGTTACTCGCAGGCTGATCTGGTTTCTGTTCGTAAGTCTTTCATGGTGTCCTCTATAGGAAAGTGGGTTAATTAAAAAAAATGTGATGTTAGTAATGTCTTAACTGACAAAACTAAATATTCCAATTAACATTTGTTGTGGCAAAAAAACAACAACCCTAAATCTATACAAGGGTGTCCACAATTTAAGGTACAGCAAATTTCACTGACTTTTCCCTGACTAAAATCAAATTTCCCTGACTAAAGTTTTGTATTTTGCACGTTAAGTTCTGACATCTGTTGGCCTCCTCCTCTCTTACAGCCAAACCTTTCCAACTTTTACTTTACCAATTGTAAATGTATTACTCTTTATACATGTATTTTTTTCTTTGAATTGATTTTCTGTTGTTTTTTTCTACATACACACCTGTACATGTATTTTCAAAAGTTATTAATACTGTTGGATTAGTGCTTGAAATTAAATGCATGTCATTACAGAGAAATCTATTGGCCTCCTTCTCCCCTAGAGCCAACCCTTACCACCTTTTTCACAACCAATTGTAATTCAATTACTCTTTGTATTTTTAATTTTGTTTTTTAATTGTTTTTCTTTGATTTTGTCTTCTATTTTTTCTTTTTCCACATACATACATGCATATGTTTTAACAAAAGTAATCTATTCTGTTGGATATAGTACTTGAAATTAGATGCATGCCAAAATGGACAAAAATACAAGCTAACCTAATAAGATTTATATCTCTTCATAACTATGCACTTCAAAATGAAATTGATATGTCTATTTAGGCACTTCAAAATTTAATGATACAAGTCTTTTTTATATCATTAAATTTCAAGTGCCTAGAAAGACATATCAATTTCATTTTGAGTGCATACTTATGAAGAGACATATATTATAAGGTCAGCTTATTTTTTGTCCATTTTGACATGCTAATCCACAACGTCCTTATCCAGAGAGTTAACTGGGCTACAAATCATAGAATAACTGGACAGCATATAAAAGACAGAATGAAATTTAACTAATACAAACAAACTTAAAAAAAAAAAAATCCCCTGACTTTCCTCCAGACTATGGATACCCTGTATACATATAATTTTACACTTACTTGTTTAGTGATGGATGCTTTTCTAATGATTTGATTTTCTCAAATATATCATCAAAATTTCCACCTAAGTCTTTTGTTTCCATCAGAGCTGTGCCAGTCAACTGAATAAAGATATGAAGAAAAGAAAAAATGATAAGTAACAGTGACATAAATTAAGATATTAACAATTCTTATTGTAATGAGACATTCTCACGGCAAAATATCCCTTTTTCTGATAAGAATAATGACAACATCTAAATAAATATATTATTCTAAAAAATTTAATTATTCCAGTCATTTGCAAAAAGAAAAAAAAATCACAGGTTCTTTTGTCAAGAGACACACAGTTTTCCATATATTGTCTAAAAACTTACATGGAAAACTGAACTTAGCCTGCATATCACTCATGGGCTGGTCTTACAACTTGTCTTTCTTGTTCTTTCTTTCTTTTAATGTAATGGCTCGCAATCATTTTCTAAATATTATGGCCATATTTTAGACCTTGTGGTCAATGTCCCACATGTGTGTCCTGCTTTTTGTTGAAGTCACAATGGTTGGATATCTGTATCATAGAGATGAGAAGTGAGACAGAAAAATCTCTTCATGCTTTCAATATTATCTGGTTTTGGACTGGTCTAACATGATGTGAAGTGGTGAGTCTGAGAAACAGTAACACAGGACTAATTCACTAATGACTGAGAGTAAGTAAACTTCCATCTGCAGGACACATACCTTCAGTAGCTGTGTGGCACATTTGAGGGTGGTGTCATCTAGCTGGGACAGAAGGGTGCGAATCAAATCTGCAATGGCCTGCCGAAGGATACCTACCCTTACCATTATTCCCTCACGCTCAATCTGCCGAACAGGAGGTAAATAATGATGTAATATGACTGGCATAAATTTCATTGTAAAATTCATGTTCTGAATAATATGGCACAATATTTTAAATTCTGTTTGGTAAATATTCTCAATAATTGATATATCACGATTTCATCAACACGGACGTACCAACATTTGACTGTAGAGTGGCTAAAAATTATGTGGCTAAAAATTCCTATGTGTCTAGCCATTTTACGTGTCTTTGAGAGTGTTCTAACAAATGACCTATTGGAGTCTTTTGTCCAACACCTTAAGTGTCTTAAGTCCAACACCTTTTTAAATGTGTCTTCAAGTCCAATACCATGTGTCTTTTTAAGTCCAATACCTTCAGTGTCTTAAAAGTTTCAAAGCCTAACAACTTTATAAGTGTGTTTAAGATTATACCTAAAGTGGTTTTTAACTTATAATGCCTTTAACAAAAAATTAGCAAGGTTATATCCTGTGCTCTGTCCCCTTATCTTCTCATTGACCTTATATAAGTAAATTTTCCAATGATCAATAAATGAGGGTCAACTTCTCTCATCATGGTGCCACAATCAGTATACCTGTCCAAAAAAGTGTGTCCAAGTCCCAACAGCAAAAGCAATACAACTTTTATAATGTGCCTTTTCCTAACTTATTTTTTCAAAAATCTCATGCACACTCAAAGAAAATTAATTACATGTAGCAGTATGCTTAACAAGAGTTGTCAGAAGACAACATAGCTCGCCGTAACAGCACTTTTTTTGAAAGTAGGTCAAACTCCAAATTTAAGGTCACAAGGTCATAAGTCATGGTCCCAAATGAGAGGTGTTGCCATGAGGTGTCCACATGTGAAATAACTAAACTCAATCTCCAAGAGTTCAAAAGATATAGGCCAGGTTAATGATTTTGAAAAGTAGGTCAAACTCCAAGGTCAAGGTCACAAGGTCTTGCCATGACGTGGCCACATGTGAAATATCCAAGTTCTATCTTTTATAGTTCAAAAGATATAAGCCAGGTTAAAATTTTGTTCACGGACGGCAACGGTGATGACCACGAAGCTGGGACTTTTGTCCCGGCGAACTAAAACAAGAGGCCCAAGGGCCATAAACGCTCACCAGAGTACATCAGCATATTCAAGATGATTTTTTCTATAAGGAAATCAAATGACAAACCAGAGATCAACTTCATTTTAGCAATCATGGCAGACATTCATGAAATCAATCCTGACCATTAATTTCGTGAAAATAAAATTCTGAAACTTATTAATTGAAGACAATATAATATATTGCATTATCAGTTGCAGTAACACGATGTGTATGTTGTTCGAAAAATAAACTAGAAGAATTTATCATGATAGTTTGAAAGACACAGGGCTTTTTGTATGGGAAGAAAATGAAAGCAGTTGGTTAAAATGGTTGATTTAACTTTTACATAACAAGATTAAACTTTTAAATAACAATCTGTAACAAGATATTTCGAAAATTCTTTAATATCGTTTCAGATTTCTTTTCTTTACAAACTGTCAAAAGAGAAAGTAAATCCACGAAAACTGATGACATTTAGAAATGCAAAGCTTTTTATTTACATGGTCAAAGAAAGTTGTGAATCTATTTTGCAAAATACTAAAAGTACTCTCCAAATTACCTACAGTGTGTCTTTTTAGCTTTTATCCACAAAACAATGCATCTCTACATTAAAATATTTTCAAAATTGGCAATTTGTGTACGTGACATCCCTATGATTCTGGCAGAATTTTATGCAAAATAGAAAAAGTGGGAAATAATGAAAAAAAAGTTAAACTGATAAGCTCATTTCAAGTTTTTTTCCTCTCTCTTTTTAGTTCTCTTTAGATTACCAGGCAGATTACCAGTTACATGAGAAAAAACATAAATTGAGAAGGAGAAGTGTGTAAAATGCGGAGAAAAGCCAAAAATGCGGATCATCTTTTATTTATTTATTTATTTTATTTGTTTTTTTATTGATCATACATGCCAAGTTTTATCAAATTCTGTCCAGCAGTTTCAGAGGAGATGTCTTAAAGCAAATTGTTGACGACAGACGAAGGGTGATCCGAATAGCTCACCCCGAGAACTTCGTGCTCATTTTAAAATACACTATTTGGGTAATAATTATTTGATACAGATCTAAACTAATGCAGAAAGCTCCCACTAAATTAGGTGTGATCTGTATTAAATATCTATAAATATGGTTATTGCTTTAATTTTAAGTTTTGGTTGTCCAATTCAAAAGCAAGCTTAACCCTTTCCCTCACTGATCACCATTTATTATGTAAAATTGTGTGATATATGTGTATTTAATAATTAAATATTAGGATTTTTTTATCTGTTTTGTGTAAAACAGAATGTACAGTATTTGAGTTTCATAAAGTGATCATTGTGTAATGGTCAATGTCAGGTCAAAATTTCACATGATGCAGAAAATGTATTGTGAAACACAAATGCCTTGAACCCAACATGCACATAGCTTTTTCAGGGACATAGAAACAAGCACTTAAATGCAAACTTGCAACTTTTATTGGAAATATGAAGACTGAACAAAGACTGAACAAACTGTCATTCACTCATCCATTGCATACTGCATTTTTTTTTCATACAGAAGGGCAATGATGGCCCGATTTGTGCTCAACTAAGAAACAAGTCCAAGCATGTAAATGGAAATATGTCAATAATGCATTTAGATGGTTAGTGAAAGACTATCTTAACTGCTAGTTATGTTACTAACAATAGTCTCTCATCACACAATTGCATTTGGTTGAGCCAAGAATGATATGACTGTTAACTGAAATCACTATAATGAGGAAATAATTGAAATTTTTTAAACTAGGTCAATTGTCAACTGGTATAGGAGGTTTTGGGCAACATACAGAAAGATTCAGCCAACAACTATGCTAAAGTAATATTCATGTTCACACTAAATGGTCTGATAAATTAATGAAGTTTTATTGATCATATGTACTTTCACACTATACTTTTTTATGATATGACTATCTTTGCCAGTATAAAAATGCTCTTTCACAATTCTGTTAGAAGATGTAACTCGACTTTTCTCAGGTCATTGAGGGACGATGTCACATCTGGAGAGAAAATGATTGTTTTAATGAAATATTCTCTTAATACAATTCAAGTGAATGAACATCCTGCTTACAAAGCACCCTCTCTCCCCACCCCCCCACCCCCAAAGCACCCACTCTCAAGTCAAAGACATGCTTTCAACCATTCTCTCTTTGACCAACTACGCAATAGATTAACTTTATTATAAAACTTATTTATAAAAACAGAGAGAACTAGAGCTATCACTAAAGGTGATTAATACCCCCCAAATACCGCATTGTCACAGGGAAGGAATGACTAAATTCAAGGGCACATAACTCCCCAATGTGTTGTAGGAAGCCCACAAAAAATATGTCTTGCACATCTACACTGTCTGATGATTACTTCCAGCAATTTTCATTCAAATCCCTTCAGAAATGTAGAAGTAGTTCGCGCCACAAGATTGTATGTATAGTGGGGACAGACCGACCAACATGGTGACTCCAATATACCCCCCACCCACTTCGTTTTGGGGGGGTATAAAAATGTTTGAAATTTTAATAAATGACCATGTTATTCAATTTAAGGTGAAAAAAAGGGTTTGAACAGCCTGGTATGAACAAGAACGTGGCAGTCCAAAGGACAGCCATATCCCCCACCGCTGCCTTGGCACTATATTGTTGTAGTAGGGTTTAAAACAGCAATTTTTTTTTTTTAAATAAATACAACACAAGACAGATAGGAGAAATGGAGTGCAGATGAAACTGTAATGGAAACAGAAGGTTCTAACAAATGACCTTCAAGTGTAACCTTGACCTTCAGTCTACATGGCTGATTCATATGTTATGCAAATCGCCTCAATTAGGTTTACATTTGAGGCAAGTTAAATGAAAATCCTTCCAGTGGTATAGGAGATATGGAATGCACACAAAAATGTAATTATGGCTGGAGGTTCAAACATTTGACCTTCAAGTGTGACCTTGACCCGACATGGCTGCTAAATAGGTTCTGCACATCGTCTCAATAAGGTTTACATATGAGGCAGATTCCTAACAAGAGCTCGTTATGAAAATCGTATCAGATATTTGAAAAAAGAATATTGAAATCACTTAGGCGGTCTCTTTTCATCAACAGATCCTTATCACAACAAAAGTTTACTTGTGGTTCATAGCACTGATTTTCTTCACAATTTTATCATTCGACCTTTCCCAAATTTTTCCACCACGTTTTTTGCTTTGCTTTTTGGCTGCATCTACAGCTGCCTTTCGTGGGCATATTTTTGCCTCCAGGTGGCTTTTAAAGTACATTTTAATCTCTTCCATCTCCACCTGATCCCATGTCTGGCGATGGACAGTCTTCTTCCTCGTTGTCTTGGGTTCAGGAACAGGAAGGGTTTCTTCTACCTCAGACTCCTCACTTTCTGACTCTTCATGCTGGAACACTACTTCATCAAAGTCGTGAGATCTACAAATACATAAGTAATGTTTCTTTTTATATTGCAGTTTAATTATATTGTATCTTTTTTAAATAAACCTTTTCGTTTCAAAAATGATGTTCTACAATGCATAAGTAAAGTACAAATCTTGATTCGAAGCCCTTACTTACATTAAATTTTGCATGAATATGAAGTTAAGGTCCTTAAAATAAATCCGTTTGTATGTCATATATAGGCATTTGACAGACTCTGCTAACGTGTCGCCAGTGAAGTTGAGGCCATGTGCCAAAAAAGCAATTTAAAGTTGAAATTCCCAATATAGCCTTTTACAGAAATATTGGTGTTGCCATAGCAACCAGAGTTCTCCATCAAATCATAAAAAAATAGGATTTTCAAATGGATTCACCTAAGTCTCATTTTAGAGAAGTTTAGATGAGCTAAAACGGTTTTTAACCCACAACCCTAATTACCAAATGGTTCTCAAAGTGATCTAACATTGCAACGATATTCAGGGCCTAAACCTTACCCGTTGTTTTCATCTTGTATATTGTCATTGTCCATATTGGTGTCCCCTGCAGCCTTCTCCTTGTTGCTATCTTGTGGAAAAACCAGATCTGTGAAGATGATGGTTAGCCAATCAATAAGAAAGACCTAAATACCAACTGTTGTAGCACATATATGTGAATATTTCTTTACACTGTTCCTATCATCCTTTATTGTGGAATGTTGGATTATCAGTAGGTTTTTTAAAGATCAAAGTGCTAAAATATCACATTCAGGGGCAGATAACTCAAAAAGTAGGACGGTGACCCCAACTTTTTTTTACATTAAAATGTTACTTTTATGATTCTCTACAATCATGCAAAGTTTAAAAAAAAATTCTAGAAAGAATTAAAATTTTCCTTCTTTGGCTATATATAGAAAATGTTGGAAACTGTAGAAAACGTCTTTAATAGTTTTAAAAGTGCTTCAAAATTGGAGAAAATGTCCGAGTGTTTAACAGCTTGGCATCTCATCTGGATCCAAGCTGTTTGCATATGCAGCTTTAGTACCGAGTGACTGGCTAAGGGTAAATTATAAAATGAATCACACTAAAACATAAGCTAAGAACATTTTACATTATTCAATCACAAGTGTAGGTTTCCACTGATCCATTTCTTTGCTTTAAAACACATTTTCATTTTGGTAGAATTTCTCCAAAATGTTTTTACACATACCAGTAATGTCTATTTCATCTAGCCTCTTCCCCTTATACTTGGCTGTCATGTTCATGTCTTGCAACAAGAACAGTTTGCTCAACTGCACCCTCTCAACATAGCCAGACATGTTTCTGTAGAAGGCTTTATGGACATCTGCTGTGTGTCCCAGGTGCCGACACAGCCATTCAAGCTGGTACGTGTCCAGGTTCAGCATCTTGAACATGATAAATGTTGATTAAAACAAATGGATAACAAGAGTGACTTCTCACACAATATACACCTCCACAAAATATTAAGTCTCAAACCATCCATTTTTATCAAAATGTTAAAGGCGAATAATAGATTATAGACTAATTTCCACTAGGTACAATAGTAATTTAATGGAAAGAAACAGAAAAGAACAAAATAAACTGGTTTGTCAAGAGCTTATAGTAACATTCAACAAATTTCAGTTAAGAAGAAAAAAAAAGATACACAGCAATATTTTTATCTTGTGCAATCTATTTAACTTTTGCAAAAATCATTGAACCAGAAAATCCTTGCTACATGCACATCTACCCATTACAGCAGTGACATTGACCAAGACAAAGTCAGAAAATTTGAAGGTGTTGCTTTCAATCACCTGCCATTAAAATCTCTATTATTTGGGGTCTGGTTTAGAGAGGTTCTCCTATATATTCTTTCCTGAGATCAGTAGTAGTTCAAACATCAAGGTCAACACATATTAGAGTGGTAGTTTTGAATATGGTAGAAATCTTTTGAAGGATAAATAAACTCCTGCAGTTTTAGCCACATGGTCAACCCTAAAGGTCAGCCTGTGTAGACAACTGGCCATCCACCTGCAAACCTTCTACTTTTAATCCCAATCTTTTTCTTTATGAAGGAGCTGCTTTGCATGATGGGACTTGTATAAGCCTCATCAATGTACTTAAACTTGATAATATATTTACTTGTGTTAGGGTGGCTGTATACTTCCTCATGGAAATGCTTGTAATTCTCCCCGGAGCCCGCAAGGAACATTCATCACAGGTCTTCTTCAGAGAGTCATAAGCCCTGATGTAGCCATACTCTGAAAGGTAAAATACAAATAAACTTAGAAAAACTTGTCTTAAATGGACTTAACATTTATGGGTTTTTTCAGGACTATTGGTAAACAAATTTTGTTATTTTTTTTATTTTTTTTTACAAGACTTCTGCAAATATTTAATATTCAAAGACATTATGAGCACAGATATTAATAAAACAACAGCCCTGGTTTGTTTCTGGCAATAATGCTGAAAAAAATACATGCTAATACTCATCCCATTTCTTTTTTACATGTATTTCATTCAGCAGTATGGGAATATTCAGACAATTTTTTTTTCAAACAATACCTAGGTTGTTTTTTTCTCACAACACTTTTTAAGAACTCCATGACTAACCTCGATTTGGAAACAAGTACTTGTTACCCGACTTAATGCCTGCTGCTTTTCGTACACTGAAATTAGCAAGGAACTCTAGTGATTGGCTGGCATCTGGTGGCACAATAACAGGAACAGGTCTGTGTCCCTGAGGAAGAAATCAGCAACAGTGAATACTGCTGGAGTATAAATGTATTTGAAAATCACATTATTTTCAAGTCTTTTTTTGTTTGTCTTCTTTTCAATACAAAGATGCTTTACTTATAAGTTTAGAAATCTTTTAAATTTAGGATTTCTATTAGAAACTACATTCAATGTAGGTTAACAAAAAAAATAATTGTACTGCTTTCACCTTTTCATTACTATGGTAACAATTTACCCAAACAGCGCATTAAAAAATGTAGACTTTGGAAACACTAATACTAAAAAACAATAAATATCACACGAGAATGAGATATTTTGTGTGGATAGATTTAAAGTATGGCTTCACTCACTTTTCCCCTCACAGTGATCATCTCTTGGCTTCTCAGTAAGTATTTCTCCACTTTTGACAATTCTCCTACAATGGAGGAATCTAATTCATCCAGGTCACTCGTCTTCCCAGCAAAGCCTTCAAGGCTGCAACAAAAATTGGAAAAGTTTCTAAATATTGCTTTTCAATTTGCTTCAATTCTATTTTCTGCAATATTTCTTACAGGACTATAACCACTTGATACCCTATTACAAGATTGCAGGTTTTTAAACTCCATAATTTTTTGTTGCATAACCTAGCATATGTTATGCTATTATGTGATAAATGGATATTAATTCATGATTGTGCCATATAAAATTATTGCACTTGTTTAATATTAATATTTTGCTTGCCTAGGCTCACAAAATACCCATAGTAAATATTACATCACATAATTACTCAGTATCTACTCAATAATGCAGCAGAATCTCATTTTGATCCGACTGAAAATGAAAGAAAGAAACTCCATATCAATGTTGATTTGAACATGAACGTTGATTCAATTCCAACAGGTTGTTACTTCTTCATTTTTGTGAAAGCATTGCAACCTTTTGGAATTAATACTTGTACTTCAGAACACATGAAAAATGTATTTACCTTATAATAATACTTGTACTTCAGAACACATGAAAAATGTATTTACCTTATAACATCTATCTCCCCGCTTCTTCTTTTATTATACATAAGGATTCTGGTTTGTGACAGCTGGATGATCCGGCCAAAGTTTTCAGCTATCAACTTGGTTTGCTTCAGTTCGTCAATAACATGATTCGTCAGGACAACTATGTCCTCTGGGGCTGGCAACTCTTTCTTCAGTTGAAAGGACCTTCTCATCAAAACAGCCCTGGCTACATTTGTCAGCCTTTCCCCCCATTCAAGACTAATCAGGTCAAGCAGAGTTTTCATTTCCTTTCCCTCTGTGCTTTGGGGATCTTCTTTTACAACGAGTGCCCATTTGGCATTGACAACACGCCTTACATCATATTTAAGTTTGATGGCATTGCTTGGACTTTGTAATTCTTCTATATCATCCATATGCGGCAAACAACACTGAAGAGTGCTCTGAATTATCTTGTCAAAGTGTTTTGTCTGAAGAAATTCTGACAATGACTTTGTTTCATTACCATCTGTTTTTCTTAACTCTATCAGTAACCTGGCAAGCAGCCTCATATGTTGGCTGGTGTAGTACTTCCTCTTCTCCCTATTGTCTATTGATCGTCTAAGCCAGGATTCACCAAGTGCAACAATCAGAGTATCGCTTTTAGCCAAATTTCCTATTTCATCATTTTGCATACTTGGGAAAACTTCCTGCATCATAAGATGCGATGGTTTTGTGCCTATAACACCTGCGAGAACTTGTGACTGGATGACTAGTTGCTTTTTGGCCAGAGTGGTAGTTTCCCTGGAGCAATTTTTGTAATGTCCCTTTAAATTTTTCAGCAAAATCCACTCCTTGCAGCATGGACAGGGTCCAAATTTGCGAATGTCCAAGGAGGAGGGACGTCTACTCAATATAATTTCTCCACAGCCTCTTTTCAACACTTTTTTGTTGTGATGGTGATCTCCCCTTTTCCTTATCTCTGTAATATCTGGGTTTTCTTGATCCAGCAACCGTTTTACTTCTTCAATATTCCTGTGCTTATTTAAGTGGGGCTTCAAGTGCTGGCGAAACTCACCACAGAAGTAGCAAGCATGGTAATTATTGTAAACACGGCTGTTGTATACCTTTTTATTCTTTGCTTGGGCTTTTGAAGAACTGAAGCTTTTTCTGTTTTTTCTTATGTAAATTCCTGGACAAGTAACATCCCGAATTATATGACTTTCCTTTGGACCTGTTTCTATAATAGAAGTACTGCACTCTTCCAGATCTGAGTCTTCCACATAATCGGAATCAGACTGTGAGGAGTCACTGTTATAGTCAACCCTCACAGCTTTCAGAATATCCTGTCTTTCATCTGGCATTTGTGTTGGGACTTCTATCTGGGAACAGTTGAGGGACTGGTCAGTATCTGACTGATCTTCAGTGGTTCTTTTGCTGGAAGATATCTGTACAGATGTGTATACATTGGATTCGTCAGAGCACTCAGTGTCACTGATGACTGGTTTTCTCACAGTTTCTTTCTGTGACAAAAGTTCTTCAGACTGAGATGGTTGTTGAGTATCCCGTCTTCTAGCTCTTTTGCGCCTGTGTTTTGTTGGGTCTTCCATCTGGGAACAGATGAGGGACTGGTCAGTATCAGACTGATCTTCAGTGGTTCTTTTGCTGGAAGATATCTGTACAGATGTGTATACATTGGATTCGTCAGAGCACTCAGTGTCACTGATGACTGGTTTTCTCACAGTTTCTTTCTGTGACAAAAGTTCTTCAGACTGAGATGGTTGTTGAGTATCCCGTCTTCTAGCTCTTTTGCGCCTGTGTTTTGTTGGGTCTTCCATCTGGGAACAGATGAGGGACTGGTCAGTATCAGACTGGCAAGAAGGAATCTGTACAGATGTAACTCTGTTCTGATGGGATTCGTCAGAGCACTCAGTGTCACTGATGACTGGTTTTCTCACCGTTTCTTTCTGTGACAATAGTTCTTCAGAGTGAGATGGTTGTTGAGTATCCCGTCTTCTAGCTCTTTTGCGCCTGTGTTTTGTTGGGTCTTCCTTCTGGGAACAGATGAGGGACTGGTCAGTATCAGACTGGCAAGAAGGAATCTGTACAGATGTAACTCTGTATTGATGGGATTCGTCAGAGCACTCAGTGTCACTGATGACTGGTTTTCTCACCGTTTCTTTCTGTGACAATAGTTCTTCAGAGTGAGATGGTTGTTGAGTATCCAGTCTTCTAGCTCTTTTGCGCCTGTGTTTTGTTGGGTCTTCCATCTGGGAACAGATGAGGGACTGGTCAGTATCAGACTGGCAAGAAGGAATCTGTACAGATGTAACTCTGTTCTGATGGGATTCGTCAGAGCATTCAGTGTCGCTGATGACTGGTTTTCTCACTGTTTCTTTCTGTGACAATAGTTCTTCAGAGTGAGATGGTTGTTGAGTATCCCGTCTTCTAGCTCTTTTGCGCCTGTGTTTTGTTGGGTCTTCTATCTGGGAACAGATGAGGGACTGGTCAGTATCAGACTGGCAAGAAGGAATCTGTACAGATGGAACTCTGTTCTGATGGGATTCGTCAGAGCACTCAGTGTCACTGATGACTGGTTTTCTCACTGTTTCTTTCTGTGACAATAGTTCTTCAGACTGAGATGGTTGTTGAGTATCCTGTCTTCTAGCTCTTTTGCGCCTGTGTTTTGTTGGGACTTCTATCTGGGAACAGATGAGGGACTGGTCAGTATCAGACTGGCAAGAAGGAATCTGTACAGATGGAACTCTGTTCTGATGGGATTCGTCAGAGCACTCAGTGTCACTGATGACTGGTTTTCTCACTGTTTCTTTCTGTGACAATAGTTCTTCAGACTGAAATGGTTGTTGAGTATCCTGTCTTCTAGCTCTTTTGCGCCTGTGTTTTGTTGGGTCTTCTATCTGGGAACAGATGAGGGACTGGTCAGTATCAGACCGACTGGAAGGAATCTGTACAGATGTAACTCTGTTCTGATGGGATTCGTCAGAGCACTCAGTGTCACTGATGACTGGTTTTCTCACTGTTTCTTTCTGTGACAATAGTTCTTCAGAGTGAGATGGTTGTTGAGTATCCCGTCTTCTAGCTCTTTTGCGCCTGTGTTTTGTTGCGACTTCTATCTGGGAACAGATGAGGGACTGGTCAGTATCAGACTGATCTTCAGTGGTTCTTTTGCTGGAAGATATCTGTACAGATGTGTATATAGGGGATTCGTCAGAGCAATCAGTGTCGCTGATGACTGGTTTTCTCACCGTTTCTTTCTGTGACAATAGTTCTTCTTCAGACTGAGATGGTTGTTGAGTATCCTGTCTTCTATCAGGCATTTGTGTCGGGACTTCCTTCTGGGAACAGTTGAAGGACAGGTCAGTATCAGACCGACTGGAAGGAATCTGTACAGATGTAACTCTGTTCTGATGGGATTCGTCAGAGCACTCAGTGTCGCTGATGACTGGTTTTCTCACCGTTTCTTTCTGTGACAATAGTTCTTCTTCAGACTGATATGGTGGTTGAGTATCCTGTCTTCTATCAGGCATTTGTGTCGGGACTTTCTTCTGGGAACAGTTGAATGACAGGTCAGTATCAGACTGACTGGAAGGAATCTGTACAGATGTAACTCTGTTCTGATGGGATTCGTCAGAGCACTCAGTGTCGCTGATGACTGGTTTTCTTACTGTTTCTTTCTGTGACAATAGTTCTTCTTCAGACTGAGATGGTGGTTGTGTATCCTGTCTTCTATCAGGCATTTGTGTCGGGACTTCCTTCTGGGAACAGTTGAATGACAGGTCAGTATCAGACTGACTGGAAGGAATCTGTACAGATGGAACTCTGTTCTGATGGGATTCGTCAGAGCATTCAGTGTCGCTGATGACTGGTTTTCTCACTGTTTCTTTCTGTGACAATAGTTCTTCAGAGTGAGATGGTTGTTGAGTATCCCGTCTTCTAGCTCTTTTGCGCCTGTGTTTTGTTGGGTCTTCTATCTGGGAACAGATGAGGGACTGGTCAGTATCAGACTGGCAAGAAGGAATCTGTACAGATGTAACTCTGTTCTGATGGGATTCGTCAGAGCACTCAGTGTCGCTGATGACTGGTTTTCTTACTGTTTCTTTCTGTGACAATAGTTCTTCTTCAGACTGAGATGGTGGTTGTGTATCCTGTCTTCTATCAGGCATTTGTGTCGGGACTTCCTTCTGGGAACAGTTGAATGACAGGTCAGTATCAGACTGACTGGAAGGAATCTGTACAGATGTAACTCTGTTCTGATGGGATTCGTCAGAGCATTCAGTGTCGCTGATGACTGGTTTTCTCACTGTTTCTTTCTGTGACAATAGTTCTTCAGAGTGAGATGGTTGTTGAGTATCCCGTCTTCTAGCTCTTTTGCGCCTGTGTTTTGTTGGGTCTTCTATCTGGGAACAGATGAGGGACTGGTCAGTATCAGACTGGCAAGAAGGAATCTGTACAGATGTAACTCTGTTCTGATGGGATTCGTCAGAGCACTCAGTGTCACTGATGACTGGTTTTCTCACCGTTTCTTTCTGTGACAATAGTTCTTCAGACTGAGATGGTTGTTGAGTATCCCGTCTTCTAGCTCTTTTGCGCCTGTGTTGTGTCGGGACTTCCTTCTGGGAACAGCTGAGGGACTGGTCAGTATCAGACTGGCAGGAAGGAATCTGTTTTACTGTGTCCTGATCCGACATGGCCCACGTCCAGTCTTCCTTGTAGAGCTTTAGTGTTGTAGGGAGATTCTTTTTCTTCATTGTTTCTGCAAATAGATTTTTTAAAGTCTTTGAACACACAATGCCAGGAAAATAAATCATTGTCTGCTTAAGCTACTACTGTATAACTCAAAACATAACTACCGTATAACTCAACAACCCCCATGCTATTGCTAATACATTTTACAAGAAAATTATAGCTTTTTCACCTCCAAATTAGGTGGGTATTTATTAGGGAGAGGGGATTTATTTGGAGTTAAGTATTGAAGGTTTTGCAGTGCTATGTACACATCTTATCATAATTTTAACTCATTCTTAATGGGATTATAGTTTCATGTATATGCAAACAGACTGAATCAAGAAAAGGTCCCACTTCTGATCTGCATAACTTTGGGATGACACTTTACTTGGCTATTCTATTACTAACAAGAAATATCTTTAAAAAAGATATTCGGAATAGTTAAATACTTGACAGCTGTAGCATGTAAAACAGATAAAAGCTATGAAGTTGGAAATGTTTATAAATACCAAGATTTTGGGAAGTATTATGAAGACTATATAACAAAACATCTGATTTTGAAACTAAAACGCTAATCTACTGACTTCCTTTGCTGATTTCTTTTTAAGATGTAACCAAGTGAAACCGGAGGATTCCTGATCTGTGCAATTAAACTACACAACTTCTTCAGTAATAGGACAAGTCCACTTTTTCATTACTTTAGGGTACTTATTACCTGGCAACTACTATCCAACATTTTATGCTGTGAACAGCATCGAAAAGAACAGCAAGTTAAGGGTATTATGTAGTCCACTTGTCCAAAGTGCAAGACAACACAAGCAGCCAACTCTAAATCCAAGGCTTATACAACTTGTCAATGAACAGGCCCAAATCCTTTTAAAATCTTTTAAAAAGCAATTACAATATAAAAATCTTCATATGGGAGGAGTAGGGTATCTCTTAGCGAATTCACAATCAGAGCCAAGATAAGGTTTTGATGCAGTTAGGTACTTGAATTTTGTATTGATTATGTGCAGAATTTAATTACATAAAGAGATAATCCCCTCAAGTTTTTTCATAAACTTAAATAATTAAATGGTCCTTATATGGCTAGACCCCCTGGTCACATTGATTGTCTGAATCGTATTCAATTTGCCACTTATGCAAGTTTGCTTCCCAGGAAAGAAAACTTTCATTGAGATTAAGTTTCCAATTGATTACAGAAGGTTCATGTTCTAACCAGATGCTTTACTCATGTGACCTAAAAATAAATAGTCGTGGACAATGGGCAAGTTAATAATGGTGAAAACTGTAGAACTGTAAAACTGTAACAAAACTTCTTAACACAACATTTACCAATAGCTTGACTGTTGTCAAATGTTCCTGAGAATGGCATGCAGTCTTTCGACTTCACTTTCATGCTGTAAAAAAATTCCAACCTCTCATTACTATTATACCAATTACATGTAAATGTATATGGGCAAGAATTCACTGTCCAGCTTCTTTTGTTACATCACAAATTGGCTTGGTGTCCACATTTTTGTCAAAAATCGAAGTTCAGTTATCATGTTTTTATATGTATTAGTTGGTTTGTTTCTGTGATAACTTAAATACTTCATAAAATAAAAGCTGAACACTTTCATTTAAAAAAGTTACAAACCATTCTTTATTTGAAAAATTTATGATGTAACGAAGACATTTCACTATTTAAAAATCACTTCCTACGTTTAATTGTGCTGGATATCATTCATTTTTTGTGTTTTTCAGAAATGTTTATTTGACAATTGGACAATTGAAAATAGCCTTTCTTCGAGAAATAAGGCATAAAACATTGATCTTTTGCATTTAGGCAAATAGCCATATCGGACAACTTCTTGACCCATTGAAAAAAATGTTCGGGAAATGTCCACTAAAACTAACCTTTTTTGATAATTTTCAATAAATTAATATCTTCCCTATTAATTGTATACTTTAAATATTATCTTTATTTTCGTAATGTAAACTTGACTTAAACACACAATGTAACAAATAATGATTTATTTGAGACGTAACGGGGAAAGTGCAGGACAGTGAATTCTTGCTCATATACTAGTAATATCAACAAGCATATAGGTCTTTAGACCATTTTAGATTGGAAATTTGAATCAGAAGGCCATTATTCATGTACTTTTAATTTTGCTGGCAAAGGGTTTTGAATATTGGGACATTGAATGATATACTCTGGATTTTTTCTACTGACCATTTCCCTCAACTTTTATAACAACTTTTAAGAAAAATTTATTTTCCTAAATTTGAGGGAAAAAAATGAACAATTTTTGTTCACAATTTTAAGTTTCTTACCAATTTGAGATCAAATCACACTTCTTTTTCTATTTTTTGTTGGTACCATACCCATTCCCCAACTGTGGGGGGAAAAAAAATGCTATACATGCAATATATATACTTACACAGCATGGTCACAGTTGACATACACTTCCCATTCATCAGTGGAGGAATCCAATAATCTAACAGGCCACAGAACAGGTACACCCTTGAGTTTGGCAAGAACAAACCTGCCAAATAAATAAGGAAATTTTCTAACAAAGTGGCTTCTTCAAAAAAGTGTAGTCTTTGCATAAAGAAACTTAAATAAAATAGCCACATTACAAAGGACACATAGCCACTGTATCAATCTGAATAATAATAATAAAATAGGCACTTAATTATAGACATATAACCACATAAATGATGGAAATTTTCTCACAAAGCGACTTCTTCAAAAAAGGGTTTACGTCTGCATAAAGCAACTTTAGTAAACTAGCCACTTTACAAAGGACACATAGCCACTTAATCAAAATAAAAAATAATAAAAAAGGCACTTAATTATAGACATATAACCACATAAATGATGGAAATTTTCTCACAAAGCGACTTCTTCAAAAGAGTTTACGTCTGCATAAAGCAACTTTAGTAAACTAGCCACTTTACAAAGGACACATAGCCACTTAATCAAAATAAAAATAATAAAAAAGGCACTTAATTATAGACAAATAACCACATAAATGATGGAAATTTTCTCACAAAGGACTTCTCAAAAAAGGGTTTACGTCTGCATAAAGCAACTTTAGTAAACTAGCCACTTTACAAAGGACACATAGCCACTTAATCAAAATAAAAATAATAAAAAAGGCACTTAATTATAGACAAATAACCACATAAATGATGGAAATTTTCTCACAAAGTGACTTCCTCAAAAAAGGGTTTACGTCTGCATAAAGCAACTTTAGTAAACTAGCCACTTTACAAAGGACACATAGCCATTTAATCAAAATAAAAAATAATAAAAAAGGCACTTAATTATAGACAAATAACCACATAAATGATGGAAATTTTCTAACAAAGTGGCTTCTTCAAATAAGTGTAGTCTTTGCATAAAGAAACTTAAATAAACAAGCCACATTACAAAGGACACATAGCCACTGTATCAATCTGAATAATAATAATAAAATAGGCACTTAATTATAGACAAATAACCACATAAATGATGGAAATTTTCTCACAAAGTGACTTCCTCAAAAAAGGGTTTACGTCTGCATAAAGCAACTTTAGTAAACTAGCCACTTTACAAAGGACACATAGCCATTTAATCAAAATAAAAAATAATAAAAAAGGCACTTAATTATAGACAAATAACCACATAAATGATGGAAATTTTCTAACAAAGTGGCTTCTTCAAAAAAGTGTAGTCTTTGCATAAAGAAACTTAAATAAACAGCCACTTTATGAAGAACACATAGCCAACTGTAATCAAAATAAAAAATCATTAAAAAAGGCACTTAATTATAGACAAATAACCACATAAATGATGGAAATTTTCTAACAAAGTGACTTCCTCAAAAAAAGGGTTTACATCTGCATAAAGAAACTTTAGTAAACTAGCCACTTTATGAAGAACACACAGCCAACTTAATCAAAATAAAAAATCATTAAAAAAGGCACTTAATTATGGACAAATAACCACATAAATAAAAGAAATTTTTAACAAAAAGTCTTTGAATAAAGAAACTTTAATATATTAGCCACTTTACAAAGGACACATAGCCACTTAATCTGAAAAACTTCCAAAAAACAGGTCAATATTTAAAAAAATGTCATTGACTCCGATATAATTGACCTTTGACCTAACCATGATGTGACATTGACCAAGTGGCACCAAGGTGTTGTATTAGTCTCCAACTTACGTGCTTGTCATTGGTGTCGGAGAGCCTCCTTGTTTCGAGTCTTTGGAACTGTTCCTCGAGCCCAGCCTTGTCCTCCCACAGTTCCTTTTTGTGCTGTTCCCGGCTGCATCACAGCTGCTTTTTCTGCTAGTGTTCTTCATCCAGCTGTCAAGGCAAAACATTACCAAAATTGACACATATAGCTCAGGGATACAACACCCAACTGTCAATCAGAAAATAAAGGGTTTGATCCCAAGCAGAGGCACATACATACACCCATGTTGTATTATACTGTAATACCTGGGTTAAGGCAGACCAACTTTAAAAGAAAACATGACATTATTATATTTGTCAGTATGCTGCAAATTAATTTTGACCTTGCAAAGGGTTCAAATTAACTTCCTGGGTTAATACCATTAAATCCATGTCACCATGATGAACAAGAATATATATGGTTTGGGGATGGGGATTTCAATGGTTTTTGAGATATAAGGACATAAGTGAAATTTAGGGGTTGGGGCCTGACCCCGGGGTGACACAAAATCACAAAACAACAAGAAGTACCATTCAATCACCAACTTCCATTGCACATGACATGTGTCCTATTTAAGGGGCTAGTTTATATTCTTTTCAGAAATAACTCTGTGCTCTGTAACATGACTAATTTTAGTACATATTATGGCAACTTGATCTCATTATTTTAAACTTTTAAACTTATTTATTTGACGTCGATTGGGAAACAAGTTCTTACAACTTATACAAATCCTTCTCGACGGTTCCTGGGTTGGACCAGTACTTTGCGTCTGGGAAGGTCATGAAAAATCCTCGCCACCAACGGGGTTCGAATCCGTAATCGGGTACGTTACCTCTGGACCACGGCGCCCTTATAAATAACCAATTATATCATTTGATTATGAAATTAAAGGCAACTTGTATTCATTCAGCAGGGGTGTGGAATTCCTACATCCAGCTAGCCAGACTTGGGTATTTCTACAGTCAGATAAGTAACTTTTTAAGCTTAATTTGTCCCCGGACAAGTCAATAATTTCTTTTATACACATAGACCATCATTTTTTAATCTGATATTGATCTACGAACACTGAATATCCTTTTTTCTCAAAAAGTGAAATAAAAAATCATGACAGGTTTTTATTTAATCTACCAGCCATGAAATTTAAAGCAAGCTTTCGGCAGTACATGAAAGCTCTCTCAGCATCCTTTGATCTTGCTAAAGTCAAGAATGTGTAACACAGATTAATGTTTTGGCACAAGTTGATATATTTCAGGCAAGTTCGATATCAATAAATTTTTTGCACAAGAATTTGAAGATGATACCTAGTTTACTTGGCAGACAAAAAAATCAATTTTCAAAAAAATGGCAACAAATGAAAATCACCAAAAAAAGTTATGATCAGGATCAATGTCAATGTAGGTTATAGTGAAGCGGGTGGGGCAATGTATAAATTTATTTTAAGACATGACTTTTGTACAATACTCTCTTTATATATGATCTATGATTGAGATTATAATATTATTTGCAAAAAAAAAAAAAAATAAAGACTGATATCAACACAGTGATGAGATCTCTTATAGGGGTTGTGTGCATATAAGCATAACTTAAGTGAATATTTCTGTCAGACAAGTATATTTGAAAAATTTCAACACCCTTGATTCATTGAAACTGATTATCATAGAGTGCCTACGGGTTATACCTACGGACAGTCTTTCCAAAATTTTGTGATGTGATGTCCTTCATCTTCCAGGATAAGTGTTGACAAAGTAAACTGACACCAATCATGATAGCAGATCAAAACTCCATTGTCAAACATGTGCTTATGATCATACTCCAAAAGACAATGCATTGCATCAACAAATACAAAAACCGAAGGCATTATATTGTTTTATACACCACGTGGCCGAAACCACCGGATATTTCTTCCACGAATTTTAAAAATTACAATCGATAAATTATACAATCGATAATTTAATTATTCCAGTTCATTCGGGTATTTAACAAGAAATCGGTGTTACAATTATTAATATTAACAAATAACGAAAAAAAGGCCAAAAAAATCCAGCTTCACGTTGTGACGCGAAAACTGGTGACATAACTTCATAAGCGTGGGTTCTAAACAAAAGATTTCTTCAAAGGCGTTAATGGTTTTCCGAAGTGACATTCTGTTATGGACATTGAGATGCAATCGACAAGACACCTTAAACAAGGGCTTCTGAATACTTACCTATCATTTTGTTTTTTCTTTGGCATTTTCAATGATTTTCGTGCTTTCCAACTGGCGGACCCGCAACCGATGATGACGACGCAATTTTCGGCAATGTTCGGTTTTTTTCTCCCACTCTGTTTTACTTATTATGACCGAGACGATGAGATTTAACACGCGCAACGAAGCGGGAATGCCGAGTAGTTACGATTAGCCGGGCACTTGCAAGTGGAGTAAGGGAAATAATCCATTTAATGACGGCATGGACATCCATATTCATGGAGTATTTGCTGTCTAACTTTTGGTGTCTTTTTGTCTAAAATGGCGCTCTCTAGCCACACATAATCTAAATCTGGTGTCCATTTTTTTCTTTTATGTGGCTAGACACAGACAAGAAAATAGCCACATATATGCAAAAAATACAAAAAAGTAGACACACATAGGTTAAATGTAAGAACGGACGAACACTTCATTTTACCACTCGCTCGAACATTATCAATGACATTCACAGAAAAGGAGACAAAGCATGCAACCATGAGAAGAAGAAAAAGAAAATAAGAGCTATCATTTAAGGGAATTCATACCTTATCAGAGTTTTGATTTGAAAAAAGAAGGGAGAAGTGATTTCTATACAGCATCTGTTTTCTGTCCATAGTGACTTACCGAACATGAATCAGAGACATGAAAAAGACTAATTTGTAACCTAGTCAATTAAAATATTTACTTTGTCATTTACATCACTTATAAAGAAGAATCTTATTTCCATTTGAAAACCAATTAATTCACCAACAGTTGTAGACTAAATCTTACCTCTAATACTATGAACAATTCCCCAAAGTACATAGACAGTCCACATAACCGCTCTAAATTACTCTTCAGGAGCTCCTCTCTTTTGTCAAACTCAATTTTACACCTAGATAATACAAATATATATCAGATGCTAATACAATAAGTGCTGATTGTTAACCCTTACCCTGCTGGAACCCTAAGTGCTAACCTTTGCCACCAGTAAAGAGCCAGGCCAGCCTGCACATCTGGCTCTTTACTGTTGTCTGACCAACTACAAATTTTCATCTTGTTATGCCTAAAATTGATAATGGACAGTTCCAAAAAAGGTGCTGGCTAAGTCCATTTGAGAAATTCAGCAGGTTAAGGGTTAAACACACAAAAAATATCTGATTAAGAACCTTGAGCAACATAAAGTTCACAAAGCATTAAACAAATCAAGTAAAACAGTGTAAGTTCACTTTTACCATAATATTGAGAGGAATAAATCTCCAGATTGAAAAAATGGCAATCATTTCCTATGCAACTTGTCCACAATTTTTGCAAAAAAAGTCAAATTTTAATTTAATAAGGGACATCACCTACACTGTAATCATTTTAAGTAACAAAAGCTATCACTGGGTGGTATTTAATCTTACAACAACATAGAAAGAAGAAGACACACCTATTCAGATACATTCCTCTAAAATTGTTAAAAACATGATGGCTCTTCAACTCTTGTGACAAATATTTACATATCTTGGCCCCTGTGAACCGAAAGTTGCTCTCTGAAATACTCTGAAAAGAATTAACTCATACCTGTAAGTAAATGGAAAGAAATTGATATTCTTACTTTCAATTGGTACCATGAAGTCTACACTCAATACTTCATATAGACTCGTTTAGATACACTGGCAAACAGAGCAGATCAAGATCAGATAGTTTCTTCCAGGAGCTGCCTGATCAGGGTCTCCACTATTAGCTCATACACTTTTAAAGTTCATATTCTACACAGAAAAGGCAAAGTCTTATTTCAGACAGCATTAAATTCTGTAAAATTCATCAAATCATAAATGTGTACATGACTATTCATGAGGTAAAATGTTAAAAATACATATGTGTCTTACATACTCTATGCTGCATTATCTCACACATTAAAACACAAACACAGTATAGCTTTAATCCATTAATATTCTTAAAAGCTAATTAAAACAAGCTTACTATTCAATAATGAATATAGTGAAATCTATTCATTATTCTTCCATTTGAAAATTATGCATGAGTTGCCACTATTATGCATGAGTTGCCACTGATTTTCAACAAGATCAAGCATTTGATAAATGGTTGAGACAAAAGCCATCTATTTAAACTATCATATATAAAAATTCATGATTCAATTTTTGCAACATTTTAAAAAGGAGAACTTGGAACATCAAAAATAAAAAAAGTGAATAAACTTCTGAAGAATGTGTTACCTGTTCAAAAAGTGTTTCTATTATTTCATTTAATACAGCCATGTCTGTTATACCCCTTTTCAAAGTGTCCACAATGGGTTTCAAGTACTCTTCCATGGGACCAGGGTTGGATGTGAGCTGGAAGACGGCATTCTTAAACATGTCAACTGGGGAGTCCTTGCCAGATGTGCCAGCTGTGGTCACTCCACTGAGGTGGGATGGTCGAATACTGACCAGCCGTTGGAAATCTTGGTACAGGAACTCCTAATAACAAAAGAAACATTAAAAATGTACTGAATATAAAGCATGAACAGAGACCAATTACATATTATTTTTGAAGCTATGTGCGCATACATATGAACTATGTAGTCACACATGTAAGATTTTACATATATTCATTTTAAAATTAACATATGCATCCAAAACTAGGGCTGGAATAGTACCACACCTATCAACTGTACCATGGTACTTTGTCTTGTGATATTGTACATCATTTCACATTAGGAGTGGCTATGTCTCATGGTTAGTAGCTACTGCATATCCAATGAAATGTCATCACTTAAGTTATTTCTATATTAGAACAAAAGCCACAATAATTCAATAGTTCAATACTTAATTTATACTTATGTTAAAGAAAAAATGTATGCAATTAAAGTTTAAACAGGGATAAGGAACAGAAAAGATATTAATCTCACATCTGATTGTTGTGGTGGGGTTGGCATGAACTTTGGTACAAATTCTGGAGCATTTGCTGACAGTGTTGACTTCATCATTGGAGGTATGTTCTGGTTCTGATCTGAAATGATGTTAACAATGTTTGAATAAAATACTTGAAGAGAAAATACAATCATATGCAAATAAATGAATAATTAATAATAGAGGAATATCCCCACCAAATTATGAAAAAAAGATAAAGAAAAAGTTTTCGTTGATAAAATAAAATGCAACAACTTTTATTTAAGATTATTTTTAATTTTGTGGATAACATGCTGAAATCAAAAATAAAGAGGAAGGTACTCATCCCTGGAAAGTGAATATAAAACTACTCCCTAAAATAAACAATTTTTTTTTTTAGTTTTCTGGTAGTTTTTTTTCCCCCCATAAAATAACAAGAGGGCCAAGAGGGCCCTGAATCGCTCACCTGAAAAACATTGCCTTCATTTCCAATTATTGTTTTATGAGTATTACTGAATACATAATTATGAGTATTACTGAATACATAATTATGAGTATTACTGAATACATAATTATGAGTATTACTGAATACATAATTATGAGTATTACTGAATACATAATTATGAGTATTACTGAATACATAATCCATGCTGAAGTACAGCAGGATCATCTAAATTCCACACAAAAAGTGTACCTGCCATCCAAATTTTAAATGTCATAGCTCTAATATGTCTATATAAAATCAAGTGACCCATGGGGTGGGGTCAATTTTGACACCAGGGCCATGATTGGAACAGATTTGGTTGAGGTCCACTAGTAAACATATTGACTCCAGGCTTTGTAGTTTCTGAGAAGATCTTTTGGGGGTTTTCCAACCCATGTCAATCAAGTGACCCCTAAGACAGGGCCAATTTTGGCCCCAGGTTTTGATTTGAACAAACTTGGTAGAGGTTCACTAGGCCATGTTACACACCATATATCAAACTCTAGGCCATGTGGTTTCTGACAAGAAGATTATGCTAGTTTTTTTCCTAAATATGTTTATATTATGTAAAATCAAGTGACCCCTTGGGCCGAGCCAATTTTGACCCCAGAGTGTGACAATTTAAACAAACTTGGTAGAGATTCACTAGTCCATGTTACACACCAAATATCTTAACTCTACGCCTTGTGGTTTCTGACAAGAAGATTTTTCTAGTTTTTCCTATATAAGTCTATGTAAAATCAAGTGACCCCTGGGGTTTGGGCCAATTTTGACCCCAGGGCCATGATTTGAACACACTTGGTAGAGGTCTACTGGGTCATGTTACACACCAAATATCTTAACTCTAGGCATTGTGGTTTCTGACAAGAAGATTTTTCTAATTTTCCCAATGTAAGTCTATGTAAAATCAAGTGACCACTTGGATGGTGCCAATTTCGACCCCAGGGTCATGATTTGAACAAACATGGTAAAGGTTCATAAGACATTGCCACACATCAAATATCTAAGCTCTAGGCTTTGCGGTTTTCGGAAAAGATGATTTTTAAATATTTCACTTTAAAAAAAATGTTTTTTAGCTCCTGAGAACAAGATATGACAATAGACCGGAACCATCTGAACAACTTTGGTAGAGCTTCAAGGAAGGAACATCACAGGCAATTTTCATTAAATCTGGCCCATGGGTTAAGGAGGAGATGTCATTTAAAGAAAATTGTTGACACCGCGGATGCATGGCCGGACGCCGGACAAAAGGCAATCACAATAGCTCACCATGAGCATGTTGTACTCAGGTGAGCTAAAAGACCAATGTTTTGATAATTTTATGTAAAGCTTTACAGTTGTTTGGAAATTGACAAAAGACATTATATATTATATTATTTAATTTCTATAAATGTATTTTATGCCTATTGAATAAGCAAAATATCAATTGATAAGATTATAATGGCAACAAATGTGTAAAACCAAGCTCGGTAAACCCTTGCTTGCTGTATCCGTAGTTAATCTTTGCTTTATCCTGCTCACTTAAATCTTCCAGTTTTTCATTCAAAATAAAGAAGAAATTAAGATATACTCATTTTTGGTCCAACAATATTGCAGGAAATTAGCTGGTGTCTTCAATATCTAATACACTTCCAGTTTGATAGTGCTACTGATGTACAAATTTGACATAAAGAAAGAAGATCAGTCATCAGTATATCAATTCATGCAATATTTCAAAGTAGGAAATAAGCATGCTGCACCTGTTTGCATCACTGGAAGTTTGTCACAGCATTTTATTCCATTGAAGATGTGTATAGCTCAAATGAAATTGTCTGGGAATAACTGCATACATTTAAGTGAATATCGAATTTGACAATTTTAGTAAAACAAATGCAAATAAGTTTGATATCATCTTTGCATTCATGAAATATAACATTTAAAGCCTTTGTATATTGAAAACTGAGTCATTTTTCAAAATTGACATGATATTAACTGATTTTTCACAGGAAAATCTTAGTCTTACAATAACAGAAGCCTTTGTCTGTCAAAATGGAAATATAGTATCCCGTTTAGTGTAGTAAACGGTTCCTCAGACAAAAATCCCCATTAAATCGTATTATGAATAATGGTTAAAACAATTAACAACGCATGAATTTTATTTTTGTGAATAACTTAAGCAGTCAGATTGGTTATCAATATTGCTCACTTGGATATACGCTGGACCGAGAAAAATCGATAAGCAGTCTATGACACGACCTTCACCTGTGTATTTCACAGTAAGGGCAGTTTTGATAGTTGACACTTCAGTGATGGAGGGTTGAGCACGTTTTCAGCAAATTACACTGGGTGAATGAAGGATACCCTCAGATATCATTATTATTTAATTGCTTGTTACAGCTCTGATTTACGATCTAGTCAAACTTTTTTTGCAAACAAAAGCGAGTGGTACAAACTAAATTATTGACTACAATACGGTATTTTTTTATCAAGCCATCTTTCCCAATCTCATTGAAGTGTTTTAAGAGTAATTAACAAGAGCTGTCAGAGGACAGCACGCTCAACTATTCAAAATGCTTGTTGGTATATCAAATGTAATCTATTTAAATTCTTGCCCTTTTTTCTGATGCCCCTGAAGACACTCCTTAACTCTCTAGTCAATTCCACAAGCAATTTCTGAGATATAAACTGGATAGTAGCTTGAATGCAAAAATTTAACCAAAATTCTAAGTTAAAAGGAGGTCATAATTTTTAATATATTCCATCAAGAGTTATCTTCCTTTATAGTAGGATCCGATACCCCTAAACATATTAAAGATGTTTAAAATAAATCCCATGCCTGGACTCTGAGATATGAGCATGAAAGTACCATGCATGCAAAACTTTAACCAAAATTTCTAAGTTTAAAAAGGGGCCATAATTTGTAACATATTCCATCAAGAGTTATCTACCTTGGTTGTCTGATGCCCCTAAACATATTCATAAACTTTCAAGTCAATACCATGAATGGTTATTGAGATACAAACTAGATAGTAGCTTGCACGCAAAACTTCCAAATTTTCAATTGCATGCAAAACTTTAACCAAAATTACTAAGTTTAAAAGGGGCCATAATTCATATTAAATTCAGTCAAGAGTTATTTACCTTGGTTGTCTGATGCCCCTGAACATATTTATAAACTTTCAAGTCAATACCATAAATAATTATTGAGATATAATGTTGATAGTAACTTGCACGCAAAACTTTAACCAAAAGCTGCAACGGCAAAGCCGACACCAGGGCGACTACAATAGCTCTCATATTCTTTGAATAGTCGAGCTAAAAAAAGATTCAGTCAATACGCCAACCCATACATGCCATATCTCCCGGCGGGAGATTAAATCTCCCGGGATTTCGACTTGTCTCCCGATCTCCCGCCGGGAGGTGAAAATCTCCCGGTCTGACTTAAATCAAACTGGTTTCCCTTTGAACTCAGTATAATCCACTGAATTACCGAGCTATGGTACAGCATCAGGAAGATGACGTAAGAAAATGTGTTAGTACCAATCCTGACCACTGTGCTGTACACAACCACAGGCAAAGTGTGATCGTCCTTATCCAATAAAATTGCATGATTCAGACAGGTAGCAGATTCGCCAGTCTATCAGTTGAAACAATTATCGTCGGGTAATTAGCAGCTTTCAAGGCAATACTAAAGCTAGAATGAGTAAGGTTAGAATGCACTTGGTACATCGTAATAAAGACGTAAATGATTGCTTTAGTATATCTTACCATGGATAAAAAAGGTCCCGGAGAATAGCTAATCCTTACTTACCGGAAATGTAAACAATAAATGATAATTAGATCAGCTGTTTACCAATCATTTTAAATCTTAACAAAACTCGTCATATAGACACATCATAGAAAGTACACCTCAGCTAGCGGTAAATTGCAAATGAAGAGCAATTTCCACACCGACGCTGATTTGATTAACAACGGATATCGTCTGCTGAATAATTTACTATAATGAGATGTGCTGATCGGAAGAGTTGGGTAACCACTTCATATCACCATACCGTACACGATAAATATTTTAAGCTAAATATTTTAGCTAAAAGCAATTTAATTTCAAAAAAAAAACAAAAAACACACAGACAGAAGGTGAAAATATTATTAAATATGATCTAACTCTTTATCTTTATTCATCCCTATTAATTAAAACCCTATGATCAGAAATCATTCAATAAATCAAAGATACTGTATCAATTTAAATGTGTTTTATGTAAATGGCATGATCTCCGATCTGTTACAAGGTAGTGTTGCATTTAATGTGAAACAGTGATTGTGGAAAGTTAAGTTTCTATTTGAATTTTATCTATTAATAAATTTTGAGATTTTTTTAGATATACTTTTTTATGGTATTTTCATTAAATTCAATAAATAGTATATAAACTGTTAATGAAGGGATAATCAAATGTGTATTTTTCATTATTTTTTTTATTAAGAACGTCTCTTTGATATATGTCGTAAAATCTCCCTGGCTGGACCCCAAATCTCCCTGTGAAAATTTCAAAACCTCCCTGGGAGACATACTGAAAATATGGCATGTATGCCAACCCCTCAATCAAAGTCGGTGATGTTAACTCCATATTAAGGGAGCATGGAAAATTAAGTTACACATGAAGACTATCTAGAGCATCTACATTATTTCATTCTAACTGCTAACAATATATATATAATCTAAAGCCTGTTTTTAATGATAACTGGTCTACATGGAACAAAAATCCCAAAAATTGTGGGGGGTTTTCCCCACAAAAAGAAAATTGCTTTTTTCCCCACAAAAAGGGCTAGGGCGCCTTCCCCAAAACTGGAAAAAAGGCCCTGGATGCACACTTATAAATCCACGCAGATAAAGTAAGTAGATATATTTTTCTTTCCATTTCATTCAACAACATTGTCTTAGCTTACAGATTTCATTAAATATGGCAACTGAAAACACCAAACCGCTCACCTCATAGTTTTAAACAAACATTTTGTAAATATTGATCACATGACTAGTGGCGAAGCAGTTTAAATTACACTTTGGTTCAGCTACAACTGTTCAACAACAAAAGGTAAATGCTCTTTGCTGTATAAAATGATTTTTTGAAATAAATTTTATGTGAAATATGTTCTATTTACTTATAGAAAAAACCACACACAGCTCTATACTGCAAAACCCACGAGATGAACCTAACTGTAGTTATCCAATCACGGATTAGTCATGTGATAACCCTCGCATGTAAACAATAAAGCAGTTTAAACAGCACATTTGGAGGTTTCGTAAGTTCTTAGCTTGTTAACTGGTGAAATCGACAAGCAAAGACAATGATGTTGAAAGAAATGGAAAGAAAAATATATTTACTTACTTTATCTGTGTGGATTTTTACATGTGCATGCTAAAACAATCAATTTGAACAGCCAAAGCGAGGCAGGGGAATTGGTGTAAATTTCCCGAAGCTTTTATATATGGCCTTGGTAGAGATCCAGCAGAGGCCAATACGAAAAAAAATAACCAGAGCGAATCTCAGTAAAGATTAACATGTGACGTCCATGAAACAATTGCATTGAATGCAAATAAAGCTTTACTGCTTCTCTATTATGCAGATTCACCATGCTCTTCTTATATTCTAAAGCGTACATCACAACAAATCACTGCCATGCTATACATAATGAAAGGAATGATGATGAAACTAGGTAGACTACTTGTCAATTGTAAGGAGTGCCAATTATAGTCTACTCTCAACAAGATAAAATACACACCAAGTTTTTCTTCCAAAGCCTTCTTCCTATTACTGCCGACTGGGGTAATTGCGCTTGCTATCCAATGGATCATTTTCTAGCAAACGATCTGTGATAGGTCGTAAAATGAGAATGACTATGTGTTACACAAGGATTGTTTACCAAATTCGCCGTTCCGAAGTCTCTCCTGTGTGGAAGGATGAGGTCGTCTCAACTGTCCTCCCTTGTCTTGAGAACCGCCACCCCCTGACCCTTGAGCCGAATCTGACGACATCTCAGTGAATGATCGACCTCGATCTTTTGTTCTGACAACTTATAAAAGGTCCAGATTAGCGAAAATATTTCACGAAATTTCGTGAAAAGTGTTCATTCGGAGTGGGCATAGTATAAGTCAATCACATTAACTGCACATTGAATATCGTTATCATCACAACACGATCTATTTCGTTGTCGTCTTCCTTCTTTCGAAATTATTCATTGTGGGAAAAATATCATAACTTTGTTAAGCTTTTACATATGTTCTTTTTAGATCACCTGAGAACATGTGCTCAGGATGAACTATAAGGATCGATGAATGTACATCGTCCGTCCGTCCGTCGTCCCCAATTTGTTTGTTTGCCAAGTTCTTCATGTGACGTTTTTATTGCCATTATCTCTTGACCAAATTCTATTATGACTGTATTTAATATTAAAAATATCAGTTGTTTGACAGAATGATAACACCTATTTTAACATATTGTTCAGTGGTGTGGGGGATATATGATATTGATTGCAATAGACCGTATTCATATAAAATATTGTAAATCTATTTTAGACGTAAAATCACAATCTCCCAATATAGCAGTTTTAGGAAAACTAGGAAGATTTGCATTATCTACAATATGTAAAGAACGCGAATTAAAATATTTTTTCAAGATTAGCAGAAATCAAAATTCGCTAATGTTTGAAATACTACATAGTCAATCAAACTGTAATCCGCGGTCAAAAAACTGGGCCTTTAGGATTAAGGTGGAATCATACCTTTGAAATGACGTCGTTTTCGACGTCAAAACCGACGTTTTTGTGAGATTTAGAGTGTGTGCAAACAAATCGTTGTTTCTTTCTTGTTTCGATTTATACAGAAATAAATTTCTTTTAAACTTAAAGAGGATGAATTTGCCTTTCCGATGATGTAAATTTCGTACGTTAGTTTTTACTCAATTTCCCGTAATTCGGACTTAATCTGGAAAACTAGCATTGGAAAAATGTACTCTTAATTTTCTTTTTTATTTTTAGGAAAAATTACCCGATAGATTTTTTTTTAAATGGTATTGTTTAGAACAGCCCTTAAATAAAGTAATTATGAAATTCAAAGAAAATCTATCGGGCCGTTTTTTCATTAATTATAATTAAGTTACACTATGGTCGCAAGCTTGACCGATCACTGACGTCAACATGCCAAGATGAACGTTTTTGATTTTTTTCTCTTCCTTTTATGATTCGAATCTCCAGTCAAATTAACAAAGTTGAATTAGTCTTTCAAACCATATATATTTTCCTACGTTAATTTTTCTGAAAAAAAAAATAATAGAAAAATAACTTGAGAAAACATATCCAAAACTTATTTCCCCATAACGCCCCATTCCTATTTGATTTCCGATTTTTCAGTATTCGTGATTTAGAATTACAAAAACTTATTATCATCTGCAAATTTGAATATTTTTAATTAAAAAATGATCGTAAAGAAATTATCAAATTGTTACAGTTTAAAAAGCGTAATTTTAAATAGATCGGTCGGAGAATTTTCATTTCGAAAATCAGTAGCGTGTGTGTCCACCTCTACTTGCGACAACAGCAGCAAGGCGACGTCTCATGGAACCGCACAAATTGCAAAGCAGATAACGAGGGATTCTTCTCCACTCCTGGTGCAGCGCTGCCGTCAGTTGCTGGACGTTTGCTGGCTGGGGTTGACGTCGACGTAACCGACGTCCAAGGTAATCCCACACGTGTTCAATCGGGTTGCAATCCGGTGAATACGCCGACCAAGGCAAAACGCCAATGCTGTTCGCCTGAAGAAAGCCCCGGGTGGCACGTGCAACGTGTGGTCGCGCGTTGTCGTGCTGGTAAACCAGGTTTTGACGTTGGCGGAACATCGGTACAACCACAGGACGTTAAACCTGGTCTATGTAACACCTTGCTGTGAGATTACCTTGGCAGACGACAAGTTGGGTCTTAAACCTGTAGTTTATCGCTGCCCAGACCATAACTCCGCCCCCTCCGTACGGATTGTTCTCGACAACGCAATTGTCAACGTAGCGTTCGTGACGTCGCCTGTACACACGGATACGCCCGTCGGCGTTCCATAAGTTGAAACGCGACTCGTCGCTGAACACCACGTTCTGCCAACGCTGACCGCGATGGTTGCGGGCCCAGATCAGACGTTGGTGACGGTGGCGTAAAGTTAGAACTAAACCACGGTAGGGTCTACGGCAGGTAATCCCGCGTTCCCTCAGTCGTCTTCTAACCGTATAACGACTTATTGGGCGACCACGGTTACAGACTACTAAACGCGACGTTGATTCCGCCGTCACAAACCTGTCACGCAAATGACGTTGACGTATGAAATTATCTTGTCTTACAGACGTCACACGAGGTCTTTCTGAACGTGGCCGATCGGCAAACGTTCCCGTAACTCTAACACGTCGAACAAGATGTCGAATCGTCGAACGCGAGACGTTAAAACGTCTGGCGACTTGTTCTTGCGTTCGCCCGCATTCGAGCATGGCCAAAACGCGAGCTCTCTCTTCAGAATTTAGCCTTGGCATTCTTAAATACGAATGTTTAATCAGAAAATCTCTGAAAATGTGATTGTCTATCGACTAGCACATGTAACTGTGTAAAATATGATCGATTTCACCACGTGGTAAACATACACGAGGTGCACGTGGAAATCATGAGCAGCCACCGGAAATGGACATCGGGCTGAATAGAAGCGCACGATTTTTTTTTTTGCCGTGATTGTCGGTCAATGTACATGTATACAGACTACATTTCACTAAAATTTCAATAGGTATGAGGAAAATAACGCCAAATTCCGTTGGGGCGTTTCTTTTGCCCGTCAGTATATTACCATTATTACTACTACCTATTACTACTATTTTATAACCTACTACTACAGCAATTGCTATTATTACTACTACTACTACTACCTGGTACTACAGCAATTGCTATTACTACTACTACTTGTATTATAATGACGGCAACTACTACCACAACAACATCTACTATTACTATGATTATAATGATTACTTACACTACTATCTATTTTATCAATTATAAACAGAAAATTTATATTAAAATTGTTTTAAGGGCGTATGCAACAGTTTACCATCACAATGTTTCGGAGATGTAAAGTGTAACATATATAACTCTAAACTTTCGGATATAAGCAACAAAACTACGTTAAAAGGGTTGTATCGCCAATAAAGGACATCTGTTTGTATCTATCACATTTCCTTTTTAATTGGTTTATTAATTTGAACTGAATTACGGTAAGTATGTTTTACAGATTTTAAACATTGTTTTCCTGTCAAGCATTGGGCAGTTACCATAGAAAGTGCCTAGAAGCTCCTAGATGAACTCAATAACCTATACATTAAAGATTTGATCAAGCAGCCATAAAAGAATATTTACGAGAAAAATGAAGAAAAAAAAATCCATTGAAGGCTTTCCTGTAAAACAATCAAAAAGGTTTTAAAATGAATCCATTTCTTCTCTCCCTTTCTGTAAAAAAAGAAGTACCTGGGGATATTTAAATTATTCATTCAGATAAATTGGGCTATCATGAATGAACTATTAGCATGTGTGGCTTCTATTTATAGTTTATTTTTAAAAAAGAGAGATTTATAGATAGCTATTTCTCTAAAAACAGTTACCATGGATATACAAACCTAGGTTTTGGAAATATATGGGAGAATTTTGACGTAAATTCTGACTATGTACCAATGATAAAACAAAGACTTTGGGGACCAGTATGTGCAGAAATGGCAAGAATATATAAATAATAGTAGTCCAAAACTTGAAACTTATTGTAAGTACAAAACAGAATTTAGATTTGAACCGTATTTAGAAATTATCAAAAAGGAATATCAAAGAAAGATATTGAGTAAATTTCGTCTATCTAGTCATGGACTAAATATTGAAGTAGGAAGATATAATGGAACAGATAGAAATACAAGATTATATTCTTGTTGTAACTCATCTATGATTGAATGATTATGGCTGATATAGGCCAATTAGGTCAGGAGTCATGACCCTTTTAATATTAAAAAATATCAGATTTACATTGTTTACACTCTAGCATCTAGCAACCATCTTCAAACTTTAGACACCATTTATTGCCATAATCTTTCGGCCAAGTTTATTATGGCTGATATCTGTGAATTTATTCAGGAGTTATGACACTTTTAATATAAAAAAGCCAGATTTCTCTTAAGCAATCATCTTCACACTATTGCCATGATCTCTAGGCAAAGTTTGATATGACTAATGGGAAGCACAATCAACCAGTAGATCATAACTTAATCCGCTTAGATTTATTGAGGCTGTATCAGACAACTTCAAGTTGCCATCATACAACATAGCAGTGTGTGCTCTTTCTGAAGCGGAGAGATTGAGCTGATGAATGGTAATGCGGTGAATTATTTTAACTCTTTCCCTCATATAGACTCATTTTGACGCGCTCAAAAGGTACCACATAAACCCTGATCTGCAGAAAACCACAGTTAAACCATACCAAATTTAATTATAAAGTCCTCATTTCAAGGCCACCGAGGAGCAGCGAACAGCATAAAACCTGATCAGCCTGCGAGTTACTCGCAGGCTGATCTGGTTTTATGCTGTTCGCATAGGTCTTTTCATGGTTTCCTCTATGAGGGAAAGGGTTAAGATGTCTATTATCCTAAATGTGTGGTATTATATCACACCCAGTCGCATTATCCTGACACCAAGCCAACCAGTCTTGGAGCTACACTAATATTCTGAGCGTCAAGCAAGGGGGCTATACTAGTGAGTACTATTTTTATCATGGCTGAGGATAGTAACATCAGGCTGATTATTCATAGCAATTTGTATAGAAGATTTTCTAACACCAGTCAAGTTTATGTGAAGCACTGAGGTTAAAAATTACTCAATATTCATACGGAGATAATTGGAAACTTTTCATTACTAAAATTGTTGGGCTTTTGTTTCATTACGTCGGACACATATTGTGGACATTCAATGATGTAGGTAGTTATTACAAATTGCTTGTCATTGTAGGAGTTATGAAATAGCAATGCATTATTTTGGTGTAAGAGGCAATAAATACTGGTATATACCAAGTTGCGTAAAATAGCACAATTTCTTTAAACCTAAATGTATAGGAATCAATTCTACTACGATATGGTAGAAGCAAAGACTTCTATTAATATCAACATAAAGAAGTTTCTTTTTTCTTCAAGTATTTTCAAAAGCAATTTCCCCGTTTGAACCAGGAGGCATTGTGTCCCATGTTTGCCATGTTCTTGGTAATTTTTCATCCTTGAAATTTCATTGTGTAGTTTGATATGATTATGTCATAAACATGATCACTAAGCAGTGACGAATAAAAGTTGTGTATTGAATACGTTTATATTATGGGACAACTAGCTGGGAAAGCTTTGTTTTTAACATTCAGATTTACACACATTTTTTAATCTGCCAAAGTGACAAGTACCATGTAAATTCTATTCAGGGGAAATGTAACTATCTTAATTCAAACATAGGTCCTCAGTAGAGAAATGTGCATTATAATAATCCAAGGTAAGGAACCAATCAAATAATTGCATTAGGCTTCATTAATAATTCAGGAGTACAAAGAAATCTAATCTTTATATCCAACTGGTAATGAAAAATAAACGTGTGTCTGACAATGGTACTGGATTCAAAAACTGAACACAGGACAAGACTGAACATTTAATCCTTTATTCACAAGAATCATTCACTTCTCTTGTATCATCACAATGTATCACAATTCACTGCCAGAATATCTTGTATGTAACACACCAGTAGCTGCTAATCATCCACTCACTTAACACAAGCTGTTTAATTAACCCTTTCCCCATATAGACTCATTTTGACGCACTCAATAGGTACCATATAAAGCCTGACCTACAGAAAACCAGTTAAACCTTACCAAATTTAATTATAAAGTCCTCATTTCCAGACCACTGAGGAGCAGAGAACAGCATAAAACCTGATCAGCCTGGGAGTTACTTGCAGGCTGATCTGGTTTTATGTTGTTCGCATAGGTCTTTTCATGGTTTCCTCTATGAGGGAAAGGGTTAATTGTAGCGATCTATAATAAGAAGCCAGCTGTCTTTAACAAATTGACACTTATAATATTTAGTTGTCTTGGATAAAAGCAACTCTTTAGCCTGTGATGGGAAAGCATTCATTCCGTGGTAAAATACTGGTATATTAAGATATTGCCAAATCAGTTTTGTGTGATCTCAACCAAAATTTGCCACATTAACTTAACTGTAAACAACAACAAAGTCTGAAAATTCAAAGTCTGAAAATTGTGATCATGAAACTGGGTTTCTTGCACAATGAAATTCTCACCCCACATGTTTAAAACGCTTATTTTCAATATAGTTTTTGTTTCCTAAATTTAAATGCAATCTTTTCACCAGGTTATTTCCCTTGGGTTTCATATTAAACTCTCTACAATAAGTGAATGGATCTATAACAACCGTGAAATGCTTCCAATTTTCAAGTTATCACATGGAGATTAAAAACATAGATCAAATACTGATATTTAAAATAATATTCAATTAAAAATAGTTTGTTTTTTTTAAACCAAAACTACAAAAATTCTGTTTTGTTAACTTCAATTTAAACCAATGTGAGCACTTGATTTAACTGGGTACTTGAAATACAAATATTGTGATAGTTAACTAAATATATGAGCAAGTAAACAATGTTTATTTTAAATTCCATTAAATTTTGCTGTAACTCTTCATCATGAATGCTGCACTTATGTACTAGCTAGCAAACCCCACAATAAACCAACAGATTCAGTAGCAATTGTACGAAATTAATAACTGAGTGTTACAGTAATACACTAATATCATATCCCAAACCAGATCTCCTTTTTTTAGTAACTTTCAATACATTTAAAGTTCAATGATCCCTTCATGAAAAGCTCAATCCAAATAAGAAAAAGAGACTGCAAGGTGAATTTCAAAATGTATTTGAAAAAAAAATTCTTTTGTTAATGCTCCCCTCAACATCAAAAACATGCCCAATCTGATTTGCATTTTTTTTTATATTCATTCCTTCCTTATACTATATAAAAAAAAAGCTATGTAATTGCACTAATATGATTCAATGGAACAATAAACAATGTTTAAGATGAAAAAGGGTACGGATGATAATGCCATAATGGTACAATCTGAGATCTTCATTCAAAACATGCACAAATGAAGGAGAGAATCAAGAGGACTGTGAACACACAGTGCACCTGAGTAATGGGGCAAAATCAGCAAACACCGCTGACTATGCATGTGAATTGTTTCCTTCATTAGGCCAGACATCTCTGACTAGAAGAATGAGGATATTTTCTATTTCAGCATAATGATGAAGGAATTAACCATACACCCAAGTGTGTTACAGTTGCAGAATTTGTGACAAAACAGATGTTATCAACTGCAGTGTGCATCTTCGTCCAAATAGCACTAAGCTAGCGTGAGCAGCCAAATATTAGTAAATACACCAAAATACATATCAAACACAGGATTTCATTTCTTCATTTACAACTTGAACTTATTGTTAACATGTTCTAAATTATTTTCATTTCTGTGTGACAGAGCAACAAACAGCAGACAAACAGGATAATGGGTATACAGATTTGTACACTAGAATCATTAAATTATTTCAATATTTTTACATAAAACTGTAATAAATATCCCTTCATCCTAAAGACATCTCTTTTATGAAATAATAACAAGGAAATGTTACAAACTTATCTTTGTCCTTAACATTTACCTTTCAATAGATAGATATTTTTCTCCAAAAGAACATGTAACAAGAAAATACAATATACTCAAGTCTTTCTTGACAGATTAAGTTTGCTATTAAACTTTCCAATGTTTGGCACCTTCTTGGTGGCTCAAATTTTTAATATTAAAATTAGTATTCCTCCTCCAAATAACAGAAGATTGAAGCATTCTCTTCAAATACTTTCTTTCAGACAATTGACAATTTCAGTACTACAGTATCTCCATCACAGAATATCATTTTCAAATCGCCTTATTTTTCTTACAAGTGTCATTGAATACTGATATAATTACAGACATTCATTATTTACATTTTATAAAGAAACAATGACAAAGTTTGTAGCAATCCGATGTTTTTATTTCACAACCATTTCTAGCCTTTGCAAATGTTCACATACATACTGGCAGTAAATGGCTCATAGCCTTAAATGGTACAATTCAAGAAAACAATACAATATACAAATAAGACTCAGTTCATAAAATATTTACATGAAAGGAAAGAAATGATCAAGATATATTTTACGAATTTCTTTTTTGGTAGTGTCTGAAATATCACGTGCCACAGCTTTTTTTAAAATATCATACAATATAATGGATACATTTATTAGTCGTAAATGGCACCTTAATGAGCACAGAAGTAATCAGTACACCTAACGTGATTGCAAATGTTAACATTAAAGCTTTTATATTGCTGCTTTGACAATTATGTATATTTTAAATCTTGGGGCTAAACTTTGAACAAACCATAGTCTTTTTATATTTTTTTCTCAAATAATGGACTGTACAGTTAAACCTTCATGACTAGTAAATGCTTCCATTTAACTATAAATATGATCATTCTTTCTCCAGACAAAGTCAACTTGAATAACAAAGCACCAGTATGCTGAAAAATGAAAAAGAAAAAAATATATATTTGAAATCCTGAATACAGGAAAATATCTGATCTTTCATACCTTTTGCGGCTTTTACTTTTCTTTAAAAAATACATGTACAGGAAACAGTTTTAACTCAACAAAAGAAATATAAACAACCACAAAGTAAAGAGATTATAAATATCCTCATTACTGGCGTTTCGATACATAAAAAGTGTGTACTGATCAGGGTGATAGGGACTGACCACCTTCTATGAATAATATTAAGCATAGTTATGGTCCAAAAATGCCATTCTGTTGACACGGTAACTATAATATCTGGTCATTAATATAACTTATACATCAAAGGAGTAATATCATTTTCTTTTATTCTCTCCATTCAATTTACATTTACAACCCAAACTCTAATATTTCAATTGTAATTTTTAACTTTTTTATTTTCCTTTTTTTTTTAAACTCAGAAATTTATACCATTAGTACTTAGAAGATATTTTGCAATTATCGTTATTTAAATTATTCCTAGAAGGTGAACAAAAACCTTTGTATGATATGTGACTTTTTACCCCATGGCAATCCAGCTGGAAACTATTGCCAATCTGTTGACACTAAAATACAAGTCCCTCTCAGAGATAGACAACAGTCATTGTATATGTACAAACTTAACAAACATCACTGAGGACTGCTGAAGGGTTCATTATTTTTTCCTTAACTCTTTACCACTAAGACACATATTTCACCATGTTAGACCATAGAAAATCCACTTCCAAATGACAGCAAGTCAGTTTAAACGGACATTAACTGAAGATCACAAAGTATAAAACCAGATAATCTGACAAGTCACTAAAAGTTCTTACTTTAGAGTCATACTGGTGTGTAGTGAACTTACTTAATGACGCTCAGGTGGCAAAGATTTAAGGAAACATTAGTTCAAGAAATGGAATAGGAAAAAAACTGTTTTGGCCTTTTTTCACATGCCTAAAAGTACACATCACATTGGCTAACTGGAGCTTGTCATTTCAAAAGTAGCATATCAATTTGATTCAAACTGACACTCTGATGCTATAGCTTGCTCCTCACACTTGAAAGCTTCTCCCTTCATGGGTTAATTGCTGACACCAGGCTACCTGGAAAGACAAGGCATTTGCAAAACTTAAGTCACTATATTTTTACAATCAGTAAATACAATTTTCAAAGAAGATTTTTTTCACAACATTGAATCACTTTTCTCTTAAAAAAAAACTTTTCTATGGCCAAATTGTTATTTTTTTTCAATGAAATTGCCATATTATCAATATGCTTAAATCAGCTTTTAAAACCATTTAAGAATGTATGTATGTGTAACTAGGTTAGATAAATAAGCAGTATTTATTGGCTGATCCATACATTTTTTATGCCTCTAGATTCACAGAAAGGAGAACTAATTGCTATGTTCTTAAAAACCCATGGATGATATATAATAGAGGAAACTACAGTATTGCTCCTATGTAAAGCACAAATGTAATAACCAGGTAAGTATAATGTGCAGCCAGAACTCTTGCTTACAGGGCAAGTGCTCTACAGACTAAACTACCAAACTGTGAACACAAATCTTTCACTAATAAATCTTACTTATAAGTCATTACAAATGCCTCTTCCTCTTTCTTTTTAAACATAATGGGACAACCATAAAATGACAAGCTAAGCCCACACCAAGTTACCTACCCATGTGGGGAAGACTCTGTCATTGTGGCTGGAAATGGTCAAGAAGTCTCCTGCACCCCCCAGTTGTACTCTAGTCTACTCATCACAGAGTTGATCAGGCAGTGACTAGTCCTGTAAATGCAGAGCAACACACTGATCAATCATCAAACATGTAAGATCTTTATGTACCTGATTAAATCTGTAACTTTATACAATAATCTGATTAACTATTGATGATTATTTACTTTCAGATAATAGTAACTGAAAGGATAAAACAATATGATGCCTGAATTCAGTGATGTTTAAACTTAATTTAACAAAACAGTATTAAATTTTTACCTAATGTTGATAATAAATACACCTAACATTATACCCTTTATATAAATATAAGGATGTATTCCAAGTGTTATACTACATTGCATATATGCCATATAAACAACAAGTAATGATACTTGGAAACCTGCCTACCACCAAACTGTAGGAACATATTGTATAGACACTATGACATCAGACTCTCTCATGTTTGTAAAGGTTAAACACTTAAAACACTTTCATAGGACACTTAACCTATTCTGTTTTGCAAACTAGTATTAACTTTCTTTGATGGATCCTGGCTTTTGCTAGTACATTTGCATTTGTGAAAGGTTTAAAAACATACCTATTGAGAGATGGGTGTTTTTCCAAACCTCGTATGATGGTATAAACCTCCTCAAAATCTCCAGGTAAATGAGAGTTCTTTGTCAGTTCAAATCCAGTCAGCTAATAAAAGAAGACAAATACAGATGTGAGTTGGTTGATTCGTTTTTACAATCTGTAGACAGAGATACTGAACTTAAACAAGAAATGCCCTTTGACATTTCCTTCTTTATTTTTTTTTAAGACATAAAGCCATAGTGGCACTAGAACCATTAACCCAATTTAAAATATTCTGGTCACTTAAACTTACCTTGTTAACTGCAGCAGCAACAAGAATCAAACTTCAAACATAAAGCATTCTTAAGTTTCTATATGGATTATACAAGAAAAGACCGCTTGGATGCCTTAATTATCAATGGATCAACAATACTTGAGCATTTATAGAAGAGGATATCATGCGGTTATCAATGCTTTAGCAATTACACAAGAGGCTCATAAGGATATCACACATGCAAAACCAAATTCAATTCTGAACATTAGTTTTAGAATAAAATTCTGAAATCCTCTAAACAGAGCATATTACTAACTCCTGGAGACCTCATTTTTCAAGAGATCAACTTCATTTTATCAATTTCAATAGAAAGCTATAATGAGATTATTTGTGGAAAATGAATTAAATTCTGATGGTTTCAGAGGGGCAGGTTTTCAAATAATTTCCTTGGTTGCCATGGCAACCTGTGTTCTACATGAATGATCAATCAAGATCATTATAGTAACTTTTGTGAAGAGTCACCCAAGGGTTATTCATCATGCCAAGATTAATAAATTGCTACCCAATGGTTTCTTAAGAAATGTCGTTAAAAACAATTTGCAGATGCTGCCTGACAGACAACAGACAAAGGGTCATCAGAACAGCTCACCTTGAGCAAATTGTGCTCTAGTGATCTGAGAAAACATTTTTAACAATTTGCTCATATAAATTGGAAAAGCATTGATAAAAACTGAAGGGCCTCAATAGAAGATTTACCTTGAGCAATGTTGCAGCGGTTTTGATTCTCTCGTCATTCGGCTCTCGCAGGAACGTCAGCAGCATATTGCTAATTGCCTGCCTCAGGAACCCTAACTTTGAGAGTTCACCATTCACCTCAACCTGTTAAACAAATCTTTCTTTTAAGTCCTTTTAAGTTTTCCTCAAGCATCCTTACTATATGAATTTTCAACTGCCAATTACATTTTACTTGTCAGAGTATGATCCTAGCTGTTAGAGACACCGAAAAGATTTCTTACTGTGTAATACATTTATGTAAACAAAGTTCTCCATAATTTTATTAAACTTTTCCAAAGCAAAATTAATTATTGATGACAGTTCTCTTTTTTTTTTATTTACTTTCTTTGATAAAAACCACACCATTTACATATTAGAAAGAAAAAGAACACACAGAGCAGTTTCACCATACAGAGATGATATACAAATGTTCATGTGATTTCCATACACACTGACCTCTAGCACTAAAAAGAGCTGCCCAATCAACATAGCCAAGTTATTCAGCTGGTTATACTTCTCTGGGTCATTTACCCAGGCGTCTCTGTTGTCATAGGCACTTTTACATCTGAAATATAAAAATTATTTGCAGTTACAACAATGCTAAACAAGAGAGCCATGATGGCCCTGAATAGCTCACCTGATTTATATTGCCTTCATTGCCTTTTATAAAACTGTCATACTGATTACAAAATCCATGCAGAAGTACAGCAAAATAATCGTAACTGCACACAAAAACTACCTTTTTGATGGTCATAGCTATAAAATCAAGTGACCCCTAGGAATTTATACTCAAGAGCCATGATTTGAAAACTTGGTTCAGGTCCACAAGGCCATGTTACATACCAAATATCTAAACCATGATACGTCTATGTTGAATCAAGTGACCCCTGAGGCAGGACCAATTTTGACCCCAGGTCTAGGCATTGAGCAAACTTTGTACTAGTCTATAAGGCCATGTAATACACCAAATATCTAAACTCCAGGCCTTGAGTTTCTGATAAGAAGATTTTCTACATTTTCATGCATATGTCTATGTAAAATAAAGTGACCCCAGGGCGGGGCCATTTTGACCCCAGTGCCATATGGAAGTTGGTAGATGTCCACTAGGCTATATACATACCAAATATCTTAACTCCAGGCCTTTTAATTTCTGACAGGAAAGTTTTTCTAGTTTTCCTATTTAAAATCAAGTGACCCCTGGGGCGGGCCCAAATTTTGAGCCAAGGGCCATGATTTGAACAAACTTGATACATGTCTATAAGTCAAGTTACACACCAAATATCTAAACGCCTTGTGGTTTCTAACAAGAAAACTTTTCCATATAAGCCTATGCAAAATAAAGTGACCCAGGGGCGGGGCCAATTTTGACCCAAGGGCAATGATTTGGACAAACTTGGTAGAGGTCCACTAGACAATGCTACACACCCAACATCTTAACTCCAGGCCTTGTGGTTTCTAACAAGAAGATTTTTCTAGATTTTCTTATATAAGCCTATGTAAAATAAAGTGACCCTGGGGCGGGGCCAATTTTGACCCCAGGGTCATGATTTGTACAATCTTGGTAGAGGTTCATAAGACAATGCCACACACCAAATATCTAAGCTATTGTGGTTTCTGAGAAGAAGATTTTTTAAGATTTCATTTTAAAATTCTTTTTTTTAGATATGCAACAGACCGGAACCATCTAAACAACTTTGGTAGAGTTTCAAGCAAGGAACATCACAGAGGAGAAAATGTTGATGCCAGACGCACGCATGGATGATGGATGTCGGACAAAAGGCGATCACAATAGCTCACCATGAGCACGTTGTGATTAGATTAGCTAAAAAAAATACATCAATTCATGCCTTACTTGGTAGTCAAGGAAAACACAAAAGATTGTTGGAGGTCAAAAGAACAAATCCTCAAGAGGCTTGTAAGATAAGGACAGTTTGTGAGCCTAAAACTTGCCAGACCTTGCAGGCCATAAAGAAAAAGGGGAAAGCTTCAAAATCTGAATGGCCCATTCAAATGATGTAACTCTCTCATTAGCAGATACCTGACATGACAACAACAGTATGCATCTTTGCTCATCACAGATCATCATAAGTAAAGGAAAATGAAAAGCTAAGCTTTATTTTATTAAAAATCTATACATGTATATACATGTAGTAGCAAGAAATACTAGAGTGGTCATAAGGTTATCTTAAGATTTATCCAAGGTGACCTACTTTCTGACCCAATGTGTCCTATTTTCGAACTTCATCCAAGATTTCATGTAGACAAACATCCTAGCCAAATTATATGAAGATTGGGCTAAAACTTTGGCCTTAGAGTGTTCACAAGGTTTTTCTAAGATTTGACCTGGTTACCTAGTTTTTGATCCCACATGACCTT
>CM037782.1:33771290-33821290 GCA_021229015.1 Solen grandis | reverse complement strand
TATTAAAATCATAAACACTACTACGGCATGGAACCTTTTATTCACGTGGACAGCTACCCATTACCTTTCTTGACTTATCTGAAATGCTTCTGAAGGTGTACAGATCATTATATGGCTTTTCCCAATATCGTATGATTTAAGGAAGCTGTAAATGCCATATGTAAAATTTTGTGTTTGTTTAGAATGTAGGAAACATTAGTAACCTTCTTTTTAATTTGTTACCTTAACAAAATCACCTCTGAATAACGCGATATAATGAAGCATAACATCAACATACTTGTTACCTCTTACTTATTACCTTATTATATTCTCACTTCACTGAAATATATATTAAGTCTTTCCTTTTTTAATACCTTTTATTCCAGCGTGTTTGTGTGTGTGTGTGTGTGTGTGTGTGTGTGTCACTTCCGGCGCCTTTTTAATCGATCGGGGATTGAGTGTGTGAATAAAACACGTTGCAATTAAAATGCTTGTACTAAACAAACTGTCTAAATAATAAACAGTTCTGAGACTATATCTCCATTTCTCATTACCAGCATTATTCTTTTTTATAGCAGCTTTTCATTCCCCTTTTCTCTAGCTTCATTAAAGAAGGAAATTTAAAACAAAATTTTCGCATCCACTAACAGAAAAAAAGCATCATTAATGCCGTTTCTAATGAACTCCCTGAAAGACTCTGGTGGTTCCAATTAACAGTAGCAACGGCTTGAACATGACATCAGATGGACATCGTGTTAGGACGATTGTTTCGACCGTGCCTTTGCTGCTCATTTGATTTCGTTGACGTTAAATTTCATCTAGTGAAAATCAGTGCCGTTGGTTCTTATATTCGTTGATTTATGTTCTGGATAACTTGAGGTTATATAAGAGTAAAATGTCATCAAATCTGCAAGAATTACCCTACCCCTTTAAAAACAAACTATATATATCGTAGACAGGTGTGTCATCATATCTAACACGACTTGCGTGCCTATCCCTATAAGCGTAACACACAGATCGGAGAGCGTGCCGATGCGCTTACGTAGTAAATATTTATCAACTTGTATTTAGATGATGATCATCATATCAAAAATGACAACAATTTCAATATAAAGAAAACTGGATGAAATACCACGTTGTACTCATTTTGCTAAGTGGCCAGTAATCATTTTCATAAAAATATCTGATAGAAATTAAGAGAAAGAGAACAATTTTAACAACAATTAGAACCGCGTCTTTATCTAAATTCGTCAGAAAATACTACGGATGAATAATCAAAATCCAAATAGCCAGAAGCCTTATTGTGTTTTGTCTTGTAATTAACCACAGGTTTCTCGTTCGGGTGCTAATAATTATATCAATCGGGCATTCCCTCGTGATATAATAATATGCACCTAACTCCAAACTGTGGTTAAATACACATCAAAACACATCTTTGACATTTTCTTTTCATAATATAATACAATGTTTGTTATTTGGATTACCAGGCGCGTATCCAGACATACGCACATACGGCAATGCGTACCATCCGTCAGAAAGAAAAAGACATAGTGCAGTATATAATGAAATACAAAGTACCACATTATGGCTGAATGCCATTTGTATGTACAATATCGCCCAGATACGCCCTTGATCACCAAGGTCTGCCGATTTTGGAATATGAAGTTCAGATCTTTCGAATTTAAGACCTAATTCTTATAAATAAAAGTAAACCCAGTATATTACTTGACTGCTTATCATTTGAATTTACTAAATCCTTCTTGCCTACTGTAGAATGAAATGAGCAATATGTTATATCTATTACTGATTATGAAGGAAATAATTGCATGATTGTGTTTAATTCGCTCTTGAACTATTAAAACTTCTGAATTGAAAACACCTATGTCATATTTATCCGCTTTATACTCGTTTAAACAATCAGAGATTAACCAGCCAATCCACAAAGAAAAATAAGGATGAGCACTTGAAGAAGGAAATCGACTCGCATGGAACTTCTCGTATATATAAAATAGATTGCAAAATGCTTTATTTTTTACAATAAAAAATCAAGCGCTTTCAACATAAACAATAAAACACAATTGTATTTTCTTTCTAGTGTAGTGAATGCATTTAGCAATTAATGATGTTTAGTCACATGAACAATCCTGCAGTAGGATTAGAGAGGGATATTATCCCACGAACCTCTAATGATTTCACAGTGTGGTTTACAAATAATTACGGATAAATCTAACACAGAGTTAATTTGTTTGAATGGCTCTAATAACGAAACTCCATATAGCTCTGTTGATCAGCGCCATCTACAATGTACATAATACTTCGTCCGCTCATCCTACTGCGCAGCTCTTCGTTTAGGAGGTTCACATAGTCAGAAATAGAAATATGTGTGTGTCCCGTTTTGTCATCCTCGTCTCTTTGTGTTTCAATACGGATAAAGATGGTTTGAGACTGGTTCACCGCAATGTGACTGCTCACAGAGAGAGAGAAATTAACCAAGTCCCGTCTAAAAGCCTAAACTGCCACGGGCTGAAATCTCGTCTTGTAATGAATGGCGCTCTGTAAAATCGATACGAGGAGAAAATTAAAGCATTTTAAAACAACGTATTAGGACGTTGACAAACAGGTGATTTCGGAGACCTTTGAAGCAATGTTGCAAACTACCGTGATCCAAGGGAAAATTATATGTGATATGTGAGAATAATTTGCCCTTCCTCTTTTCTTCCCATACAAATTTGCTACAGAGCGAATAGATAAAATAATTAATATGATTTCATATAAATGCAGCTGCTCGTTTGCTGATTTGTATTTACTTAATTAAGCTTCTATTTATCGAAATATAATACGTATGCATGGACATATCATTTTCCCGATGTTGTTTAATTTGAACTGAACATTTTTTTCTTATCAAATGGACCATTTGTTATACTTCTTGACATGACACTATATGTAATAAATGTTAATACAATATATATATATATATATATATATATATATATAATATGCCCCTATATACTGTGATAGCATTCATATAATTTGCAAGAATAAAGGGATGAAACCAAAGCATCTTATGCTCGGAAAACTTACTCTTGATTACCTGCCCCTAATACAGGAGAGGGCATGTCTTATTTCTTCACGAATCCAACAAAAATCATTAATAGAATAGAATTTCAAAACAAAAATGTGCCACACATTTGCAATGCATGTAAATCAATTCTTTATATTTCTTTTGTTTGCAAATATCCCGGATTTTATTTTTGAAGTATTGCTATTCCGAAAGTTTATTTTTAGCTCGAAAGTCGAGCTATAATGACCCCTGGGTCGTCGTTGTTGTCATCTTCGATGTCGTCGTCGTGCAAAAACGTCGTGAGGAGCTCTTATTTTTTTCAACCTTGTAACTTAATGCATACAATATAATACATGCAATGTTTCTATATCGTCTAAGCCGTTTCTATCGAAGTATCCCGCGTAAATGACCGGTTTGGTTTCTTATGGAAGAAGTCCCATGTATTTCCATACATTTTTTACTGTTTAATATTAGGCAACTAGTCTACAGTACATTCCACTTGTATGTATACAGGTTACCAGTCTACAATAAAATCCCCCATGTATACAGGTTACCAGTCTACAGTAAAATCCCCCTTGTATACAGGTACCAGTCTACAGTAAAATTCCCCTTGTATACAGGTACCAGTCTACAGTAAAATTCCCCTTGTATACAGGTACCAGTCTACGGACTTCCCACGTCAACATCAATCTTCTCCATTCCCGATTTCTTTAATGTCAATAATTATTTGTCTGTATGATTTACGTATTAGATACGTCGTCATTCTGCACGTTATTGGTATTTGGTGTTTTATTTTGTTCAAAGCTATTACATATGTTGGATGGCGATGGTAATCAGAAATCTAGTGCAAAAATGGCTATCCACTAATGAAGGACACCAAGTTAAAAGTTTATCCTGCTGATATATATCCTTTTGAGTTTTGACGTATGTAGTTATACAGCTGTTGTCTCAATAGAAAAGTCTCAATTTTCAATACGGAAAGGAATAATGAGTCCAAAACAAAATATAAAAAAAGAAAAGTACTGGTCTATCAGCTGCAAAGTCATTGGAATCTCACACACAAAGAGAGACCTGCAAGTCCCAAATATACATTTCAATTCTAAATCTTTACACTAAATATACACATCACAAGACACTCTGGTGTTGGAAATAAATCCTTAATATACGTGCTTACGAAATATCAAAGATGCTAAGAATGATCGAGACCATATGCGGCAATCGTAACTACTCGTCCTTATCCGTCGGTGGTCGGATACAATGGAAATTTTCATAGAAATGGGCGAGGTGTTCCGAATTTATATGTGGCTGGGCTGGGAATTCGGTTGTAGACGGGAATTCGAACTGTTCTATAAATTGTACTGTAACTGAAAATAATTTTAATTCCCAATCCCAACTGGTTTGGAATTCAGTTGTAGCTGAGTACTCAAACTGCCCTATGAATTTTATTTAAAATGAAACTATTTTGAATACTCAATGCCCAACTGACTGGGTATTTAAACTATGCTAAGATATTTTGAAATTTTGAATTTGTAAAATACCCATTTCCCAACTGACTGTGAATTCGATTGTAGCTGGATATTGAATAACGTTACCCCATATCTAATTTCTAGCAACTTCACAGACCTCTTTGTCATCTGGAAATATATATCATATACCTGACAAATCAGATAATTTTTTGTCAAGTCGTCAATGAACAATAGTATAAATAGAAGAGGCCAGACATTGAAATTACAATGCATTAAAGTGCCATGGCACGCGCCAGGTGTTCAAGTTATGAAAAAAGCTTACAAATGAAATTAAACCATATCAACAACAGATTTATAAACAAAATCATATTTATTATAGAAAAGTGATATGCAATAACTTAAATATAAAATTGACATAGTTCGGAAATGCAACATGTATATAAATTGAAATCTTAAAAGAAATATAAATTTAAGGGAGTAAATAGAGAGAGGAAGATAAAAAGAAGAATGAGAAGAAGAATTAGGAGAGAGAGAGAGAGAAAAGAGTTGACTAGCGCTATTCATTTCACAAAAAAAAAAACAACCTTTTAATTGTATCTATATCACAGCAAAATTATTCCATGTAAGAGACAAAAATATCTAATACGGTTAAAACCAAATCCCAATATTTCAATCATGCAAGGATTGTCAGGTTTGTCAACAAGAAATGGTCCTCATCTTAATAATTTTGAAATATCTAACCTACCAAAGTCACCGATTGTAAAGGGATTGGTCTGTTTATTAAAAAAGAAAGGACCACATTAGGAATTCTCGGTTCTCATCAATGTTTTCATTTAATCGGCACGTTTGATATTACCATAGACTTGACTTGACTATTGGAGTTTACCGTCGCTTCGACAGTATTTCAGTCATATAGCAACGTCCAGCTGATTACAGGTAGAGGAAGACCCCGAATGCAAGGAGGCATCCGGGTAGAACCACCGACCTACCGCAAGCCAGCTGGAAGGCTTCCTCACATGAAAATCCGAATGACCCTGCCGGGATTCGAACCCACGCCATGAGGGGCTGAGTGAGTGTTTAAGTCTGCGACTTTACCCTCTCGGCCACGGAGGCCCCGATTTTACCATAGAACCCACGAATAAATTTGATATGCTATATAAGACAAACCTATCTAAAACGCACCTATATTACTCACGTGTATTTAGAAACATGTTCAATTGTTTCTCATGAATCAGAGAAACAAATGCATAAAAAAGACATGCCTTGTAGTTCAAATCAAAGCGCAGAATGCGCTGAGAGACGGCGACGGGATAAACATTCTAAACCCAACGTTTCAGAAGTTATTGAAGCAGTCACATGGCGACAAAAACGCCACCCGCTGTTGCTACAGAGGTTCTGTTTGTTACATAATAATCCGGCGTAAAGGTCATGAACCTTTCATTCATAAAAAGCTAAGTAGGTCATTCTCTTTCTCTAGAACTAGCAAATTCTATCTGTTGTTTTGTACGTGTAGAAATTGAACAGGTATTTGATTATTTAAGATACTAGAATGCTTGCCTATCTATTTCAAAGTTAAGAAATGCCCTGGGAGGAACCTAACTCGCTATCATGCAAAATTATGTGTGGACTACTTTAGGTCACTTACATACATACGGAGCACTACTTTTTCTTTTTACAGGAGTAGATCTTCATGTACGTAAGATGGGTTGCTGTTCTGGTTAAGAAATGTCACGGATATTTTTTTCACGCTTAAAATTGATGCTTCCAGTGCAAAATAATGGCAAAAGAAAACATGTTAACAATAACACACTAAAAGCGGTTACGGTTATGATTTAAACGTCTGTGTAACATATTCCACGCGTTGCATGGATCCGCACTAAGCGCGGAGAGGTACAGTTAAACTTGTTGTGGAAAATATGCAAATTAGCAAGGCCTGGTTTCGTTTTTCAGCATAAGACGGCTATCGCCGTCTAAAAACCAAATGGGATTTAATTATTTTTCCATCTTTTGATGATTATATTGTACCTTTGGACTCATTAAAAAATTTATTTGTATCACTGAAAAGCCATAAAAAGTTTTGTGTTGCATTGGATTAAAAACACCGCTGTAAAATAATCCTAACTATTGTAACTCATGTTGTGTATCAAGGGGGAATAAATCGTATGAATTTTTGAACAACGTATCGTATGCATTAATTCCCGTGACACCACACACACACACACACACACACACAGAACTCTCCGAGCCTTCCTTTAAGTTGAAACAGAATCATAGATAAAATTAACTCTTATACACAGCAAAGTTTAACAAAAAAACAATGTTGCTGACATTCAGCAATTCATATACATTCCCGCAATCCTCGCTCTACGAAAAGTACATGCAAGCCCATGACTAATTTGATATAAAATGTTACATTACTGACTTACAATATTTGTTAGGGGTATTCATATAAGAAATAAGAATGGTGAATTTCGCTCGTCTGTATATGACGATGATGAACTACATTTGATTTGTAAATGTTTAGCCTTTAAAAATTGAAGGCATACGTGTATATATATTTGTAAATTTTATTAGAGTAGATTATGTGCGAGTATATACTTCTAGAATCGCTAAGGTGAAATAAAAAATAAATATTTTATTTAAACTGTACATAATTATTAAATCAGCCTTCAACTGTAGAAATGATATAATAAATTGGTGAGTTTATATAAAGTATATATTTCAGCTCATCTTATTATAAACAATGTTCTTTAGATTAATTTCGTCGGTATTGCTATATTTTTAACGTCAATTGCGTGCGTGTATGAATCATTTCTTCCCATGTGTATATGATGAATGATGTAATACCAGTAAGTTATTAACGATTTTGTTCTGTTATATATAATTATTATACATTATTATACATACTATGTATGGTTGGTGGAATTTTGCTCTGTTTTACCTTTCAGTGACTTGTGTACTTAGTTGATAAAAACAAATATCTGACTATCAACCGATTATTTATTATCCGTGATCTAAATCATTTACACCACGCGTAACCGTTGTTTATGAAATTTGTCCGCTCACAACTCTTGCCTCCAAAGTTCATAGACAATGATTACTCGTTATCTATCCTATTTGTATCCATCTATTTAGTTAACTGTAGTTCATTAATGATATCTGGCCTTCCAGTGTTTACATAAGACCCATGCAGAGTTCCATTTCCTCGTGTTTCTAGGGTATCTGTCTATTACTTCAACAAAGGAAATCAGGAATGATTCAAATACCTCATGCTTATTTTGTGATGTCAAATATCATAACAATGAGAAGTTATTTTAAGTGTGTGAATCCTCTCAAACTATCCAAAATTTCATAGAAAAACACATCTCGGCCCTATGGGCCTCTATGAAATATTGGACAGATTTCGGCCTTTCTCCCTTACATAGAGAATCCCTTACATAGAGAATGTAAAACCAATACACACAGTAATAACTTTCCGCCGCCTTTTCGGGATTTCAAATATGAATTAAGCGTTCATTTCCACATATTGATTGATTAATCGGCCAATTATTGAGAACAGTTGATAGCATGGCGTGATGGACGATAACTGTTATGGTAACCAGCGAACCTTGCGGAGGCTTCCGGAGAAAGACGGATTATCACCCGATAACAGTATCCGATGATATAGACCATTTGATCATTTCACTCCGAAATGGGACGTAAACCTACGTAAATCAACGAGCACTTCCCGAACACCTACTCTACATGCTGGCGTATAATTCCACACATTGTTCAATAGGAAATAAGCAAACATTTGAGATAATTACCCCGGTCGCTGACTAGTCAATTTGAATCTACGAATTATACCAGATATTGCCGAACTTAAATGGTCTATATTTTAGTGTATTTAAACTTTTTTTTTAAAAATACTAATATTTTTAAAGACTTATGCGATAGTATGTTTTAACGGAGAGATTTTCTATTAATTTGGGAGAATGCTCTGCAGGGTATAAGGATCAGTTTATGTATTTAAGAGTATAGGTCACTCCGCTTGTGTTTTCATTTAGTCTTCTTTTATCCCCAGTGTTTGGTCATTATCAAATCAGTTTAAAGTCACCCTCATCATTTTACAATAAAAACAGACGGAAATATCTATAAAATATAGATATGTTAACACGTTTATCAAGAAACAACAGCACTGTAACAAGTATATGATTTTACCAAATCACACATTTTTAGGACAGAATAAATTTATACGAGAAATAAAGAATTATAAAAGAAAATGTTCCAAATTATCTAAGAGTTTTGTCTTTGTAAAAATTACTTAGCGGAGAGAATTATTTCATTTTTTTTCTGCACTGATAGATATAAATTGTTTTTTAAGAAAACCTAGATGAAAATTGTATCTCGCCGATATTTCATGTTTAGTATCTCCCTTTCGGTAAAAAAATGTAATACGGAATGTTCAAATATGAATGCATCTAAACATTTAAAAATGTATCCTTGATAGATTTCAATAAAAAAAAAAAAAAAAAAGTTTTCATCTCAACCAGATATACAATGGATCAATCAATCTTCTGATCCAATCATTGAAAGTATTTTCATGATCTGGTCTATGTATACTATAAAGATACTGAATATTGCAGAATTTAGGTGTTTGCGCTGGACAAATTTTCGGCCTGAAAAGCATTTTTTAGCCTTAGAAAGAAAAGGAAGTCACACGGGACAAATTCAGGCGAAAACGGTGGGTGAGGGAGCACAACCACCTTTTCCTGCTTCAGAAGGTCATGTACAATAGACGCCTTGTGTGATGACGCATTGTCATGCAGCAATCTAATATTGGCCAAATCTGTTACGGGTCTTCGTTTTTTGAAATATTTCTTGAGTTTTCGAAGAATTTTAATCTTGTAAAACTTCGCGTTTACTGATTTGCCTTTATATACATTAACCTGAATGGCGGGACCCTGAAATGTGAAGAACCTTCTTGACACTTAAAACTATGGCCCGCGTTGCAATGCATGGTCAAAAGCCCATATTTTGTTCGGAACCTTTTGTTTGGGCTATAAATGTGAACCCATATCTCATCACCAATTACGCATTTGCGGAAGATCGTGCATTGTAATTTGGAAACTGTTCAAGCAACATTTTCGCACATAACACGCGTGCTTTTTCGGCGTAGCTGTATAAAATTGACTTCTTTAACCAATTAAATGTTTGTATGCAAATGAAGCAAGAGTAAATGTAATGCTATAATTGGCTTGTATAATTTTTCTTTAGGATATTTAGGATATTCCCACTTAAAATGGGAGTTTCAGGTTGTATATATCTTTCTACTTGGTATAACAGGTTTCTTGTTCAGTTTAAACATGAAAGTTAACACAGTAATGAAAATCTAACATTCCCTTGTCAATTTAGGAATGCTGCTTTGGCAATATGATTTAAAACAACTAAATAAGAAACAAGCGTATGTCTATTTTTAGACCACAATTTCCCCTAATTTGTAAAAGTGGAATCGGTCTTCAGGGGAGGTAACACTGCGGAAGAGTTGTGCAGTTTATTGTGCGGATCTGGAAACAATAATCGGATATACGCGATTTATGATCTTTCGGTTTCGCTTGGTTACATACGAACAGTCTTAACTTAAAAAAATCAGCAAGTGCATAATATTTAACGGAAGTTGGTAAATTAGCTTTTATTGGTTTGTAAATTAAATCCGTTTTGTTATATAGTCTTCACAATACCTCCCATAATCTTGGTATTTATAAACATTTTTGCTAACGTTTCCAACTTTAAAATAGTTTTAATCTTTTACATGTTACAAATGACAATTATGTAGCTACGCATTTTTAAAGATATTTCTTGTTCTTAATTTATTTACTTTTTGTTTATTTACTTTTTTATTGTTCTTCTGTCGGCGTAGGGAATCCATCTTGCACATATATTTTTCATTTTAAAATAACATTGGAGAATTGCACGAGCTGCTCGTAATGAGATGCTACCCATACTAGTTATTTGTCTAGCGGTGTATCTTGCATTAATAATTAAATTATTTCTTTCACTGTAACAACCATTTTGTCAGTGGTTGTTGTTTTAGGCTGACGGTCATGTGGTGCATCTTCTGTTGAAACTAATCCAGATTTGATGTTTTTAACCAACGAAAAACTGTCGAAAAATACATGTCATTATGCCCATAACCAGAACATATTTCATCAAAAAATGTCTGTGCACCCTATGCCAAGAATACAACGTATTTCTCTGATCTTCTACCTTTCATTTTGTACCGTCCCCGGTGCCCGAGTGGTTAGAGCGTCCGCCTCGGGAGCGAGAGGTCGTGGGTTCGATTCCTGGCTGCAACATACTTAAGTCGTAAAAAAGGGTACTGGTATAGCTCCCTTACTTGGCGCTTAACATATGACGGTAGTTCCAAGACTGGTTGATATTGGGCGAGATAATGTTCTAGACGTATTCTTATTTGAACAATCCTCGAAAATCAATCAAAAAATGAGTGTGTATACTTATTAACAATAATTGATAATTTAATAATGAAATCATGCATTGATTCTTTTTTAATCATATGATTTGCATTTTATACGCATCTTTTCATTGCCCCAAAATATTTCAATTGCGTATTTTAGGACAGCCGCATCATCATCATTATCGTCAGATTTAAAGGTAATTATACAACTGAAGGAAAAGTCGACCTAACGAGACGAATGTCCCTTGCTTTACATTTTCTGGTTAAGATTCTGTAGTGTATTAAAATACATTTACATATATAGTTATTGCTTTTTTGCTTATGAAATTATGAAATGGTAGAGCATCAATGAATTACTTATAGACGAATTTGTAGAAATGCTAGAATATAAAATGTTGTTCTGCAAACTCATAGGGAGTTTGGTCGAAGTAAAATACCCAGATTTTCTTCGATTTAATGTAAACATTTTACACGGTTAAGCTTTTTCATGAATCTATCCGAATGCTGTGCAATTTTTGTAAATTCTTTGAAAATATGGAAAGGACATGCGCAAAAAAGTTGCCGAATGGGTTTAGAATAGAACATCAAGACATAATTGTGCAAGAAAAACAATATAATTATTATGAATATACAAACCAAATTTACTAAACAAAAGGTTTAAACTTCTTTTATCATGAGAAAAAAAAATGCAATAATAGCTATATACAACCAATATAGTTCTGAGTAACTATATGAATCAACATTTTTAATGTCATAACAACAGCTTCAAATTTATAATCTTACTAGATTACACAATGATAGAGGGATAGAGATTTGTCGTGGAAATGATCTATAGCTACTAATAATGCCCGAAGATATATATATAATGAAATGTCTTTTTTTGTGCAAGCTCCTGAAGTTCTCTTTTCTGTGCAAGTTCCTGGCTCCTTAAGTTCCTTTTTCTGTGTAAGCTCCTGAAGTTCCCTTTTCTGTGCAATCTCCTGGAGTTCCTCTACTCTAGCCTGGATTACACAAAGTGGTACAGTTATTCATCTACCAGCCACACGTCCACACATACATTAATTATCTTACACGGAGTTGTATATTTTTTATTGGGTTTACAAGAAGACCCTGGGGAAATTATTAATTGTTTCAATCGAACATTTCACTTTTTTCCATGAATGATTTACGGGTCAGTCAGCAGATATCTCCATAGCAAAAATATCTCCCATTAAAGTTAGATAAAACTAACCATTTTCACTACAAAAGAAATGACTTAAATAAACGAAATTCTAGTAAAACGTTTTTCAAATAAAGTTTTATAACTCATTTACATAAATTTCTGAACAAATGACCTGAAATTTTAGAGTGTTTCAACCCCCACCCTGATTTCTATCCATCAAATGTGTTTTAACCATCACCGCGACAGCGTCATGTGCTTCTTAAAACAACTGGATGAAAACACCGATAGCACAGAAGCACAATGGTAGGACCAACCGGAAGCCAGTTTGAATGGTTCCTTACATAAAAAAGACCATATCGGGACTCGAACACACAACGGTGATCCTTGACAAGTATTGAGGCAGTTACCGTGTGGAAGTGGATTACAGTATTGAACGTTTTCAATCAGCAGGTGGGAACATCGCAGTGCTCCCAGCGTAGGCCCGGGTCAGTCGTGTAACACCAGGTGTAGGTGACGTCCAACTGGCGACAGTAGTTCACGTTTAGACTTTCACTTCCGCCCGGGAAATTTGGCGGCGAATAGGAACTTTTATGGGGGCTGTCGACGTCCCATCTCTGACAGACTCTACCGGTCCGTGTCTTGCTAACACTCCCTGTATAAGTACCTTGTACACAGCCTGGAAGATAAATAAGTTTTATGAAAATGTTCATTATTTTAGCATCGTCAGCAGATAATCCCGGAAAACATTCTGATTAATTGTATAATAATTTATTCTCAAAAGTTGTTTCAGGATTGGTTGACCGATGGTTTACGTGACTGGATACGATTCAGACGTCTGTACACACACCACACACACACACACACAAATCACAGATGAAAATTAATATCTTTCCTGTGATTTTTTTCCTTACAAAAAGTGTTGTGTTTGTATAATGAAGTAAAATGGGTCAGCTTTCACCATATTTTACTGTGAAAATAAGACATTAATAGACACTGTTTAGAACAACATATTTACGACTAAGATAGTAGAAAATGGGTCTCTTTGCATTCAAATAAACGGGCGCCATTTTGTTGACCTAGTTTCTATTTTTAGTAATCTTTTTTACTACTTATAGTTAGTCATTTGCATATAAGCCTTTTAGGGTATGACGCGTAGTGGTCATGTTGAAGGCGGCCATTTTATTTCTTATGTGTGTATTGCGCATGCGTGGTGGCCATTTTGTATAATAGTATGACATCATGAGCTATATTTAAAATGACATCATGATCTATAGTTAGAATGACCTTATCGGTAGAATGACCTCATGTTTGTCTCATTGATGTACAGAGCTGACTTGAACATTCGACCAGGGGTTGATCACGGGCATTGAGGGTCAGGTCCTTAGCCCTAGGCGGAGACTCATGGTGTACAATGGACAATTCAAACACCGTATGAGAATAAAATGGCAGCAATAAATAGAAAATACAATTGGTAAAATCAATACTTTAAAAATAAAAAGGAACAAAATACATTAAAATAAGTAATAATAAATGTATAAATATGTAATATAGAAAATAAGAAAAACTCAATAAATACATAAGTCAAAATTAAATGATTCATTAATAAGAGAAACACTTACGATGTGAACAGTTTCCTATCTTCCAAGAGAATGAATACATTTCTGGTAACTACTCTAATGTGTTTTCCATTTTTGGTCAAAGAAGAATCATGTCTGAACATGTACTCTGTGATCATGGGAACCCTGCTGTGAAAGTTATTAACTTTTCCCCAACACCGGATCTTCGGTATGAACATGAAGTTGCATCCAGCTGTGAAAGTCATTAAATGCATGGATCTGAAGAATCATGTCTGAACATGTACTCTGTGATCATGGGAACCCTGCTGTGAAAGTTATTAACTTTTCCCCAACCCCGGATCTTCGGTATGAACATGAAGTGGCATCCAGCTGTGAAAGTCATTAAATACAGAATCGTGTATGATCATAAGCATGCCACCATAGACTTCCAATGAAACAAGTATTCCATTTCTTGAAATAACTATGACGTTATGTCTAAATGGAAACAGCCAATCAGAGGATATATGTAAAGAATAATCAGCCTCGTTTTGAAATTTAGGCTCAGAAGAAAGTATAAAAGGTCGTGCACTGTTTACAGTCGTCATTCTGACTACAGAACTCAAACCGACAACATGGAAAATACCTTAGAAATGATGGTGAATTCTTTCACCGATATTGACGAAATGTTGGAATTTCCTGTCACGTGGGATATTCAAGAATCTCCTTCCGTTAGATTTCGTTTGTTTCAATTGATGAATCGACAATATGATGACGATTTCATCATTGAACAATTTGACAATATACTTGAAAACTTAGGAGGACCTATGGAGAATTATAGTTATGAAGAAAATATAACCACAGTATTAGAGTATACCAAAGAACAGGAGGAGATAGAGGAATGTGTCAAGGCCTATTAATTTGATGAAGAAATGAATGACCTGACACATGCGTGTGAGGAGGATAGAGATGGGATCCAATGTCACCCCTACAGACCGGAAGTGGAGTGGAGGACCAGCCAGGTCCATCCCATGAATTAAAATATACCATGAGGAAAAAATCAGAAAGAACATTCAAGAAAACAGCGGCCGTGGACAGGACATATCAAATTAAGGTGGATGAAAAGTACCACGGCCACAATTTAGTGGATTTAAAGGGTGGTATTCATCACATGTTCCAGGAAGTGCTAAAGGAGGCCCGGAGTGATTTGGCGGGTAACGATTTGGGACGTGTTGTGATACAACATGAAGGTTTACACGACCCCATCATCTTTCCCTTACAGCCCTTGGAAAATCTAAATGCGGAGAAAGTGATGGAGACCATCGAAAAAGTATTAAAAAGTAACCAACACCTCTCCGTAAATGACAGTTTAAACATCACGGTTGGTACCATTGACTTACCCAAAGGTGGAACTAGACGGTGAATTACGAGCATTAAAGGAGAAAAGAATTCGCTCCAATTGAAAAAATCTGTCGTCACCATCGAGAATAATGATCAAATGTGTATGGCGTGGGCGATCAGTGTGAGTTGGGCAAAGCTGAAAAGATGTACGCCAGAAGAATGGAAGGAGGTGGCCAAGACGAGAGAGGGAAAAAGTAACATGAAACTGTCCATTGAACATCAAAAAGTCCCTCTGACCTATTACAACAACCTGGTCATGAAAAATCGTAAAGAGCAAGGACAGTTGGCGGCGACCCTGTGTCAGTTAGCGGGCGTACCTTTGGATCGACCTGCGAGTTTAAATGATGTGGACACCTTTGTAGAGTTCCTAGGTGTATTGGGCAATAAATTTATCACTAGACCCAGTAACGATGGACGTCCGTGTATCTATATTTACCATGTAGGCAATGACCATTTTCACGCCATCACCAGTATCACGGGGTTTTTCAGTGCCATGTACTTTTGCGAGAAATGCCTCAAACATTACAACAATAGACAAGATCACGTGTGTGAAACAACTTGTCGAGTCTGTAAAATGTCTCCCTGTGTCGAAACAGACTCGACCATCATCTGCAAAGACTGTAACATGGAGTGTAGATCCAAGGAATGCTTTGATCAACATAAAACAGTCCCGGTCTACAAAAATGGGAAAAAGAAGGGTCAACGTAGTTGCCCTTCCGAATGTCAGAAATGGTTGAAATGCCCTACATGTTTTAAGGTAATAAGAAAAGATAAAAGAAAAACAGAGGATCACCAATGTGGAGAGTATTTGTGTACATCGTGTGAAAAATATGTCATGGACGATCATTTATGTTATTTGAGAGCCACCCCTGCGAAAGAACATTTTATTCCAAAATTTATATTTTTTGACTCTGAGTGTAGCCAAGATGAAATCAATACCTGTCAGGATGGATACAAGCCCCCGAAGAATCCCTTTTGTAAAGATTGTGAATCACACAAGGGTATGTACCTCTTGCTCCAAATGTCAGAATTGTAAATCGTCATGGTGCGGGAAAGCCATCCACCGTCCAAATTTTGTCGTGGCGCATACTGTTTTCCCAAAATGTATAGATAAAGAATTGACACCAGAGTCCAAATGTAAAGCATGCGGTACCCGGTGCGACAAATGTGACAAAACCGACCTCTATGAAAACGAAGATGAGGGACCTTGTCCCGATACATGTGGGTTTCGGGAAGTCACATTTGAAGGACCGGAAACCGCTGAGAAATTTGGAAAGTGGTTGTTCTCTGATCAACACACATATCTTAAAGTTATTGCGCATAACATGAAGGGCTACGATGGTTATTTTCTTTTGGAATACCTCATTGATCATTCTCTACGACCCGAAAAAATTATTTACTGTGGGTCAAAAATTATGTATATAACAGTGGAGCGAGATGTACATATCAAGGTGATTGACAGTCTCAATTTTTTACCCATGAAATTGTCACAATTACCCAAAGCGTTTGGATTGAGAGAACTGAAGAAAGGATGGTTCCCACATTGTTTTTAATACGAACGAAAATCAAACTTATGTAGGACCCTACCCTGAAGCAAAATGTTATGGAGAAATGTTTATGAGTGAGACAGAAAGAAATGAGCTGCGTGTGTGGTTGTGTGAAAGAGTGAACGAGACCTTTGATTTTAGAAAAGAAATATTGTCGAAATGATGTGTCAATTTTGCGAGAAGCATGCTTAAAGTTTAGAGACTGGCGAAGAAGGGGAGGAGATGAATGATAAAGGGAAGTAGAAAAGAAATGGGTGGGCGCCGTGGATCCCTTCAATTCCGTCACCATAGCGTCTGTATGTATGAACATTTTCAGAACTAAATTTTAAGATGAAGAATGGAAAGTTCAATTGGACAGTGATGAAACTGAATGGATCCCTGCCAAACGTGTGGATGGTAAACTGTATGTGTTGAGAATGGGTGAATGGGTGGAAGAGGAGAAGTTGACCATTACGAAAAAAGATTTTGTACGGTCACCTATTGCGAAGATTCCTCCCAGTGGCTACACGGATCAATTTAGTCAAGTGTCCATTGAATGGTTAGAGAGGAGGGCGCGTCTTGACAATGTTCGTATTCAGCATGCGTTGAATGATGGCGAGAAAAAGATCCCTGGTACCCGATATGAATTAGACGGGTACTGCGAAGAAACAAATACGGCTTATGAATATCACGGCTGTGTGTTTCATGGTTGCCCCGTTCGTTTCTCAGAGGATCGTGAAGAGACATGCCATCCACTCACACACCAATCATTGAACGAATTGTATGCGTTAACTATGAAAAAGAAGGCTCATATTGAAAGTTTAGGAATGCAGTATGTTTGTATTTGGGACCATGAGTTTTTAAAAGAAAAAAATCAAAACAATGAACTTAAATCATTCATTCAACAGTTGGATATGACAAGACAGACTAGACCCAAGAGAGAATTTCTTCGGTGGTCGCAACAATGCCAGTCAACTTTACTATCAAATTAAAGATAATGAGAAAATCAAATATGTGGATTTCATGAGCTTGTATCCTTGGGTCAACAAGTATTGTCGGTATCCCGCAGGTCACCCTGTAATAATTACCAAATATTTCGGGGACATGAATGATTATTTCGGTATTGCCAAAGTCAAGATCTTACCACCTCGAGGGCTGTATCATCCAGTCCTCCCGTATAGATCAAATGGTAAATTGAAATTCCCTTTATGTAGAACATGTGCGGATACAGAGAATCGTGACTCATGTACTTGTTCCGATGATGAAAGGGCGTTGACTAGTACATGGTGTACACCGGAGATTCAGACGGCGGTTAGATTAGGTTACACAATTAGGAAAATATACGAAATATACCACTGGAAGGAATCGACTCAATATGACCCGAAAACCAGAGAAGGAGGGCTATTCGCCAAATATATTGACACATTTTTAAAGTTTAAACAGGAGGCGAGTGGTTCCCCTGACTGGATGAAACTGAAAATGATGCTATGACATATATGCAACAATACTTTGAGAAAGAAGGTGTTTCATTGGATCGGGAAAAGATTGAAAAAAAAACCAGGGTTAGGAGCTCTGGCCAAGTTATGCATCAATAGTGTCTGGGGAAAATTTGGTCAGAGACTCAATATGCGTCACACTAAGTTCTTTCACGAAAGTCAGGTCAATTTGTTTTTCCAATTATTTTCGGATCCAATGAAAGAACCTCTCGACTTTCACATATTATCTAATGAAACCATACAGATTAAATGGATATACAAACAGGACTGTCAACCCAAAGACAATAAGACCAATATCTATCTGGCCACCTTTACGACATGTTGGGCCAGACTCAAACTGTACAGTGTGCTCGAACCACTCGACAGACGCGTACTGTATTATGACACAGACAGTGTTATTTATGTCAGTAGATCCGGTGAATACGATCCTCCTCTTGGGGACTACTTGGGTGAATTGACGGACGAGTTGGGTGGAGGAGAGCACATAGTAGAGTTTGTGTCTGGAAGGCCAAAGAATTATGCGTACAAAACTAACAAGAACAAAGAAACATATAAAGTGAGAGTATTCACACTGAACTATACTAAAAGTAAACTTATTTATTTTGACAGCGTAAAACAGATAGTGACAGATCCCAAAAGTACATCCCAAAATTTCTGTGACCAATCCCAGTAAAATATGTCGAGACAAAAGAAAAATAACTTTATATAATAGAGAAGAAAAGAAAAATTACCAAATGGTGTTCACAAAACGTAGACGATTAAACAATTTTGACACAGTACCTTATGATTTTTTAATTGACAGCTTTGTTTATGTATCTTTGACTTATACGATTATTGTTGACTCTGTTTTCAAGTGTGTAACATTGAATGTTATTTCTGTATATTTTAATTTTAATTTTACTGGTGATATTTTTAAATTTAGATATTTTGTGTATATTCTAATGTTATTGATCTGTTAACATTTACATGAAAATAAAGGATAAACTATACCCTTTCTCCTGTGATTTATCCTATACCACTTTCAAACAGAAATATTATACGGGACAGTGTTGTCACCAAAAATGAGAAAAGAAAATATGGACCGATCAAGAGTATTTGTTCATTTGAACTTTTTGATTTCTCTAAGGGAACCGAGTATTCGACGACAATTGTTACAAAATATGACGTCAACACAAACAAAAGCCATTTGCGAGATAGTAAAACGTATAGTTTGAGGAAGGATTTCGATACTGAGACGAGATGTTCAATTCTTTGAAAGAAAACGGTTATTGTTAAGAACAATGGCTTCGAAGCATGTAAGTGTTTCTAGAAAAAAGTCCCTTCTCCGAAGATACAGTTCCATGTTCCCAATCTTATTGAGAGAGAGATATGTGATACAAACCATCGTCGACGAATTAAGCCTTGTTACAAACTGAACCATATGTTTATAAGGGAAACAGAAAATGGACAATCATTGACATTGAACCAGTGTCCAGAGTGTCAGTGTCATTTCTCTAGACGAGATGTTATGTTAAGACATCAGAGAAGTAAACATAAGAAAATCAATGAAGCGTATCCGCCGCCGCCGCAGATCAATGAAGCGTATCCGCCGCCGCCGCAGATCAATGAAGCGTATCCGCCGTCGCCGCAGATCAATGAAGCGTATCCGCCGCCGCCGCCAACGCAGATCAATGAAGCGCATCCGCCGCCGCATAACACATTAACTTTACTGCCATTCGAACCTTGTTCAAGTATTACAGCGGTAGGACCGACCGGATGTGGAAAAACGTGGTGGGTTTATCGTTTGCTACGTCATCTTAATACAATGTACGCTAGAGAAGCACCTAAAAGAATCTATGACGAAATGAAAAAGACTATACCTCATATAGAACTTCACGCTGGTTTACCGTCAACAACTGAACTGGAAGAATTTGCTAATGGAGACCATTGTTTGATTGTCATAGACGATCTCATGCATCAAGTCGTTGATAGCCAAGATACACAGTTATTGTTTACACAAGGATGTGATCATCGTCGTATTAGCGTCATTTATCTCTCTCAGAATCTATTTCAACAAGGAAAATCGGCTAGGACCATTGCTTTAATTAGTAGGTATACGGTAGTTTTCAGAAATATGCGCGGAATTTCTCAGATTATGACAATAGGACGACAACTGTTTCCAGGCAAAGCTAATACATTATTAGAAGCTTATGAAGACGCTACAAAAGATAGCCATGGATATCTAGTTTTTGACTTGACGCCCATAGGGGAAGACAAATACAGAATGAGAACAAACGTGTTTTCTGGGGAAGATCCAATTGTCTACACAAGGTTATAAAGGGAGGTCTTGATCTGATTTAATAAAGATGAGTCGTCTCGTCAAAAAACATTGGAGCTATTTACAGCTCTTGATGAATACCACATCTAAACAACAAAGAAAACAACTTTTGGATACCATTACCAACGATCAGTTGAGAGCGTTGACTCAAGTGGTAGTCATTTTACTCCAAAGCGTACTTCCAATCACACCGTCGTATAAACAAAAACTCAAGAAACACAGAAACATTATCAGACGTATTGGTGATACAAAGATTACCAGTAAGAAAAAAAAGAAACTATTGTGTAGACAAGGAGCAGTCATTGCCCAACTGTTGAAATCCATGGTGCCCGCCCTGCGTGACTTTATAAAATGAAGAATATACAAAAATCGATTCTGATACCATATGACAAATATCAACGATAGTTAGACCACAAGAAGACAACAACACAGTCGGAAACCTCAAATTCACCAATTGGCTTGACTGCTGAAGTTATAGTAGACGTATTACCCAAACGATATCAACAAAAGGCAAAAGCCATACTTACTTATATAATTCGTGACACCGGGCGTACATTACTATGGAATGACAGAAGTGAACTCGTTTATAAAGGGACTACAATACCTGGATCTCATATTGTGGATTTGATGAAAGGTACACAATATCAACATAAACATTTCACGCCTGTTGGCTCTAGAGAATTTTATGAGGGTCTAAAAGAGATACATTTACCCATCTCGCTTATTGTTAAGCGTGACACACCATTAAGGCCACCTGGTCTGCCTGTTGAAAAGAAAACGACAAGGCGGAAAAAGTGGATCCACATATGATGGACTGGAAAGAGTACTTAGCATCCATTTACTTTGATCCAAAACATCCTGCTAGTTTTGCCGGCACAGAAAAACTACAAAGTCGTTAAATCGGAAGGAAAATTCAAAATTGGACGATACAGGGTCCGAAAATGGCTACAAGACCAAGAATCATATTCCCTCACATGTGCAGCTAGAAGACACTTTCCACGGTCTCGAGTTGTTGTTCAGGGATTTGACTATTTATGGGACATGGATCTTATGGATTTAGTTTCTCTGTCTAAGGAGAATGACAACTACAAGTACGTTCTGGTGGTCATTGATGTATTTTAATGATATACCTGGTGTCAACTTCTCAAAACAAAAACGGGATCGGAAGTGATACAGGCTTTAGAAAAGATATTACAGGATCACAGAAACCTAAGACTATACGTTCTGATAAAGGAAAAGAATTTAAAAACAAAGAGGTGACCAAATTTTTGAAGGGAATGAGCATTCACCATATTGTGACACACAATGAAACTAAAGCCAACTATGCGGAACGTGACATCAAGACGATTAAACACAAACTGTTTAGACGTATGCTAAAAACGCGAAGTAAAAAGTATATAGACAGATTACAGGACTACAATCATACTGTACATCGAAGTCTGGGTGAAGCGCCTGCATCTGTGAATAAAGTCAACGAAAGCGAAAGCAAACTACAACAATACTTATTAAGACAGAAAAGTCAAAAGAAAGAAATAAAAAAAGAAACCAAAAAGAAAAGATACAAGTTTAAACTTGGTCAAATAGTACGTATATCACACGTCAGAGGAGGTGTATTTGATCGAGAATATTCTCAAAAGTGGACCGGGGAGCTCTTTAAAGTTAAGTCACGTTATAAAAGAGAAAATTTAAACGTGTATAAGCTGAAAGCGTGGGATAGTGAGGTCATAGATGGAACATTTTTTGAACCCGAATTACAAGCGGTGAATGTGGATGAAAACACTGAATATCATATCGGAAAAGTGCTGAAGAAACGAACGCGTCGCAAACAAAAGGAAGTACTTGTTCGCTGGCTTCACTGGCCAAAGAAATATGATTCGTGGATTCCTGAAAAAGATGTCACGCGTTATAGTTTATAAAGGAAGGTTTTGACCATGAACAATTAATCATGACGAGTCATACTTTAATTCGGGAATGTTTGGAAGGAGATAATCAAATAAAAAACCGTTTCAGAGTTATGACAAGGATAGTCGTTGTCATCATGACATTAGTGTGTACCGTACCTGGTATTGTCTTAATCAGTTTACCCGTCAATCATCACCCAGCAGTCTCAAAGATCAAACCGAATCTCAGTCATACTGCATGCGTTTAAGTTCAAACAATACCCTTTTCAGAGTAATGTCTATGGCACATTTTCCTAGAAATACGACACTTTATCAATGGGACAGCGACAACTTTTTTGGTATACAACTGGAATTACATCAGTGACTGGCTTTGAAACAATTAACCCATCGTATTAACGAAGCAATTTCTGAAGCGCGAACCTACTGGAAAACATTGAAAACCTATAAGGGCCAGACCAGTATTAATCTTACTCAACAAGATGGACAACATTTACCTGTTTCTATCCAGCGATGACTCCATGGAAGAGCATCCAGACAATAACTCTACAGACTTTACCATAGAATTACCAAGATCGTATACGTAAGAAGGCCAGTGGGAATGTGCTCTGACTGAAATTGAATCAAACATCAAAACAGATACATGTACATTGTATGTGTGTACCGATTTGTGTCAAGAATCTTATGTTGAAAACACGATGATAACCTGCTTGCGACGATTATGTATTGAGAAAAAAAACATTTTGAATATACTGTGCCCTACTACATACCTGTAAAGAAAACTCACATTGATCGACTTCGAATCTTTATAAGGGGAGGAGAGTTGACGCTATTAGAACCAAATAAAACTATTATACGTTGCGTACTTCACTTACGAAAATGGATGTAAACAGATGGTCACAACATTTTCGCCAAATGGTCGAGAGAAAACTACGTCCTAATCACAAAGGACACTATGTGGTAGAAAAAATACAGACTGGTGGCACGTCTAAAGAACCTACCATTCAATTTGTTACTTAGAAACGTGACGTTGGAATCATGAATACAGAACAGTTGAACTATCGATTGAGACATTTGAGACATTTTGGTGGCGTTGTACCGGCAGACAAGTTACCTCGTGTGATTAAAAAGAGACCTATAGCCTATGTGGTGAACACAGATTTAGAAAAAGACCCAGGGAGTCATTTGGTTGCCTTTTACTTTCCTTTGAGAGGACCAGCAGAGTTTTTCCTTGGGCCACCCGCCTGACTATTACCATAGACGGTTTAAAGATGTGTTACTGAACCATGGACGTTATTACATTTATAATAATAAACGAGTACAAATGGATGGAACAGTGACATGTGGACATTTTTTTTATGTGGTCCACCGATGCCACGGTTGAAGTATGAAACATAGTTTAAAATCTTTTAACACTGTTTACTTGGTCTATAATGAACGACTTGTGAATCGTTTTGTGTAAATATGAAATAAAATGAGTAGAAATAAGATTTATATGTTTGTTTTTCTTTCTTTACCTTCATAAATAACAACACAAAAGTTCAATTTCACATTTTATTGACCCCTCTGAATATAGTATGTTGAGGATTAGGGTGGTCCCCCAAACACACTTTAAAATAATGGTATTTCGATAAGTACAGGTAAACATACATCATACAATTGTTTCTCAAATTTGATTCTAGTCATAAGAACACTACCAGAGTGAAAACATGTAAAATGTACAGAGTTTTTAATAAACATGGCGGCTGGAAATCGTCCCGGTTCGTAGCTTCCTTGGTAGTGTCTCACAATTTGTGTCAAGTCTAAAGGTCCTTCTACTTTGAATGAGGCGAATATAGTCTTGACGTAGATATGTCCTATCTGAACGAGCCATACCATCTTCTATAATACACAAGCGTAACGTCTCACACGTAATTTAGCTTCATTCACAGTTTTAGTTTTTCCATTCACAATCATTTTTCCATTTGAAAACAGCATACAATGACCACTCATCTTTTTATTTTTACATTGAGCACCAGAAAATGTTTTCGGGTTATAGATGATATTAGAACATTTTAATGTCAGTTCTGTTAGGTTGATAGCACAATTTAGGTCTGTATACAAGACGATTGTTAATCATTATCCACCTCGGGCGGGTTCAAATTGTTCTAATATTTAAATGAATTTGGCTGCCTCAAGTCTTGTTTCTCGTCTAAGTCTTCGTATAGTCAACCACCAGATCATTTCATCTATACACCAAATTACTATGTACACGAGCCCGAACATACTGACAGTATGCAGGACTGTAAAATCTATTTATAATGCTCAAGTCCATTCTGATTGGTCGGTGATGTTTATCCAATAACATCCATGGCTGGTACCCCATCATTTTATATACTCACAGTCAGGTGACCATTTTTCGTGTTCGACATGGCGTTATCATGTCTTTCCCAGTCTTTTAAAATAATACCACACCTAAAACAAACCACTTTATCCGCTGTTCCAGTGTAATAGAAACCGGCTTTAGCCAACTCATATTTGTTTGGAACCATTTGTTTTGGATAGGTGTCCAAGGTCTCTAGTCTTTTATCATAATATACTAGTCCATTAGCCATGACGCGTATTGAGTCGGTAAAGTTCATAGTGTGAAGGAAAGGACGATGTTCTACTCTTTTATAGTGTGTCTTGTTTCTATTTTTAGTGCATTCTATTTATAGATTTTACGTCAATTTTACCAGTTGTGGATATCATTTGGGTGACACTCTGAACACTGTAATGAACCTAAAATATTCATATGATCTGCTTCTAAATAACGCGGAATGACTGTGTCCAGTTCAGGACACACCCGTCCCACTTCCGGTATATGTTCTTTCAAGCGCTGGTATTCATCTGGTCTTAAATAAAGTCCTTTTTGGTAGGTACCACGTCCTCTTCGGGTTTCAATACTGTCTTATGTCAACGCAAACACTTCCCTCACTCACTGTACAAGAAACGTTTCCTCCAAGATGGGTATTATAAGCCTGCTTGTCTTTAAGTCGCTGGTCCGCAAACTCTGATGCATCTACCAAGTATTTCCACCGCATTAGTGTTAAACTGATACCTTTTTTTTCGTTGGTTTTCCATTCAGCCATTCTCTCATGTCAACCCTAAGCTCCCCTTTCCATTCGCACAATTGAACGAAACGATCATTTCTTAGAGCAAGTTTGCATCTATAGTTGTTTGCCATGGTTGTTTGCCAGACAACATATGACCACAGCCTTCGTTACACTGTCTTTTATATTTTCAAGTCCATTCTGATTGGTCAAGCATACCTAAATCTGATTGGCTGACTGCTTTTACTGGATGCTAATTTTAGTAACAAACGTCAAACGTGTCCAAACTTGTTTGATGATGAAATCTCAGCATCACTGTCGAATAAGAGAATATATCATTAAGTCAAGTTAAATTGAAAATTATGAGTATGAAGTCACCATCAAATGATTGGCTATCTATTATTAGAATGTCGTTAAGACCTGCATTTATAGGTCTACATAAAGCTACTATCCCAATATCGCCAACTGAAAATGATGTTCCATGTAGGGATCTTCGGGCCCTATATCAAAAGATATACCGCCACCATTTCTCCAATCATATATCCAATTCACAACTTTTACATTATCTTGAACGTAAGTATTCCACTCTGTCATGGTAAGGATTTTGATGTTAATACGTTCGTTGTACTTGTATGATAACTCTGTTAATGACTTTTTGAATGTTAGAAATGTTTCTTCTTTGTTTAACCAATGCTTAATAGACATTTTGGTTTTCAAGACTATCTTTCTACATGCGTCAAATAAAGCCACATTATACAATTCATAGTCGAAATATATTTCAAAGATATGTACGGTTCTTCCACCATATTTCTATAAATTAAAATACAGAGATTTTCTGATAAAACATCCATAGTTATTCACTATCAACAGTATTTAAATCACTCTTTGAAATGCCACGAGAGTTTTCTTCCTATGATCACAAACAATATCAACATAAAAAATGGCGAATTTACATTGAATATATATGTACAACTAACCAATCAGAAAATCTAAATCAGTCATGCATGAACCGCCAATCAAAAGACCTCTACGTTTACGATAGCTTATCGCTATGACGTTCCCATGATCACAGTGTACATGTTCAGACATGATTCTTTAGATTCATGCATTTAATGACTTTCACAGCTGGAAGCCACTTCATGTTCTTACCGGAGATCCGGTGTTGAGGAAAAGTTAATAACTTTCACAGCAGGGTTCCAATGATCACAGAGTACATGTTCAGATATGATTCTTCAGATCCATGCATTTAATGACTTTCACAGCTTGATACCACTTCATGTTCTTACCGGAGATCCGGTGTTGGGGAAAAGTTAATAACTTTCACAGCAGGGTTCCCATGAACACAGACTACATTCTCACCCTTTGGACTAATATTGAAACCGGAAACACTTTGACCAAAAATGGAAAACACATTAGAGTAGTTACCAGAAATGTATTCATTCTCTTGGAAGATAGGGAACTGTTCACATCGTAAGCGTTTCTCTTTGAAAATAATGAATCATTTAATTTTGACTATGTATTTATTGAGTTTTTCTTTTTTTCTTTTTTTTTTTAAGTATTGATTTTAAAAATTGTATTTTCTATTTATTGCTGCCATTTTATTCTCATACGGTGTTTGAATTGTCCATTGTACACCATGAGTCTCCGCCTAGGGCTAAGGACCTGACCCTCAATGCCCGTGATCAAGCCCTAGATCGAATGTACAAGTCAGCTCTGTACATCAATGAGACAAACATGAGGTCATTCTACCGATAAGGTCATTCTAACTATAGATCATGATGTCATTTTAAATACAGCTCATGATGTCATACGATAATCCAAAATGGCCACCACGCATGCGCAATACACACATAAGAAATAAAATGGCCACCTTCAACATGACCACTACGCGTCATACCCTAAAATGCTTATATGCAAATGACTAACTATAAATAGTTACAAAGATTACTAAAAATAGAATCTAGGTCAACAAAATGGCGCCCGTTTGTTTGAATGCAAAGAGACCCATTTACTACTTAAGATCAAATATAATCGTACGAAGTTGAATGTGTTGAAAGTACATGTAAAAATTTACCTTACAACAACTATAACAAAACTGTTAGCTTAAACCATTTTGTAATATTATCATGAATAAAATTAAAATAACAAACATCGTAATGCAGCTTTAAGGTATTCTTGACGAGACAGACATGGTTCTCAGGTTTCCTCCCACAATAATGACCACATACGCCGCCACCCGAGCCATCGAGAGCTAATATTAGTTGTGAGAATTTGTTACGTAATCGATGTAAAACAAATAAAATTTAAACTAAACCAATCTTTTTCACCATAATCAAGCGCATTTCTAATAAATAAAAAATTTCTTTTCTTGTCACCATGGTGACCCTCAATCATACAAGACGACATATATCTAACCACATTATTTTATGTCATAATGAAACTGTAACAGTTATTGCAATAACAACCATCTTATGATGTAAAAAAATATGATTAAGGCATAAAATATCTTGATGATGATTGTTGGTTTCCGTGGAATATTTTTTTAATTCATCGAGTAAGGAGGAAAATATTTTACGAGTGACGTAAGCACGAGTTCCTTCTTTACGAGATGATTTAAAAATGATATTCAAATGAAATCGACATTATTTCTCTTTCTCCAATGCCTTAATTTTCTGCCATTTTTAGGGATCCTGAGAGGAACAAAAGTAGTCCCTTTACAAAACAGTAAATTATGAAAAAATGGTAATGTTCACTGCATGAAACAGTAACTATACGAGTTTAAGTTCACTGATATTTCCCTATAATCCACCAAAAAAGCATTAAATAGAAGTTGTGCATACACAGGCGTGGCGCGCAGTACTCCCAACCGTCAGTCGGAGATCCTTCAACGAAACACCATGGCTTCGCATCTGTGCCACTTGGTTCTCGACAGAAATTTTCTGCCAGCACTCGAGATCCATCGGGGAAGTTTCCATCGGTGTAACTATTACCTGGAAAGTTGTCACTCCACAAACGACACGTGCTACCACTTTCAGATTTGGTCAAGAACCCGTCATAATTGTTCATGGGCTCTTGATGGCAACTTACTGGAAAAATAACAAGTGTATTTTTCGGCTGAAGTATAAAATATACAAGCATGAATCTTCGTCTTCCGACAGATTCGACGCAATTCAGTCGTCTTTAGCACATGCAATGATGATGATTTGTTACACACTGGCATTAAAGGTTTCTGAGTCGCCTACATGTTTCAATTATGTTGATAGAAGATATATACAAATCGAGACGGACACGCTTAAGCGAAAACCCTCTGTATATAGACCACCATGTCTTCCGTTTTCCCCAGTGATCTCATTGTTAACAGTGTCTACCAGCTTGAAGTAAATTTTATTCAGTTCAGTCCAAAGAGATACGAATACTTTGTATCAAGCTAGTTCCATATCGTTTTGCTAATAACTGCTTATATGCACTAATCAATTGCAAATATTTTCCACAAGAGATAAAAAATGAAGGCAGTATAAGACAAACCATTGGATCCCACGGTGATGAAGAACCTCAAGTGGGGGACGTCAGTCGCCGGGGAGAGGGCAGTGCTGTAGATTGCACATGTCTTGCCTAAAATATCGATAAACACGACTTTATATTAAGTGAGCCTCTAGCGAGCTTAAAAACATTTCCATGAACGAATTTATTAAAATGTAATACATGTATTACAAATCATGTACGAATTTTTTCATCATATGCTTGAAATCAGTAAACTGCGATTATAGCAACAAAAAACATGATTAACTTGATGGTGAACGACTCCGTACACCAAGAAAATTACAATTTAATATGTGTATTTCTCATACATTATCAACACCACAATAAATAATACAAAATTTCAATCAAAATTATTTGCATCAAATACACTTAAAATCCAACCTTATGAGTTAGCACAGTATGCATATAAACTACACGCGCGTGAGGCGGAGTAATTTAAAGTTATACTTTTTTATGTAACGTGTTCAGTATTTAAAAACATGATGTAAAAATTATATGGAACCGGAAACAGCTGTTTAAGCATATTGGCATATGATGAATGATTCACATAATTTGTAATTAATGAGTTAGCAATCCGTTGCTTACTGGTTGAATATTGAAATATGGTTATCAGATGGAACTTTCGAAAGCATACCAAATCGTTTTATTATCCTTAATATATTTAAAAAAAAAATTTTAAACTGATGAAAAAAGATAATTAATTTTCAATGAAAAAAAAAACAACAACAACATTTAAGCTTATGAGTAAAATGACAATACATGTATTTAATTGCTATCAGGTTAAGGTAACGAATGATATGTATTTTTGGAAAAAAAAATATGGAAGCAATTCACTATTTTTGGTTGCATTTTTGTGATCATGGCATGCATTTTTCGATCAATCATCTAGAGTATTTTAGTTATATTTGACTTAAATGATATCTTACTAAACATACAGCGAGGCCCTTTATTGTGTTTATAATATTTTTCTCTCAAATCAATAGATCTGATTTCTACTCGGGACTATTTATTGTAATGTTAGTTGCTAATGATATTATTATTCTTTGTATATCCCAGGTGGATAGACACTATGGCTCAGATCTTTTAGAAAAGTATTTATATTTCAATAATGAAATACAAAAATAAGATATCAATGCCAATGACACTTAAATGAGCTCTGAACGTTAATACGTGATCTATATGTTATTGTTTATAATTGTTATATAAATTTAAATCCTTGTACTTAATCATTTATTTTAGAATCTTATTTTTCCCTTAGAAGTCCGTTTGGACTGAGAAGGTAATCATCATTTAGCGAAAATATTTACGAAGCTTCATTTGTATTAAGAGCATAGCGTACATTTTAAGCCAATGAAATCACTGAACAGGAACCGCTAAGAGCGAAATCACATACATTATAGAGCGCTTTTTGGCTTCACCCACAGGGTGATAACAAGAAATATATATTTAACTTCACAGTTTGCAATGCAGATTTAATTATTTCAACGATTGGATCTATTTCAATAAGATTTTACCAATAAGATTTAGAATAGAAATATCAAACAAGCAAATAAACATACTCTCTCTCTCTCTCTCTCTTCTCTCTCAAAGTAAAATTTTATAGTAGTTGTGACTTTAAATGATCAGTTAATCGTTTTCAACACATTTTACAAGTATGTATTCACTTGAATAGTTATAGTGTGGGTTCGATACTCAACCGCGACAAACCAAAGTCGTAAAAAAAGGTACTTGCTTGGTGCTCAGCACATAAGAGTAGTTCAAGAACTGGTTGACCCGGTGTCAGGATAATGTGACTCGGTGTGTTGTCATGTCACATGTCTACTGCGTGATACGGCAGTGTGGCAGCACTATAACTGTCTCAAGCAGACAGTCTCCAAGTTAGTGAAATGATTAAAATAATGTATTTGTCGGTGGGACGTTTATCCCAACAATCAGTTAGTTTACAAATTCTGGAAAGTAATCTCTCAGGTTTTGTGTTGAAACATTCTTCAGCTGACGTAGGAAGCTGTTTAACATTGAGTCATCTAAATGATTACTGAATAAGAAATCCAGAAATCGCCGACATATTGAATTATGCCTCCATTCTTTGATTGAAATAGACATATAATCTCAAATTACTGATAGACACATATAAAGAATGTCACATGACGTACAATGACGGCCAATCAAAATGTAGGTTCTAAGCAAATTAGAACACTTCGATCGCCAACCCCGCCCCTTGTTAATCATTAACTTAATATTTTTCTTCTTTTTTTTCCTTTAGAGATGCCTAAACAGGTACAGTAGGGGTGCTATCCTTACTTTGATATTAATCAATCTCTTTAAAATCAGATTCAGTATGCTAACTGGTCATCTCAGATTGACCTTTGTATTGACCTTTGTAGCCAATCAAATCGGCGACTACAGAATCGTTCGGTATATCAGGGGGAAAGTATCCGCACCAATCTCACAATAGAATAGACAGATGTCTAAGCGGTCGGGTAGCTCATACGCTAGAGCGGTAGCTCATTCGGTAGAACATTCGCCCTGAAAGCAAAGGACCCCGGATTCGAGTCCCGGTCAAGGTGCACATTTTTCTCACACTGTGAAAAATATTTTACCGAAGTCAGTAAGAAACGGGCTATTTAAATGGTTTGAAATCGAGCACTTATTCATGCATATAAATTACTTAAAAGGTCAATCTGACGTAACCCCTAATGCGATGTTGTCAGATCCTAATCGCGGATAGTAGAGGAGTGCATATTAATGAGACTGGATATTAATATACATGCATAAAACACTTGCATGCACTTTCAATCATATGAAGTTTCATCCAAGTCAAGCAATAGGTTTTGGAGACAGACGAGATAAGGGGCATAACACTGTGAAAATTAATCATACCCAAGCATTATTAGTTGGTGCAAGAAGTGCAAGAAGAGCATGAAGCAGAATTGTCTCCAGTAAAGTGTTGGTGACAGCCACAAACAGTTATCATAGAAAAAAGGCTTTAGAGCAAATATAGACCTAGTTCAGAACAACCGATTTCATCATGTTCGTCTAACCGTGAAATATAGGTTACAACCATAACTTTCATAAATATTAAATAGTTTATATCATGATGTACATGTGTATCTTGAATTTATCTTAATAGAAATTAAAGCTTGAACATGAAAGTAAACCTGAGTCAGGACAATAGATCTGACCATGTTCATCCAACTGTGAAATATAGGCCAAAGTCATAGGTTTACATAAATATATAAAAACAGTTTATATCATGATGTACATGTGTACATAGTTTCACAAAGATGTAAAGTCATCTTCATTGAAATAAAAGCTTAAACGCAAAGGTAAACCTGAGGTGAAATTTAGGCAGAACAACCCATTTTACCATGTTCATCCAACCGTGAAATATAGGTCACAGTCACAGGTTTGCATATATTTTTAAAAGTTTAAATCATGATGTACACGTGTACCTAGTTTCATAAAAAAAAAGCTTAAAAGCAAGGTAAACCTGAGATGTGACGGACGGACAAACGAACAGACGCACACATGGACGCACAGACGCACGAACGGACGCACAGACCGAACATCTATATGCCCCACAACGGAGTTGGCGTGGCATAAACCACATCATTAACAATTGTGATCATAATGATGATATCAGTCATAGCTAATATCTGAGAAAATCATTCCTGATAAATATTTTTTCTACCCGCCAAAGGATTTCAGTATTTGACTGATTAATAGTTCCGAGGGAAATACAAGCAAACTGAAAAAGGAAATTATCCCTGTATTATGAAAATCAGCTGGAAAAATTCGAATTGGGTCGTGTACCTCTCTTTCCGAGAAATTTCAAACTTATCAAAATGCAGATTCCGCCGGTATAATGAAAAATTATTGATAGATCCTGGCGCGGACTTTTTAATCTGATTACTGTGAACTATTGTTATCTTTGATTATGGTGACCATATAGCTGTAATCCTTAGACATGTAATGCAAATCTAAAATGACTTCGGTCGACCCATACCAGATGATTCGAAAAACACAGGTATTCTTTCACGTAATCCATGTCAGATTATACCGTGGTCGATAATGATTTAATCTTATAATGACATCGGATTCAGAATAATCGATTAATACTTAAAAATACATGCACGGTAACGTGATCACCATTTTTTTTCTTCAATTTATTGACAATTACAATCACAAATGCAAATCTTTTACCGATAGGTTTTTTCACCACTGTTTTGTGCGAATGTGTGTGTGTGGGGGGGGGGGGGGGGGGGTGAGAGAGATTTTTAAAGCCTTTGGTAAAGTGTGGCATTAAGGTCTGTTTGGTTTGTATACTACTTATTTCACAGGAACTGACTTTCTTGATCTCGTTGACGGAGTGACACACACACACACACACACACACAGAATTTTCGTTAAAATGTTACGAGAATAAACGCGATACTTTCGCGAATTCACGCGCTTGTTTCGCGTTTAACGCGAAACATTCGCGAATAAACTCGATATTTTCGCGAAATAACGCTATATTTTCGGTAACTGACGCGTTATTTTCGTGTTATAATGCGAAATTTTGCGAATTAGTGCGTTGTTTAAGCGTTTTAACGCCACAATTTCGAGAATAAACGCGTAACTTTCACCTTATAACGAGTCAGATCTCCGGTTTTTCCCAGAACTCTTTATGTTCACTATGAAATGTAACTTAACCATTTTGGAGTAGAGTTATATTTTGTACTGTACTATTACATTATTTCTTATAGATTAATATACTGTGATATCATTAATTTTCGTGGGACACTTATTTTCGTCGATTTCGTGGCGGTTTTTATCCATGAATATGAATCCCCACGAAAACTTGTCTTTTATATAGACTTCACGTTTTCTAGAACATCTAGTTTTCTAGATCCACGAATAAATGTATCCACGAAATTCCCTTAGGTATATAATCAACGAAATTTAATGTCAACGAAAATTAATAATTTTACAGTCATATATTTCCTTGAGTCAATTCGATAAACATTGCAGATAGGTGAGGATACGTGCATATTGATAATTTAGAATATATTAATTGAATAAGCAATGTACGGCAACATTAATATTCAAATTTCTTTGGTTATGTTCAGGACAGTCAATATGTACCAAATCAAAAATTATTCCTTTCCAAATATTACTAGATAAAAGGATGTTTTTTTTTTGTTTTTTGTTTTTTTTTGTTGTTTTTTGTTTTTTTTCAAAATTGATATGCACGATGTTATAATAATGTAAAAATATCACGCTATTTTAAATTGAAAAGTGACTACCATGTTGAGTGTCATGTAAATTCATTAAATATTGACAAGTTTGAGAAATGTTAGGCAAATTTTAGAAGTTCTTATGATAGAGACAGGGCGTTATTATAATTTACCTAGAGAATATAGAGATTGTCCATACTGTGAGTGTTATCTGGAAGATGAATATCATTTTACAATGGATATGCATTTGTCCATATTATAAGAATATTGAGGTGTGTGTGTGTGTGTGTGTGTGTGTGATAATTTTGTAGAAGATATCCTATATCATAAAATATACTATGGTGTTTTCCTGTTTGCCTATTTCAACACAAAGAACACGTTGCTCTATCCCTTCGCACACTTTTGATTATTCCATAATTGCTAGGTATATGCATATAAGATATTTAGATGCATTGCTTATATTCCAGAAATATGCCTTCAAATAACATACTTTTCATATATCACCAGGAAAAAACATTTTAAATGCACATTGAAGCAAAATATATCTAATGCAAGTATTTTATAATATAATATTTTTTGCAAGGAACAAAATCATAACAGAACAGGAACGACGAAACGACTCACCTGTGACATTGTACAGGAAGGAGACACACCCATCTGTGTCCCTGCAGCGGTTTCCGCACTTAACCGCCGACAACGACGGTATAGGAGCAGACATTGTTCCCGACAACGCTGACACCGACGGTGTATCTATCTTAACGAAGACCCATCTCCGTGTCCGTGCATCAACGGAAAAAAATAAACAGTTAATCACAATCCAGTTCAAAAAGAACGACTAACATGACGGCAATCCTGATGAGATTAGTCTACCTGTCGCAGACTTTGGATAGTGGAATGAAAGTATAAGTAAATTATCAATAAGTTTCGTTCTATGTTATTTATGATGCATTTAGATTAACATGTGATCAGCAGCAATCCCAAAGGTAAAAGAGACCATTGTAGCCGATAAAATGTCATATCCAATACGAACTCACGTGGTGAAACGAGGGAAATGGCGGGACTCGGATGCTTATCGCGGTGAGACGCGATGAACAGAACACCGTCCCTCGGAATAATTATCACAATTACTTTATTATCAAGTTGTACTTTTTCTTTTAACCAATGTATCTTTACATATCCCGTGTAAAATCGGATGCTTAAATTTTATATTCATTTATATTCATTATAAATTCGAAATAAAATTATCTTTTTTTTCTTATTGTATCCAGGTTACTATCAAATCGCATTTCCAATATAGATGATCTTGTAGGCCCGTTCTAACACAACTCTTGAAAACTGTACAAAACACCAAAACACATCATAATATTGCAATATTCTCGTTTCTTATTGCAAAATGTGCTATCTAAAAACACAGACTGAGATTCCTACATTCCTATATTTATAATGACAGTAAAATAAAAGCCTCAAATATGATAATATACATTCTATATATACATGGTACAAATTCGAACCGCACAGCACAGTGTCTTACGTAGAACTGAGCACGCTATACCCGCTCACTAGCTCCACCATACTGGACACTTTCGCTCATGTGACCCTCACGCTAAAGTGACCAGCACTACCAAAGCTTGCAATACACATCGCTAAGACATATTACGTCACGCGCAGAACTTGCAATTCTAAAAACACATTGCTCCCGCCAGAGCCAAACACCTTTTTGCAAGGGTCAGATGTATGTCAAATAATTGATGTTAACTGAAAGCCATTCATAAGTGTAACCCTTTATTCCATATAGTGAAGGAGGAATGTTCTGAACAAAATTATTAAAATGATAAATAAAGGCAGATAGTATAAATAAATGCAGACATTTTAAAACAAAAGAACGAGGTAGGGTTATGGTTCATTCAATCTTTACAGGAATGTTTACTTGCATGGTAAGAATCGTTTCAATCGCGGCATAGCAAAGTTATGGCCCCGAAATTTTGAGGATTTGTGTCTCGCATATCTCAAAACCTAGACATAGTCAGATGAGTTTTCATCCGCATATGGAGTTGTGAACTTGTAATGTAATAGCATTTTGTGGCACGTATAATTCCAAACATTTTTATACTAGATCAATTAAACTACACATAATGGTATACAAATATTGAGCTAGGTATGTAGTTTTTTTCTTTCTTTATTTATTTAATGTCCCATCGACACAATTTCAGTCGTTTGGAGACGATGACTATTTGAGACAGATATAGTGCTACCACACTGCAAATTCACGCCATTGATATGCGGCATGATGCCACACCCAGTCACAATATTCTGATACTGGGCCAACCAGTCTTAGATCTACCCTTATATATGCTGAATGCCAAGCAACGGAGCTATAACAGTTCCATTTATTCCGACTTTAAAATGTCGCGGCCAAGGATGGAACCCACGACCTCCCACTCCCAGGACAGGCTCTTAAACCAGTCAGTCATTGGGGACGTTTTGTAGCTGTGTTCTTTAGGTCTGTTCTCGGAAAAAAATCGAGACATGGCAAAGATATGACCCCCGAATAAGTAAAAATATAAAGCGGTGGATCCGTCTATTTCCTAGATGTAATGTAATGCAGTAGAATTTAAAATGAAAACGGTGTTTGTTCTGTTCTGTTGGTAGATTCATCCACTCATCTGTATAATGATAGCAAATCAGACGCTTTAAAGTATTTACTCGTGGCCAATAACTATTTTGATGCTCTAGAAATTGGTAAATTTACATAAATATATGATAAATTGTTATGAGGGTGTTCGTCATGGGACAAATATTTTTTGAAAAAAAGTATGTTTCATTTTTAAATAGTTCGATACCATCTGATAAAAAAACAAAACAGTATCAAACAAACAAAACACGGTGCTTTCACCTGCCTAGTTTTCTGTATCGTCGGAAATAACATTTTTTTGCAAGCGCTTCGGGGAAAATATTTTTATTCGTGGTTTAATTAAGCATAATCTATAACTCTCGAGACAGATTTTGTATATACAAAACACAGGTATGTATTCACTTAATCCTTCACATCGATATTCCAGAGAAATAATAGAACTTAATGAAAGCAAGCAATTTTTATATTGCGTTGTTAACATATCATAACCGATTACGAAAATGATAATACCGGATATCCAAATTCAATTCAAGATATACATGCACCTTTTTGCGTAAGCGGGAAAAAAATATCAATGAAAATTGTGTGACGTAATCCAGTAATGTGCAGCAGTTCACGCACCTCTGGCATGTAATGTGTTCTTGGTTTATCTAATACGATAATTGCGAATAAAATTATGTCATTCAGCCCTCACAGCTACAAGATCCATTTGATGAGGAAAATCAATAAAATGGTTCCAAAATTACAAGCTACACTTTCTCCTTTACTGTTCAAGTTTATGCTGAATGCAACATTAGGACTCTCAGTCCTTTAATATTTTATTGTTTTAAACAGCTCGGGCATCATTTCCATTGCAGAGAATCTCAAAAGCTTGCAGGATGCTCCGTGTTACAGTTTAAATATTAAAGTAAAAGCAATATCATCAACACTGGTTAACGAATTGATTATTACGTGAACTTGGGGGACTCTAATGCACGATGTTAAGAATCTCTTTTATATTTACCGAGAATAAAATGAAAATATTAGACAAATAGGGGTAAAGTTTATATAATTTTTACAATCTGTTACTTAAGTTATGGTGTTTTTTGTGTTGTTTTTTTTTGTGGGGTTTTTTTTGTGTTTTTTTCCTTTTGAAAGGCTATATCCAGTTTGGTGCCGAAGAGAAAAAAAAAGAGAAAAAAGTTTATTTGTTGGGTTTCAGTCATTTGGAGACGATGTCTACTTGAGACAAATATAGTGCTGTCACACTGCAGTATTACGCCGTAGACATGTAGCATGAAACCACACCCAGTCACATTATCCTGAAACCGGACCAACCAGTCCTGGAACTACCCTTATATGCTGAGCGCTAAGCAAGGGAGCTGTACCAGTGCCATATTTTACGAATTTGGTATGTCGCGGCCGGGGATCGAACCCACGACCTCTCGCCCCCAAGGCGGACGCTTTAATCCCTCGGCCACCGGGACTGGTCAAAGACTAAAAGTACAAACATACATTTTTTTAATCTATGAAATGCATAAATTATTTACAAAACTTGCCTAAACAATTCTGTATAAAATCAGAAACGTGATTGAAGAGAAGTGGCTTTCTCTTTTTTTAAAATTTAATTGTACATACCCGTAGCTATTTTTTTTACTTTATTTATGTGTATCCTTAATCTTTTTAAGAAAAAGCAAAAAAGTTGTCGATCAGCTTACACAACCCCGTACAGTAGTTACTTCCCTTATTCGAATGTACAAGCGCACCGGCTTTTCCTCACAATATCGCGGTCGCACCGAGAGTAGACGAGATTTCCTTCAAACGCTTATTTGAGTAGCGAATCTGTTGGTTTAGGTCTTTAGAGCCACGTTGGCTTAAGTATCAGAGTAATCTAGCTGAAACTATAAAACATTTGATACGTTTGACGTTGCCAAACATTTATGTTCAAAACCTGACGTCGTATCGTAAAACCAAAGGATAGAAAAACAAGACATATTTCGTATTGAAATAGATTGACGATACATTAACCTTTTCATTGTTATTAATAATCAAATTTGTTTCTCTATCAGCGACTTCATTGAAATAAACATTTGATATAAAGTCATGATTTAAGGAATGTTACATACATATGCTTCATATACTATTTTTTAATATTACTATACTATGTCATCGTTTTAAAGTATGTGATCTATTGGAATTATATTAAGATATATATTGAAATATCATCGAAGATCTTCATTTTGAACTATTGCTCACTGGCACTAGAACTGCAGAATTGCCAATTTCATTGAAATGTTGATTACGATTTTTACCCTTTTGTACTGTATTTTAAGGAACGGAATTGAAATCACATGATTACGGATGTCGTAACTTTGTACAGATGTATACGGTGGAATAGAGGTGACATGCACTCCTCTTTTTTATGTCGAGGGAAAAAAGATAATAAGTCGAGGAAACGAGTTAATTATCTTGAGGGAACGACTTATTATCTAGAGGGAACGAGATAAAAAGTCAAGAGAATAAGTTAGTTATCTCGAGGTAACGAGTTAATTTCGAGAGAACGAGATAATAAGTTGAAGCAGAGACCTAAACCCAAAGATAAGAAACTCGGCGAAATACCGTATATTCTCGTGCAAGAACGAGAGTGGGGCAGGTGTATTCCGCGGAAAATCCAGTTCTGTGTAACTAAGCGATAGCAAAACACCGGTCAATACAACGATTCGTCAATTTTGTCTGGTCGTATATTATTCAACTGAAAAATAACAATGGTGTTTTTTGTCCTATCCTGTGGTCCTTTTAACATTTGTTTTATGCCACCGCAACGACAGATCGGTGCATATTGTTTTGGTCTGTCTGTCTGTTTGTCTGATGTCTGTCACAAAACTTAACCTTGACCATAACACGGTAATCCTTCCACCTACAGCCTTCAAACTTTACCGATGCATGTTCCTTGATAAGCTCTACCAGCCAGGTACGCTGACCTTCATCAAATGACCTTGACATACCAACACTGCTGTAAAATCCACAAATATGACACATTTTGTATTAGATACATGTACTAGCGTTACGGGAATAATTATAATGACTTATAGTACTTTTGTTTTATTATAGAAAATAATCCCATAAAAATAAATAAATACTAGTTTGTTTGATTGTTCGGTCTACCGTCCCACCGACGGTATTTAAGTCATTTCGAGACTGTGTCTGATTCAAACAGATGCAGTGCTGTCACATTGCAGCATCACGCCGTACACACCTAGTCACACTATTCAGACACCGGGTAAACCATCCCTGGAAATACCTTTATATGATGAGCGTCAAGCAAGGGATCTCAATGTTTTACGACTTTGGTATGACGCGGCCGGGGATCGAACTTACGACTTTTCCATTCCAGGACGGACGCTCTAACCATTTAAATACTAGTAAATAAATAATATGACTCCCTACAAAAATTATGAGGAAAATACATTTAAAAATTATTACGACAGTACAAACATAAACGCTGGAGCATAATTTTCACAATTTCGTCATAAAGGCAATATTTGCCGAAATATTAGCAAAGATTACCTTTTTTTCATTAATTGAACTATTTCCTTCTTGAAGTATGTTCATTTCAGTCCTTAATCAATCATTAAGACCTTATATTGATTACTCTCGGATTTAAACAGTCATTATTTTACTTTGTATCCGCCGTTATACCATTTACAGTCAGCTGAAATTTACCATGTTCTTCACGTGCACCTTATGCTGTAGATGATCATCGTAGGCTTTCGAATGGCGTCGGAACACAACTCCGTGCAGTAGTTATTTCAGTACAAGCGCACCGGCTTTTTCTCACAATACCGTGGTGGCTACGAGGGTATACGAGATTTCCTTCACACGCTTGTATGAGTTGCTTATCTTTGGGTTTAGGTCTTTTGTTGAAGGAACGAGATAATAAGTCGAGGGAACGAGTTAATTTTTTTCGAGGGAACAATTTAGTCAACCAATCAAATATTGCAATCAAAAGTCTTTACGCTGAGTCCGTCTTTATTTGTTTATTGGGATTAACGGTCCACTGACAATATTTCAGTCATTTGGAGACGATGTCTACTTCAGAGAGATGTAGTGCTATCACACTGCAGTATCACGCAGTAGACATGTGGCATGGAACACCCAGTCAAATTAAACTGATACAGGGCCATCCAATCCTGGAATTACCCTTATATGCCGAGCGCCAAGCAATTGATAAGAAACAAATTTTATAAATACTAATAAAGTTATGAAAATACTTCAATAATAAAGGTATATGTCAGTGCAATTGTGAAAACATACAACATCACCAATATGGCCAGTGTATGAAATATGAGTTCACATATGGGTTATGCATAGACCAAAAATACATTGCTATAGCAATAGGCGTCAAATGACCTATATCGCCGTTTTATAATGCAAGAAAATGGGCCAGATAAGGGTAAACATACAGCAGATTAAGGATCGTTTGCTTTCATAGTTATAGTTTAATATTGGGATTATTGTTCAAAACTTATCGGGTAAAATTTGCTTTACATTCTTAAGCTGACAATAGGTTCTGTTGTATATCTTTTTATTCTACACTGTATTTTACCTCTGTGTTCTAGCTGAATATCAACTATTATATTATTGACTATTTAATATGATTTTTAGGGTTAAGTTGATGAATTATATATATATATATATATATATATATATATATATATATATATATATATATATATATATATATATATATGTTTGTTACAGTTAATTAGAATTGGACATTTTTCGTATAAATATTATTCTTATTCTTTTTTTTTTGTCACTTACGAAATATAAATTTAATGTTATCTGTATTTGATTAAATATGTTTTTCTTGTATTTAAATCGTGCTAATTTGTTCGTTTAACATAATTATACCGTCCCCGGTGGCCGAGTGGTTAGAGCGTCCGCCTCGGGAGCGGGTGGTCGTGGGTTCGATCCCCGGCCGCGACATACCAAAGTCGTAAAAAAAGGTACTTGCTTAGCGCTCAACATATAAGCGTAGTTGCAGGACAGGTTGACCCAGTATCAGGATAATGTGATTGGGTGTGGTATCATGTCATCATATTTTAACTCTCTATCAGCATCAGAGTTATACACAATTAGTATAGCAGTATCAGAGTTAAATATTATGTCGTGTATGACTTTGGTTTGTCGAGGCAAGGGATAGAACCCAAGATTTCCAACTCCCGAGGCGAACGTTCCAGCCACTCGGTTACCGGGGACGGTCATTGGATACTTGTGCCAAAAATCTTTTCACCAAATTTCTATAAATGAGACGGCCTCCAGAATATCTGAGTACGTTTAAAATTAAATCCTTAACTGTTTTGATATCACTTAAAATTTCTCGTTTCCAAATCAAACGAGTACAAAATATAATGTGATAGGCTTTACGGAAACGGACGTGTCCTGTGTGTTCAGCATAACATAATTTGGCGATTAGAAAGTCTTTCTCGAAAATATATAACAATATGATCGTCTCTGATTATCATGAATGACAATTGTAACATGTAATTTGATTGGTTGATTAACTCGTTCCCTCGAGTTATTATCTCGTTCCCTCGACTTGCTATCTCGTTCCCTCGAGATGAGTAGTTCCCTTGAGATAATCAACGCGTTCTATCGACTTATTATCTCGTTCCCTCGACATAAAAAAGAGGAGTGCGTGTCACCTCTATGCTACCGTAGAAGTAGGCTACCATTGTATTCTTTGTACAGTTCGGCCAGTCTGATATTCATCTAAGACATGAAATGACGAAGTATTGAAAAAATGCAACCGTAACAATGTATAATGCAAAATCTCACTAATTTGTACATCATTAGAAATCTGCTCCACTATCAACTTCCGGTTTGTTATTTTTGGCGATTCTGACTGGATGACGTATTCAAAAACGCGTTCAATTTTCCGCAACAGCAAAAGCAAAATCTAGTGATGAATCGGTTTAATATAAAGAAATATGATAGAAGAACAGCTGGTTTCATCCATAATTCAACAGGAATCATATAAAAGAATGTTTGTTTAATATAATGTCAAAATGAAATATTAATAATAATGCTACTTCGGATTGATACATTGATGATCGGTTCAGTACATTGAAAGTGTCATAGATTGAATGACGAATCGTATAAATTTTGATGATTCGACTGGAATCACATAAACTGGAATTTTCATTTAATGCATCGTCAAATTGAAATCATATAATGCTACTTCGGATTGATACAATGTAAAAGAGCGATATAAGATAAACATGGCTTTCCATATGTATTTGTATAAGAACAATACATATAAAAACACTAGACGATGCACCCATACTGAACTTGACTTTAAAACAAGAATATAAAAAATATGCCTTTCTTGATCATCTGTCATAAAAATAAGACTATATATATATCATATACAATTTAAGTTAATTCTAGCTTTACATGTGATACTTAAGTGAGCAGTTAATATCAGTATACTTAAGTCCAAAATATATGTTGTATTAATTTTGAAGTTAAAAAATGAAAATACACATATAGATTTCATCCCCACGCTCGCACGCGCGCATTCTCCTCCCCTGCACACACAGACATATTTTTAAGAAAGCAAGACGTTAATCACTTAAAAGGATTACACCAAAAACTGTTTAAATCTAAGTGATTATTTAAGATTATAAATCCCCTCTCACTCCTTTTCCCTCACTGCGGAATTAATTTTATAATGATTTGTGATAAAACCGTTAAATCTTCATGTTTGCTCATATTCTAAAGACTGACTGAAACACAAAATGAACTAATAGAAACAGGTCTGTATTTATTCGCGCTTGAACTTACTTAGAGAAATCTCTCTATAAACAACCACAGGACCGGTCTAATTGATAATCTACGCAGTCAGAGAAGAATCTAATAGTGAACAGCTGCTACTTAATATGTTGCCACTTTGCTGAGATTTCTAATAACGTGTCGACGCCGCTGACAAAATTTCCATGCCCCTGACACGCGGAAAAATTATTTCTTCAGCGGCGGTTACAACTGTTTTCTTGCGCATTTTAGAAATTGTGGTATTCTATGAAGTTTCAGCACATCCATATTTTTTTCCCCACTAAAATGTATTCATATTTTCATCGATACATTTTAATATGTACATTAAAATTAATTCGTTTAAATATCGCCAAAAAAATCGGAAAGAAGCATTTTGAAAAAAGCTTTTCTTTGCATTCTAACGTTTATGAAAATTGTATCCGTTTATAAACATCACTTGGGGGGTGGGGGGGTGGGGGGGAGAGATCTTATACTAACTTCATTTTTTTTCTTCAATTTTCTTACTCTAGAATGTAGATTTAAGATAATTTTAACGTGTGTTGACCTTATCAGAAATATTAAGACACAAGAACCACGCTTCGGTCTAAAATAATTTAAGCACCATTATAACTTTACACCACATCGTACCCTCAAAATATGTAAGTAATGACATACTGGTCACAAATTCAAGGTCTCTATAAAGATAATTGAGCCAAAAAGTCAAGCAGCCAACTGAAGTGATGGTGAAAGCATCCAGTTGTTTGCAAACCTTTCCCTGTGTGTCACGAAATTGATTAAGGCACCCTTCACTTGACTCAATATTTGCCGTTCTTCTTATCCATCAATTTCTAGGACCGCGAGACAGAATTAAATGCTTAATATCAGGACGTTTTTATCCAACCAGTTGATTTTCGCCGGTGCAGAACTTTTCATTTCTACTCGGACTCCTCGGCTGGTCGGACATGTTCGAGGATTCCGAATGAGTGCTCTTTGGCATGTTACTGATGTGTTAGAATTGATCTGTGACTTTTTGGCTGTTTAATTAACACAAATCAAGAGGGAAAAGGGTATTAATGAAATCAGCCGTTATTATGTCAATGGAATAGAAGTTAATCACTGTTCAATAAAAAGTTAGCAAGTGCCTAAATATTATATTTTGATTCAGGATATTTTTTGTTGAAAATGCGGATTGCTGGAGAAAGGAAGAAATGTAAAACCAAAATGACAGAAGGATTGAAAATATGTTTTAAAATACACTGTCCTTCAAATGATAAAATTAATATTAAGATATAAGTAACAATCTATGATTCCTTTAATTCTTATGTGAATAATATTGAGCAAGATGAACAGGTTCACTCCTGTTTTAAAAACATTTGACTACGTGAAGTCGGTTTGTCCGTGTTTTAGCGGCACCAATGATGAGGAGAAGATAAGGTTTGCCAAGTACGAACGGTTCGAGGATGACCAGGAGCTTGAGCCCGCGGATTCGTGGAGGGACAAAGCACGTGAAAATGGGGAGCTTTTTAGTGCCGAGGATAACAGTAACGAGCTAGGAGAAGTTAATAACAAGATTACAGAGTGGCAGGCAGGATGGAATGTTACAAATGCCATTCAGGTAATCATATAATTAAAATATATAAATTCTAACGATATCAATATTGTTAATTGTTTTAATTTGATATTTACCATCTGGCTGTAGACGTGTTGAGTGTCAGGTTTGCAGATTCAGGTTAGTGTTCAAATGGTGCCTTGAATCACACATGTCTAACCACATGCATGCAATGCCATTGTTTTACGTATTCTATGAATGCATGAGTGTTTAAAGGCATATTATTTGATTTACGTAATTCATTTTGACACGTTTTCTACTTTAAGTACGAATAGCTTATCACTAATTTGTCTTGCATGCTATGTTTTTGTTGATATTTTTTCCCTGTATTTTCATTGTGATACGCGTATTTAATCCAACAACCGAAATAAATCTAAAAAATGGAAATATTTTGAACGTTTTCTTTAAAGGTTCACTATTCGTGTATAATAGCTTGTAATATATTATTTGTTCTATTTATTTAGAAATTGATATTTCAATCCCTTTATTTCACTAAATTGTTTGCGCTAGGATTTTTTCCACTTATTGTCTACATCTTGATTGATACTACCATGTGTCTCCCGGAAAATGGTGGCAATGCAATCAGTTAACTGTGATTATTACACTTTTGTTTTCGTCTGAAATGTCCATGAACAAGAAAACAATATGAAGGAAGTAGTACAAAAGTAGCTGATTTACGCTCGTACAAGCTTTGATCTTGCATTAATTTCTTCATTATTATGTCCGTGATTTATTTCAAATTACGTTACTTTTGATTACAGAGGGAAATAAATTTTTAATATCATAGAAATAATTTAACTTATGAATAGATGATTATGAATAAGTTTAGTTTATTATTAAGGTCCAAAAACTGAAAATCATTAAAGTGATGGTAAACTGAATATGTAAACATTCAATGATTTAAAAGCGATTTTTCTTAGGTTAAAATTTTTAAGAGAATATTGTTTAAATTCTAAAAACTTGAGTCAGAAAAGTAAGCACGGGAAATTTTTGAATGAAGATATGCTTTGTGCTGTTTGCTACTCCTTTGTATATCATTGAAAAATTACCCAATACCTAGTGAATATCCGTGTACAAATGTATGGCATATGAATGTTACTTTACTTTATCAAACAATGGATTTTCCAGATTGTGAAGAATCATAATGATTGAAGAATGTATAAAACATTAGAAGCACTATTCTTATCACGGCTTCAAACACTTCTATATGATGTAAATATAGAGTCATGTTGCTCCAGTCTCATCTTGTTATTTACATGCTGTAAAATTACTTAATTGAGCAGTAATTAGATAAACGAAGCTTCTACATATGGTCTCTTACGTACTTAACTAGTTCTTGTTTAAAACCTCAATATAGACAATTCTTTTCGAGTATGAATCTTGGTCATCCATCATTCATTCATGGACCAGTAATAGCCTTTCTCGTCCCAGATATGGATGGATGATTAACTGTGCCTGATGATCTTGTCCTGTATAGCCCTGTCTTGTGTCAATATCCCCTCCTACGTTCATTGCGATTAAGGGGAGGGCACGCTCACCGTAGGCCTATATGAAGAACACTGCTCTTTAGTTTAAATTTACAGTAAGACCCTCGTGCATGTCAAACAAGAAATTATGGAATTTAATAGCTTTCTTCTCATGAAATATTTTTTTGTAAAAGCAGTTCTTTTTTTATTTATTATTATTAAATGCTTGTTTTTGCTTTTTTTCATTTGATTTTGCTTATATCCTTTCTTAAGGTGAAATATATTATTTTATACACAACTATCCTTTTTTAAGTTTAACAATTTTACTTCTTTTTCCAAATACGCCCTGATGAGCAAGCCAGGTTCCAAAAATAATAATAACATGACGTCAAATTAATAGAATTGACGTCAGATGTTGAGTGATTTAGGGCTAAAACTGTGAAAATGGCGACAAAATATCGACTCTTTTAATAATTTTTTCACTTGTGGTTGAGTATGTCGGTGCATTAGGTTTAAAACTTTTTTTCACGGAGGTTTTTAACCTAGATCTACTAAACTTTTGACCACGAATTCTTTCTTTTTTGTGAGACTGTTCTTTCTTGTTTTCAGGTTTCAGTTTTACATAAACCGAATCTTAAGGAAGATCAACAAAATAACTCAGTCAAATTGAAGTAAATGTTGAGGGGCATCTTTGTCTATCTAAAGAAAGTTGTTCATCTAATTCCTAGATGCATGTGTATAATGTCCATAACCACTCGCTTTTTAATTACCATTCATACAAAGGTCACCCTTACTGATACATCCCGACGCCCGGCGCGCGCGCACACACACACGAATTAAAGCAGGCTACCGAATATAATTAATAAGTCACGCAAATCGCGCATGTAATTAATTCATTTAGTTTAAACTAATTTTTACGTTGACTAGGAAACGAGTATTTACAACTTAATATATTATTCACTCATGACGGTTCCTGGGTTGAACCAGTACCTTGCGGAAAGGTCTTACAAATTCCTTGCCTAAACGGGGTTCGAACCCATAACCTTCGGATTCGCTGTCGTGTATTCTACATCAGCGCCCTAGAGTAATGATTAATTAATGTTTACGAATCAAGAAATCACCATGTCTTTTATTATTTTTCAGGGAATGTTTATCGTCAGTTTCCCTTATGCCGTTCTTCAGGGTGGCTACTGGGCTGTGTTCGCCATGGTGTTTGTTGCCTACATCTGCTGTTACACCGGCAAAATACTGGTCGAGTGTCTCTATGAAGAAAATGAACACGGGATAGTGGTACGAGTTCGAAACAGCTACGTAGAAATTGCTGAAACTGTCCTTGGGAAAACGCTTGGCGGAAAAATTGTGAACTGTGCACAGATTATAGAGCTTCTGATGACGTGTATATTGTACGTTCTATTATGCGGAGACCTACTGGATGGAAGTTTTCCTGGTCTTATAGATTTATCCTCATGGATTATTCTTAGCACGTTTTTTCTCTTACCGTGTGCATTCCTGCAGACGTTGCGCAGCGTTTCTTGGCTCAGTTTCTGGTGCATGGTGGCACACATGGCTATCAACGCTATCATCATTATTTACTGCTTCACCAAGGTTTCCGATTGGCGCTGGTCCGATGTTCAGATCCGGATAGACATTTGGACCTTCCCGATCTCTCTCGGTATAATTGTCTTTAGTTATACTTCACAGATATTCCTGCCAACGCTTGAAGGGAACTTAGTGAACCGGAAGAAGTTTTATTGTATGATGAATGCTACCCATGTGGCAGCAGCCATATTTAAGGCAGCGTTTTCCTACATCGGCTTTCTGGCCTGGGGCATCAACACCCAGGAAGTGATCACCAACAACTTACCGACGCAGTCCCTAAAAATTGTTGTGAACATGATTCTGGTCGTGAAGTCTCTTCTGTCCTATCCACTGCCCTATTTTGCTGCCGTAGAACTCATCGACACTGCGATGTTCAAAGGGCGTCCTTTGTCCCTGTGTCCTTCGTGTATAGATGGAGATAAAAACTTGAAAATATGGGCTATAGGCCTTCGATTTGGCTTAGTTCTTATAACAATGTTTTTAGCAATAGGGATACCTTATTTTGCCATCCTGATGTCACTTATTGGAAGTTTTACTGGGACAATGCTGTCCTTTGTTTGGCCGTGCTATTTTCATTTGAAAATCAAGTGGTATAAATTAAGATGGTATCAAAGAGCAACAGATATTGGTATTATATTTCTAGGTCTAATATTTGGTGGTATTGGTATTTACTACTCAGCGCATGCGCTATCTCAAGCTATCAAAGGTCTACCCACTGACCCGTACAAAACACACATTCCTGTTGCTCCAAAACTCCCGAAGTAAATCTACTTACTAATAATGCAGTCTCAACAGATATTGAACAGTTGTAGGAAAACACATCTAGACATGTTTTAGGATAAACACAAAGATCTGTTGCTGCACTGGAAGAAAAGTTGGACAGGTCATGCAAATTATTATCCTACCCTTGATTAGTCCATATAATAAGTTTGTTTCCAATAAATTGTCGTTTGAATGTTTTGTGTACATGATCATAATGCAGGTGTGTAATGGTTGGTATCGAATAATTCTTACAAATAATGATAATAAAAGATGACTTTAACTGACATTTCAAAAATTGTGTATGGCTCGTACTGTTATACATTTAAACCTGTATTAGCGGTCAGTTTTAATGTCACCAAACTAGTATTTTGTTATGTGTTTGACCTTCATTTAGGGACCACATCTGTTATACGGGCACATTCTATTGTCTCTTGTTCCCTAGCCTGATCGTTTAAGACAGGTTTATGGCCTTGATATGCAGTCAAATAGCGAGGTCCGAGAAGCGATTGTTCGAACTTCGTACATGTATATATTTCATGTCAAACATTGTTTCACGCTAGAGAAACAGACGGGATATTTATAGGCTTCAGAAGAAGATAATCTCGATTTTTCAAGATTTCTTCAGTTTCTCGCAAATGTCATAGCATTTTATTCTATAAGTCGCAAGTGTTTGATTTGTGTGTTATTTTAGGTGGATAGTTACTAAATAGTTTCATATACCTGTACACATAGCATATATATAAAAATAAATATATAAAATTTCTTCTGTAGCAAAGGTCAATGAGTGCTCATGTATCTAAGTTCCAGACAATCTAGTTCTTTAAACGGTTTAATTAAGACTGAATGCATAACATACACGTACACGTATATACATAGAAATGAGTAATATAAAACAGAAAAGAGTTATGTACGTGTAATACACGTTACTTTATTAGCACTAATTACATTAATTGTACATAATTTGTAACATAATATGGCATGATATAAGTATACT
>CM037782.1:33721190-33771190 GCA_021229015.1 Solen grandis | reverse complement strand
TTTCTAATGATTGGTTATTTACATGGAGTTATGGGCAGCTAATCAAAGTCCAAATCCAGGGGGGTTTTTTTTATTTTTTTTATTTTTATTTGATTCATCAAAATATTCTGGCATTTTGAAAATGATATGTATTTCAGTGTATTCATAGCACAGATGTACGTTACCATTTGTTTGCGTAAAGAAAAGCAATGGAATAGTAATAGACTATTTATAAAAATAACTTTTTCGAAGGATAGCTATAAACTATGATCATAAAATACAGAACATAAGAAAATGTCTAAAGAAAGGCAAAAGAGAAGAAGACAGTGTTAATTATTATACAAAGAAAATAAACGAAAACATATGAATTATTTACAAGAGCTAAGGTTCACATGAGTATTATGAGATATCCATATATGTATTCGTATAATAATGAAATTAAACAGTCCGTCTGGAAAAAGTTCTTTTCTGAATGCGTGTAACAGTCCGTAAATTCTGTTAGTATAGTTTCTGCCGACATTGTCATTCGACAGACAGACAGTGCAATACATAAATACATAATAATATGTTGTTTTGGCACATTTTACTTGACATTCACAGACATTCTAACAGAAATTTTCCAATATGATGTTACATTCAATTTTATGCTGATTTTAAAGAATATTAATATTGAAGATAAAGAATTTAAAAGAAAGGATTTGGTCACGAGTGTAAATTTCAGCGTGACAGCTCAAATATTCTAACCCTTCTCACAGTTAAATGCACTAGGTTGTTTCGTCTCCCTAGATTCTTTTTTTTTTTCATCATGCTGTTTTTGAATATTGTCATACCGATCAAAGTTTTTATGTTGTTTATTTTGTTTTGTGTTTTTTTATACATTGTATTAGGTTTTCGGAAAAAAATTTATAGAAAAATTTCGTGAGCAATGCGACTCCAGGAAATCTATTGTCAGATTGGATTTGTTTTTGCTACTTGCAGTGCTTTTTTTGTAACTTTGTAAAAGGAATATTGTTAAAATCTGTCATTAGGAATATGGTATGATTGAAGTGTTATTCAGTGTTAAATAGTACAAACCTATCTATCTCATGTACACAAAGCCAGGGTCTCCAAATGACTGAAGTACAGACAATGGAACTTTAAACCCGAATAAACAAAGTAAAACAACATTCGTAACCTGGCGTGCGTTCAGTATGCCGAACCGTATGCAACCGTGTCATAAACATAATGTTCACGTATACCTATATACAGCATAGGGTGCACGTGAACATCATGGTGTATGGCCCTAATACAACTTCACAGCTGACTGTCAACAACCGGTTGCATACGCATACTGAACAAGCCAGTGTCATAAACACGATGTTCACGTACATATAGGATCTGACATGAATTGTTATTTCATATCATATTTTATCGTATGACATTGTGCTCAAACAACTGCAGCTGTTTCCAGTTTTGTATAGACATCACATATTTTCTTATATATTTAATCGTTATACATAACTTTTAGACCGAATTACATCACTCCGTAATTATAGAATATAGAATGCACGCGCGTGACGCGGAGTGATGTAATTCGGCCTAAAAGTTATTTGTAATGCGTTATATAAAAGAAAATATATGATGTTTTTACGACAGCGGAAACAGCTGATTGAGCACAATGTCATATGATAAACCTATATACAGCATAAAAGGTACACGTGAACAAGATGGTGACCAGCTGCATACAGTTTGGCACACTGAAAGCACGCTTGTGTTGCAACAACAGAATATATACTAAAACATTCAGTCGACGATAAAAAAAATACCATATATACATATTGCTGATAGTTCTTAACATTAATCGGTATTTATTTAGCGTCAGAAACCCACGAGCGCTCATTCCATTACTTCATTCATCGCCCGTGGGATTTTAGTTAGCATTTGCTCATTATCGATTATTTGAAAAGCCGCGCCACCATTCGCTGCCCCACTAGGTAGTGGAGATTTTTTTACCAATAGAAACCCTTGTACTTATGGTAGCGCAGCGTGACGTAATCACTGCTGGGAGTGTGTTGACTTACAGATTTTAGATCTCCAACTGAAGAGTACTCATTTTTGTAAGCAGCATTTTGATTGGTCGACATACCTCTTATGGATATCCTTATAACGATAATGTGCTAGCCAAGTATCCGACGGCAGATGTAATAGACAGTCGTGGGTATTCGACGCTGGTATTTACTATGAGTACTTGCATGTGAAACATGTATACTTTCCCTGTATTACCGAACACATCTAGATCTAAATTTCGATGAATTGATTCAAATTTGGATTGTTTCTTGTTCTAGCAGGTCAGGGGTCAAACTATTTATCTCGACAAAGTTCACACGAGTGAATCAATTACTGTAATGAACATCGGTTTATTATTGGAATGTAGCTTCAATGTATACGATACACGATATGTTTGCTTGACCCTCTCAGCCTCTGGCACGTGCAGCTATGGAGATTGACTCCCTAAAGCTTATTGTTGATACTGAAATCGGGCATGTTTTGGTAAGCGTATTGGTTTCCTCTATTGGAATTTGTGTCTTCCAATTGCTGAAATTGGTATTTCCAATCTAAATACGTTTTCTTGGCACGATAAGAGATAGCTGGGTCGTGTTTAGGGTCGGATAACATAATTCCCCGTCATTCCTGGAACCTGGTATTAATTTGATTATCCAAACGCATGTGTCGCATTTGTCAGTGAATGTCATGTTTGAGCAAATAGATAAATGGTCGTTACTCCCTGCTATTTGAAATTACATAAAATCTCTATAATATCTACTTAAACATTAATTTAAATCGTAATTTGGGGAATTCTTTTTTTTCCTCGGTGAATTTAAGTGACATTGTGTAAGCACATAGATCACGACGAAATATAATTGCACATATTTTACTGAGAGTTGTTGACATCGTGTTACACATCTGATTTTTGCAGAGGGATTGACAGGCTGCGTATTTGCGTAAAAAAGTCAATAAAAATGACCAAATACGCAATTAATTCAAATTAATAGGTACAAAACACAATTCAAATATGTGATACTCAAATGGTTTTGTAAGGTAAGAGTAAATTGAAATTGTGAATTTTGATCCATCACACTTTTTATAAGCATAGTTACAAGCATCAGCATTATTTTGTCTATGTATTTATCTTTCAGTTAAGTAAATGAATGTACAAATTTAACCGAAATAACTGGTGAAATAGAGGTAAAATCATTCAATCATGTTTTATCAACACTAGAATACTTTTGAAAGTGTCCCTCTGAGATATGATCATATTTAATATCAAGCAGGTAACACTACAAATGTTTGGTCCCTTATGCGACAGAAACACAATACTGGATCAAAAGAAATTAGATATTCCGTGAATATGACTATTAAAATGTTTGCTGCCATAATCCTCTGTTGTCTCTCTTAATATTCTGCACGTTATATCATCGTAAAATGTTCATGAAATTAATCGTGACTTCGTTTTTATCTGCAGGAATCTAGGAAAACATTAATATTCATAGTGCAATGGACGTCTGTAACGGTTCTTCGGTGGTGGACAACGACACGGTATGCGGAAGTGTAACAAGTGTAACAGGGGCGACCATCTTATCGCCGATGATACTTTTCTTGGCGGGGTTATCCGGAAATATTCTCGCATTGACCACACTTCATCGAAAACAAACGAACGTTGTGACATCCAAATTCTATTCTTTGATCACTGGATTGGCTTGGACGGATCTTATTGGCATCATTATGACCACGCCGTCCGTCCTGGCTGCCTATCTGAACGACCGGAAGTGGACAGGCGGTGACCTTCACTGTAAATACCACGGCTTTGCAATGACCTGCTTCGCTCTTGTGTCTCCATTAATATTAGCTACAATGGCAGTGGAGAGATTCATGGCTATAAAGTGTGTTTTCTTTTATTCGAGTCGATGTCGAAAGTCGACAGCGAACTGCGTGATGCTCGTGCAATGGTTAGCCGTAATAGGCTTTGGTCTGATGCCATTGTTCGGATTTGGTGCATTCGCCGAGCAGTACCCAAACACATGGTGTTTCCTGGATTTCCATTCCAAAAATGTTGCAAACAATGTGTATGCTTACATATTTGCTTCATTTAGCCTGTTCCTTATTGTTTTGATGGTCGTATGTAATAGTTACGTCATTGTTACATTACTGAAAAAGAGGTGTTGTCAAGAGAAACGCCGCCTGTCTGTAGTCAGACGTGAAAGCACTTTGTCAAAGCGGAAAGAGTCTACACAGAAACCCCGGGGCAATAAGATGAGCCTTGAAACACAGACCATCGTCCTGATGTGTTCTATAACGGCAGTATTCACCGTTTGTTGGGCGCCTCTGATGGTAAAATCTCGTGTTAATCGCAAATACTGCGTGTATTAAATAGGTGTATTTAACGTTATTCAAGAAGTTATTTTCTAAGGAACGAAACATTAATTTTCTCGCATATTTTTTCCATTATTATGGACTTTTCATTTTTCGATGACGTTAGTTGTTTGATTGGTAATAACAGTTTTCGTTCTGGATCCTTTGAAATCCATACTGGTATAATTTGATAATAGTTTGTCAGAAGACAAAACATTTATCTTTCTCATTTTTTAATTGTTTAAATTTTTATGATTGAAACAAAAATATAAATGCATAATTTTGATTTTGTGTCTATGTATATTCGTCGTGATTAGGAATGTGAAATTTGTTTTGATGGTGAAAAAATTATAAATTCATCTGCATTGAAAAATCAGACGACAAAACAAAAAAGCATACTTATACCAGGCATTGACCCTATTATACATCCGATACACCTATGGGATATTAAAGATTCTATGTATTTGCCTAAACGTGTCACAGTTTGAAATCCTCTTTCTTAAAAAAGTTCTCATTCTCGTACAACATGAGAGTTTGTACAGTGAAAATTCGTTATTTTCTTCCCCTGCAGAGATTTTTTTTTCTTCAGAATATGCACTTGCAGTAAATTTAGAGTTGGTTTAATCCATAGTATTCGGCAATACATATAAAACATTGATTATTTTACAAATGCGCAGACCGAGGAAAGAATTTTACAAAAACGCATGATTTTGTTTAACAAAGTTCTATTGTGTCTGCCGTGGTCCAGTGGTAACGTATCCGATTACGGATCCGAAGGTTGTTGGTTCGAACCTCGTTGGAGGCGAGAATTATTCATGACCTTCCCAGGCGCAGAGTACTGGTCCAACCCAGGAACCGTCGAGAGGGATTAGTATAAGTTGTAAGAACTTCTTTCCCAATCGACGTAAAATAAATAAGTTTAAACTAACTAAACTGTCTGCTCTATCGAATGACCGAGCTAAGCTGGCTCGCTAAAGTGTAAGCGTAGAGATAATTATTCCACTGGATTTCGATCAATTATTCCCCTGTCTGCGAATATATCAAGTATTGGTCACTTGTGCTTCATGGAGCTCATTGTTATATAATCTACTGGTAGCTTGAATGAAATAATGACGGTATATCTGTTTTATAATCTTGATATATACAAATTGCTTTATGAACCATTTCATTGTCGAGAACAGTTGCAGAGAGCTCCACATAGTCGTCACAATTCATATACTATGTATGTGCATGTGCGTCCGTCCGTTTTGTTCCGGTTTTGGGTTTTGTCCTGGGTACTCTGGTTTTGATATACATGTAAATGGGTGCAGTTGTTCTCTGTGTTGGGACGCTGTGTCTAGAAATGATTTTGGTGGGCATATCAAGGTCAAGTTTACCATTCAAAGTCAAACTTGAAAAAAATCTTTATAAAATGCCTATAAAATGCCAATTGTCCGTTTTGTATCTTTAGAATAAGTGGTTGAGTTGTTTTTAGGTTAGACAAAGGGCTCTTTTTCCACTTTTTGTATGCATCAATATCTTGCTACAATGTTATATTCACTTTAAGGTAATAAGGAATAATTCCTGCAAGTGATTGTAAAGCTTACCATGCAGTAGAGCGGACCCGGTGGCCGAGTTGTTAAATATTGTAACTCAAGCAAACAAACATGAAGCAGTATACAATTAGCCCTATGTTATGGCAATTAGCAGACTCGACATGTTGTCCCTTGGCATCTAGATTAAAGAAAGGTTCTTTAATCAAATGGCAATGAAATCGTGAGTTTTCAATTTTGAGCAATTTTATGCCTTGCAGAAGGTGGGCGTGCACGCTTAAAATGCATTGCTGTTGAGATTTGTAGATACATTTTGTATGATGTACATACGAAATATAACAGAGTTCGCTTATATCTGCAAAAACGATTAATGAAACACAAAGAAAAGGCTGAAAGTAATTTTAGAAACGGTCATTCTTATTTGAATTGCTTTAAGTTTTCTACACTACAAAGTCATGTAAACATTTTATTTAGCCCGGCTGAAATTAGACAATTTTAATTTTATGAATAGAAAAGGATATAATTATTTTCCCCTTTATTAGCATAGCAATCTGCCTCAGTTGAGAATGCTAACCTGTATTTTAATTTTCTTCAGATACAAATCATCCTTACCATAGCAACTGGGAAGAGCAATTTCATAATGGACCTAGCAACAGTTCGACTCGCAAGCCTGAATCAAACCCTTGACCCTGGCTCTATATACTCCTGCGGAGATCACTATGTCGGAAAATGAGCAAGTGTGTAAAATTTGTGTTCCGAAAACGTTCACTTACACACACTGACACCAATACGAATACTGGAAATGGGAGATATTATCAAATGAATTTACTGAAGAATTATCATGGCCCAAACAAAGATCCAGATGACGGGCCAAGAGAACCAGACAACATTGACAACAAGCCGGACATAATGGCTGAATCTGTTGTTAACTGCAATAAAAGTGTCGCTCCACTACCTGATGTTGCCAAATACTGTTCTAAAACAGACACATCTAACAACTGTTTTTGTCGAGTTCTATTTAGAAACATACGAAAGACGTCAGTTGGTGACAAAGATAAGGGAGTGTGTTTAAATATTGTATTTGTTCCAAATGCTTATATTAATGGCAAGGTAAGTAATGGAAACATTGATTTTTTCGCTATGAATCATTCTTCATCGTCCAGTGACAATCGTAAACTTTCTGACAGGGAAAACCAAACGAGGAATCCCGAAGATACACAACCAAAGAACGATGTAGTTCAGAACAAATCGACCATATTTGTCCCTTACAGTGGAAGCAAGGACACCTGACCAATTTGTTAAGCAACAACAAGAACTTCAGATGTATGTTTCGTGCGTTCCCCCAATCGGAAAGATGACGGTCCTTTGCGACATCTATTCAAAGTGTAAAAACAAGCTTTCTGTACATCGCCAACAAACAAGACTGTATAGACTGTATAAAGCAAATCAAGTGAATAAATAATATGAATTATCAAGACATAATCCTGATAGCTGTAGGACGATACAGAACGCTACCCATAGAAAATAGGGGTTTTATGACTACAAATCCTTTTCCAAATGATCTCAGTTATCAGCGATACATGTATCTGACTCACAATTCTGTTGATGAATCATAACTGCAACTAATAAAGACTGTAAACTTATACGCAGATTTTGCAATGTATATGTATTTAAAAGAGAACTTTTTCACAAATAAGGCATATGATATCAGCATTCATTCTAATTTTATGATATGTTTACTGCGAGGTTTTAAGTTATGTGCAACAGCTCGCGTGATACGGTTATTTATAGAAGGATATAAAACTACAGATGCGGTTATCTCACGTTCTGTCTCGGACAGATCAATAAGAGCAGAATTTGATAACAATAGATCTATGTACAAATGAATATAACTATAAAACATCTATTTATCTTATGAGTTCCGATGAGAAACTGAAATATATCTTTGAGATATAATTCATATTTAACTGTTGAGACTGAGTGAGATATTGAATTTTGGTTCCCGTTCTGTACATTGAAATATATAGCAAAGTAGAACCTAAAACGGATAGAGATTTCTCGATGAGATATAATCCATATCCACCCATAGCAAATAAATACCCTCTGTGTAAATGAAATGTTAATATTTAAAAGAGCTAGTTAAAAAAGAAATCCACAAAGTAGATTTTATGGGTTATATATTATATATTCTACATGTAGATTACTAAATAACATTATTTTGACATATTTATTTTTAGATGTTGTCATGTGTACAAAAATATATATGGAAATATTTTTCCGAGGATAAAGTGCAATAACATATCTTACATCATCATCGTAACCGACTACAACAATATCTTCATAAGCAGCAGCGATTATTTGCAGAAAATATTTTGATGGAATGAGATGAATTTTGAATCTAAATATTAGATATATTTTGATACATGAGTTGTATAATAAATTATTTTATGGGCAATGTTATAATCAACTAAAACAGTTCCTACTTCCGCTCATGCATGTACAATATCAGCTCATGCATGCGCAATACGCTAATTTCGCTTGACATACAATACGACTAGAGTCGAGGCATTTACTTTTTGTTGTTTTCCTTATGATTTACACTTGCATACTCATTCATAAATAATGACTGAATGTGAATTTCAGACATATCTAACGGCATTAGTCATCTGGTAACAAAGGTTAATTTGATTCGCTTTGTCAGTTTTATGACTTGTCAGAAACCCCGCCCACTGATGCGTGATTGACATATTGATTGATTTTATTCTGTCATTTGTTATATTATTTGTTAATTTTGATGATAATGAAGAAAAAAAATCTAGTTTTAACTTCCGTCCTGAGCATAAGTCTCTCAGAACAATCTTAACATATTCGATGTCAAATATCGTCTTTTATTTATTCAGAATACTGTATACTACATGTTATAATTGGATTTATCTGTGTTGAAATATAATTCTTGAACAACACAGACTTGGTGTGTTTTATACAGCCTTAAAGTGTAATCACGGCAGATGTATTACGGACTACCGAAGATCTTACTTCTCACCGTTCTATTTTCGCCTGATTAACAATTTTTAAAGAAGCCCACATGATCTAAATTTGTGGCTACTGAGAATGAATTCGGTGTCTGCTAGATTTCTGCTTTCTTATACTTTCCACAGCGTCGCAGTTCACGAATGCGTAACAAACACAAAATGAATACACACAAAAAGAATAAAAAAAGAATAAAAAATACATAAATGAAAAAAAAACGCCTAAATGTTTTAATTGTTGTAAAGTACTCGTATTTCTGATGATTAATATCGAATATATAATGGTTTATATTAAATTATCAGTAATTCATAATTACCGTATCGCTGTTATTAAACTTGTCTTCTCCATCTGTATTACAAGTTATTAATATTAAATGATGCTGAATTTAGAGTTCTTAAATGGTGCTTAAACATAATTACTAAAACAAATTTGCTTTGTGAGTGTAAACAAAGATTGATTTGAATCAAAACATTGGTCGAAATGACTTAAACAGCAACACAATTAGAATTATCAATTTATTAATAAGTAATTATAGATATAGAAAACATCATTAAGTGCCCTCCCTTGCCACATCTACAGCCATTTGCAGCATAGATTTTGCCATACATTTATCTCTCGGATTATTTTGTATAATCAAAGATTTTAGTTACGATAATAAATATTAGAGGTGAAAACTATCAAGAACCTAAAAGTAGTTGGTGACCGGAAGTAGTATTTTGTAGTATACGAGAACATATATTCCTCTTCATAAACGTAAAAATGAATATAGAGCCAAAAGTTTTGCATAACAACATTTTTCGACAAAAAAATAATAGGATTCAATTTCACAACCTATCCGTCTAAAGTCATGTATATATACACTACCAGTGCCTGTGTGTTTGCTGCTTGTATATGCGAACCCCACTTGTTAATACAACACCTAAATAATTGAACGAGTTAATATTTATAATTTCAGATCATTGTAAAACCATTTCTAATTTATTCCTATTTAACCACCTTTTCTAAACACCATGATTATCAACAGTGACAGTAAGCTTCCATCTACGACAATAAGAGTATAAATCATTTAATGATTCTTTCAATCCTGCCACCGTTTCTGATAAAACACAGCATCATCAGCAAAAAGAAATAATTAATCGAAAATTGATCAATTGTTTAGCCCCTCCATTAGTGTTTTCTTGTACATGCAATTCAATATCATACAGAAGCAATGAAAACAAATTTAAACTAGTATAATTGTTAAAAAATCAGAGAGTGATCCTAAATGCTCAACACAAAGTTTAACTTCCATATACATATATCTTATTAGCGATAGGAATTTTCCATCTATTCCTATACCAGAACTAGATCAATGAATGAAGAATAAATATTGAATCAACAATACTATAGTTATCTTTTAAATCAAACTGTGCATCCGACACGGAATCATTTTCTTTGGCCCATAATTTTAGTTTATCATTTAAAATACCGGTAAATAGCTTTGAAAAACAGCTATTTAGGATAATGCCTCTATAGTTGTTCGTGTCAGTTGGTCACCCTTTTTGTATAAGGGATGATTATACCAGTTGTTCTGGGATACACCTGAGTATTTAGAATTTGATTAAAATACAGTAAAAAGAGAAACTATTACTGGTTCCCACATTCAAAAATATTCGTATAATATATTATCAATGGCGGGGGCCATATTGGAGCCAAGCTTTTTAATAGTATTAATAATTTCTTCAGCTGTTATTGGTCGGTCCAGTGATTCAAAAGTAACATGTTCTGAACCAGAATTGTAATCAGGATAATTTCCATCTAGGTCACCTTCATCACTTGACACGATTTTACAAAAATTATGCATAAATTCGTCGCTGGATATTGTGTCCCGTACATTTTTTGTTTAGGTTGTTGGAATATTTTCCAGAATTCTTTTGGCGAATTTTTTTCAAAGATTATTAATTTTTCTCCTTCTTGAAGACTTAAAAACATTTTTTGACTTCCTGCAAAGGTATTTTTAACCATTTTTAGCCTGAAATAATTATTCAGCAGCGTTTTTTTTTTTTTTTTTTTTTTTTTTTTTTTTTTTTTTTTTAAATTATAAAGTAAGACTGTCTACATTACCATCCGCGTTAATTTCCGAGATCAATTTATGTATTAAAGTATGAATATTATTTTATACATCAAACATAAAAGATTCACTGAAATTTGGATCCCACTTACAAAATGTGTTTTCAAGAATTTCGTTACTCTGTACAGGGTTTCTTTAATATTATATATATATATATATAGACCCTGCTCTGTAATACCGTATTTATTTTAAGCAGAGACCTAAACCCAAAGATAAGAAACTCGGCGAAATACCGTATATTCTCGTGCAAGAACGAGAGTGGGGCAGGTAAGCTAAGCGATAGCAAAACACCGGTCAATACAACGAATCGTCATATATTATTTAACGGAAAAATTACAATGGTGTTTTTTGTCCTATCCTATGGTCCTTTTAACATTCATTTTATGCCACCGCAACGATAGATCGGTGTATATTGTTTTGGTCTGTCTGCCTGTTTGTCTGATGTCTGTCTGTCTGTCACAAAACTTAACCTTGACCATAACATGGAAATCCTTCCACCTACAGCCTTCAAACTTTACCGGTGCATGTTCCTTGATAAGCTCTACCAGCCAGGTACGCTGACCTTCATCAAATGACCTTGACATACCAAAATTGCTGTAAAATCCACAAATATGCCAAATTTTGTATAAGATACATGTACTAGCGTTGCGGGAATAATTCTAGTGACTTATAGTACTTTTATTTTGTTATAGATAATAATCCCATAAAATAAATAAATGCTAGTTTGTTTGATTGTTGGGTCTAACGCCCCACCGACGGTATTTAAGTCATTTCGAGACTGTGTCTGCTTCAAACAGATGCAGTGCTGTCACACTGCAGCATCACGCCGTACACACCTAGTCACACTATTCAGACACCGGGTAAACCATCCCTGGAAATACCTTTATATGATGAGCGTCAAGCAAGGGATCTCAATTTTTTACTACTTTGGTATGTCGTGGCCGGGGATCGAACCTACGACTTTTCCATTCCAGGACGGACGCTCTAACCATTTAAATACTAGTAAATAAATAAAATGATTCCCTACAAAAATTATGAGGAAAAATACATTTAAAAAATATTACGACAGTACAAACATAAACGCTGGGGCATAATTTTTCACATTTTCGTCATATTTGCCGAAATATTAGCAAAGATTATCTTTTTTCATTAATTGAACTATTTCCTTCTTGAAATATGTTCATTTCAGTCCTTAATCAATCATTAAGACCTTATATTGATTACTCTCGGATTTAAACAGTCATTATTTTACTTTGTATCCGCCGTTATATCATTTACAGTCAGCTGAAATTTACCATGTTCTTCACGTGCACCTTATGCTGTAGATGATCATCGTAGGCTTTCGAATGGCGTCGGAACACAACTCCGTGCAGTAGTTATTTCAGTACAAGCGCACTGGCTTTTTCTCACAATACCGCGGTGGCTACGAGGGCATACGATATTTCCTTCACACGCTTGTATGAGTTGCTTACCTTTGGGTTTAGGTCTTTGTTTTAAGGTTAAAAGATAACGGAGCATGATTAGAGAGTGTATTGAATACTTATACCACAAAGTTCTGTAGTGAGTCAAATTTCTTGTGCCAAGTAACTTGCCCCGTTATGGGTCATGCAAGTGAAATTCTTCCCAAAGTCGCCAATTTATCTATTTATCTCAAATAAGACTGTCATTTGAATTTTTAATCAATTTAACACCTTTTCTTATCTTGTCTTTGACAATGAATGATACCGCCTCTGCACCTTTTTCGCGGAGATTTTTATGTTTTCTAAAAGAATGGATAGGATTTGAATAGCCTTTGATATCAATATTTGAGTTACCCGTATTCATTTATGCATATAATATCATACTCACATATAACGTCTGTAAAGACTTTCGAAAAAGAAATTCTCAGAAGTTAGACCTTAAAGGTTCCAGGAGACGCATTTCAGCACATTCTCACCTACTCGCACGTCCTAGTGGTTTCTCAGTCCACTTTTGTTGTAGTTATTCCTCCAAAAGCGGTGTGTATTCTATTAAATACCTGATTGGCATATTCTGCATATATATGTCAATTTTCTGACTTTTTCCATATACCTTCCGTATGTCTCCGTTAACTAATCGCCAGTACATAAATTGATAACTTAGCAGAAAAACAAATTGTGATTCGTCGATGGTTTTTCAAATTCAAATTATTTCCGATAACGGACAGTCTTTGGGAATACTGGCCAATGCAAAGTGTTAACAATGAGGATATTTTGTCATCCCTACAAAATACTAAATGGCGAGATTTGATCAACATTTTCAATGCGTATACATGTTATTTCACAGCAGATATTTGCACATTATGTATCATTTGCATTGGTCTGCAACCTGTCAATGTCATTTTATATTTTGTTTTTCATGAAAAGTGTATCATTATGAGATATAATGGGCCTTAATAAGAGCAGATAACGTAAGCGGATGCTGCCTTCCCATTAATTTTGAAACACTAATACGTTCTGCCATCAACAGACGTATAAACCTTTAAATCTTTAATAGATACACTTACCAGAGCTGTCTGAAGTCTAAGACAAGATGTTTTCTGTATGAGTCATAGCTATATGTTACGATTTTTGTTTGGCAAATTTGGGAATAGGGCTTACTGGAACCCTTGTGTACGTTTTCAGTCCATTACGTGCACTGGTTGTTGAGCCCTGATAATAGCTAGCACACGATCTAAAATACGGAGGATGTGATCAGTTTTAATCCATTATATGCAATGGTTATTTAGAAATACCTTTGCAAACAAAACTTAACCAAAAGAATTAAGGCGATCCTGACGCTTAGGTGAGGATAGCATGAATCGATCAAGTTGGTTATGCAGAGAAATTAATAATATGGTAAAAGTATATCCGAAATAACTTTATCCGTGGTTACTCTTAGAGTGTGTATAAACACACAAGTCACTGTGTTGTTTAGATATGCATTTCAAATATCCAAATAAAAACAATAGCAATAACACAGTATTCTGTATGAATTTACTATAGATAATATTTGACTTCAAATACCAAGAAAATGATCTGGCAGAACTAGAATAATTGTCTTGAATAGCAAAATCAGACTGAAACAGACGATGGAATAAACTAACATGCCAACCACAAATCACACGACATGGGTAATATCATGGCAGAGGCCTGAAACGTCCCCTCGTTATGCTGCCAGTTGACCCAAGGTACACGGCCAGTGAAGCCATTAAATATTTCGGACATTTTATCAAAATAAACAATTTCAATCCTGATACGAGACAGATGATTAATGCTTGAATTCATGAAAGTACTTACTGACCTTTACATATGCAGAAAACAAAATCAAAGATAAACAAATGTTGAGAAAGTTGAATTATGAAAAATATTCGAAAATATGAAATTAATTTAAAATATATTAAACAAAATGCCAAATATCTTACGGAAATATATAATGAAAAATAATTTAAAACATCTAAAGCGGAGTACACGAGAGAGAGAGAGAGAGAGAGAGAGAGAAAGAGAGAGAGGGGGGACAAATAATATAGTGTTGTAGCTTAAATTATTCACCTGAATAATTTACCGCTACAACAAAGCACCCTAGCTTTACAGTCGTCCATGACTGTTTCATAAATATGAATACATGTACTGCATATGCAAATTGAATGACGTTAATTTCTTTACAACTTGAACAAAGGGGTCTTTCACGAAAGGTGAGTCATATGTTACTATATACAATACTATATTTTATATAGTGATATATGACTCACCTTTCGTGCCAGACCCCTGTATACGTTGAGTTGGAAACCTGAGCCGCTTATAAAGGGGCTGATGTTTCCATCGGGCCTGTCTTTCCATCTCTTCGATGTACCCCAAGGATATTACTTGTATTCTTTGGGTTAGAAATCTAAGCCTGGATGGAAATCTTAGCCCGCTTAAAAAATGCTGTCATTTCCATCTCTACAATATATACCTGGAGTGTCTTACCATATAATTAAATCTAGTCGGATATTACTTAAATGCTTTGGGTTAGAAAATCGAAGCACGCACATCATGCCCGGAAATCATGAGCAAATATACAGAAAATATACTGTCTCGGCGCTGTAAATCAATGGAAATAAGCTGTAGGCTAAATCCTTTTTGTACCATATGTTGGGTAAACTGTTGAAGGAATCTTTTGATTGACATTAAGGATCATAAGAATTTTAATCGATCTAAAGTCGCTTAATGATTTTGATGTTACTATATTAAACTAGCATTATCACCAAAATGCATCCTTAACGCAGAAATAAATAGATATGTCAACATTTTGAACTTTAAATATGCCTTAATCCCTCACCTTCCAAAAATATTTAATAAACGTAAAAATTCATCCTTAACCTCATCACATTTACAAACGTTTCAAATAATTTCTACGTTAAAATCTCTGCCATACATGTTAAGCAAATATACCAAAAAATTAAAAATTCTAGTTTGATATCATTTTATGCCAGAAGCCAATTAATCGTTTTTGAATAGTAATATATTAATAGACTGTCACAAAGAATGTCATATAGCATTATATGATGTGTACTGCGTTTTACGTGGACTATATATGTAGCTGTATATATTTCAAACAGGTTGCACATGTACCTTTTCTAACAAATAATTAACCGTCACACTTTAACTTCACACCCATAACTGAAAATTTGTAAAACTGTAGAATCAAACAATCTATAGATAAATTGAACTTTCATACTTTCCTATAATTTAAAAACTAAATAAATCATTTTTGTTTGTTCAACTGATGTCTCTTAACAGACGTGAATTGTTTGCGTGTGTTTTAGAAGAAGAAAAAATAAGTGTATTTAAATGTATCAACGATCTCAACTTGATGATCATTAACATTTTTATACAATAACAATCACCCAAAACCATAATCTTAGTTTTGTGTAAGATAATATCTGACATTGAGAACAGAATTCATAAAAACATTACAGATTCGACATTTAATCTTCCTCGTGTCCGCAAAAACTACAGTGTCATCTGCATACGGTAAAATATTATTTTAAGATACATGTCGAATTATTAGATAGAATTACAGTTCAATTCAAGTCTTTTATAAACATAAACACACAAGTTTAGTGGCATTCAAAAGAAAATAAAAAATCAGAAGTGCAATCATAACAATAACAATCATACATAACAATTACATAGAGGATAATTGTTTGTTTTGGTGTAAGAACGGTGAATAACATAAAAGTAATACTTTCACGAGGGGCGAATGCATCTTTTTATGTTCACGAATGAAATTCAACAAAACAAACATTTTTTTCCTTTTATTTAATTCTTAAAAGGCCAGAAATTAGCTGTGTTATTCTCTAGACCTCAAAATTGGCGGGATTACCGTTATTTATGACGTCATTTCTTTCGTAAACCCCAGCGAAAAATGACGCTCCGATCAGTTTATAACGTAGGGTCGGGTTCAAGTTTTTGATGATTTCATTGTTTTTCTGATAATTTCACTGTTCAAAGCAGTGAGATTATCAGGATATAATCCATTGTTATTTCGTGGTAATCCATCGAAAAGCATTAAATAAATATATGTTATTTTTTGACATGGATTATGTTTCTAGATCATTCAAAATTAGGGATTTAAAGGTATCCGTGAAATATATTCCCTTTGACGTATACCTCTAGCAGAAGAAAAATAGTTTAAAAGTGGATTGTTAATAGGAATACATTATTAGTTATACTGTTTCTTGACAGGGTACATGACTATTTATTTCAGGCAGAGAAGAGTCATGTCACCCGAGCCGCTACTTTTTAACATATGTTTACATTAATGTAAGATCTATATAGCACATCAATTTTCCAATGCTTTCTGGAAATCAACCTTTTGTTTAATATTTCAGTAAATAATTTTCCAACATAGCTCAAATAGTTACAGACCTATAGTTTTGTGTGTCATTTTTTATCATGTTTATGGAACCAACACATACAACCAATACAACCTATTTCAAATATTGTTTAGAATGAACAAAGAACTATTAAACAAAGATTTGCAAGTAATCAAAATCACAGGTGTGTGAAGTTAGTACGTAGATTTTAAATCAACACTATAACTAATTTTCTTTGTCGACTTGGGTCGTAGATCCTAGCTCAACCATTGAAATAAACCAATATAAATGGTTGAGCTGGATCGTAGATCGTAGCTCGACCATTGAAAATGTTCATGGAATGGTTGAGCTGGGTCGTAGATCCCGCGAACAAAAATTTTCCGACGGAAACTTTTCCGACGAATGAGATTCCCGACGACAACAAAATTTCCCGACGGAAGCACTTTTCGAGACGAATGCAATTTTTCCGACGAGCACATAAGTTTCTGGCGAATGCAATTCTCCCGACGAGGACTAACATCCCGACGAAAAAGATTATGCGACTTTTTCCGATTAATACAATTTTCCGACGATTACAATAATCCAGACAAAGATAAAAATATCAACAAAATACAATTTTCTCAACTAATACTAAATTCCCGATATATAATTTTTCCCGACGAACAGAAAATTTCCCGACGGAAACTTTTCCGACGAATGAGATATTCCCGACAAGTACAAAAATTTTCGACGGAAACTCTTTTCCCGACGAAAGCACGTTTTTCCGACAAATGTAATTTTCCCGACGAGAACATATTTCCCGAAGAAAAAAAGTTTCCCGACAAATGTAATATTGATTGAGTATGCGACTTTTTCCTGACTAATGCAATTTTCCGAAAAGTACAATAATCCCGACAAAGAAGACACATATAAAACTATTTTACGACTTATACTAAACAAAAAACGACAGATAATTTTTTCCCGACAAGTTTCCAGACGAGTACAAAATTACCGACGTCGACTAAAATACGATCTACGATCCAGGTCAACGATTCCATGAACATTTTTTATGGTCGAGCTACGATCTACGATCCAGGTCAACCATTTATCTTGGTTTATTTCAATGGTTAAGCTACGATCTACGATCCAGCTCAACCATTCCATGAACATTTTCAATGGTCGAGCTACGATCTACGATCCAGGTCAACCATTTATCTTGGTTTATTTCAATGGTTGAGCTACGATCTACGATCCAGCTCAACCATTCCATGAACATTTTCAATGGCCGAGCTACGATCTACGATCCAGGTCAACCATTTATCTTGGTTTATTTCAATGGTTGAGTTACGATCTACGACCCAACTCAACCATTCTATGAAAATTTTTAATAGTCGAGCTACGATCTACGATCCAGGTCAACCATTTATAATGGTTTATTTCAATGGTTGAGCTACGATCTACGACCCAGCTCAACCATTCCATAAATATTTTCAATGGTCGAGCTACGATCTACGATCCAGGTCAACCATTTATATTGGTTTATTTCAATGGTTGAGCTACGATCTACGATCCAGCTCAACCATTTATTTTGGTTTATTTCAATGGTTGATCTACGATCTACGATCCAGCTCAACCATTTATTTTGGTTTATTTCAATGGTTGAGCAAATTTCTGCTATTCTATTTAAGATATTTGAAATAAATTCATATCTTGCAATAGATCAGTGCATTACCTTTATAATGATACCTAATATATTAAAATTAGTAAAAAAAAAATGAAAAGAGTTTTATATAAATACAGAGTCCCCTGCATCACGGTCTTTGGAATAAACTGAAGTATGGTAACCGAAAAGTAGCTATTCTACAGATGATCAGAAGTAATTAAGAAAAAGTATCTACTCTCCCTAGATAATGTTAATGAGGTCTTAAATTGTTTCCTTAAAAAATATACTCGGTAAGTGTAGGTCATATTGCACGGGAAAATACTGCCGTTTTCGTAAACGCAACTTTGGCGAAATTGATTAAACAAGCGATACCACATGATACTTTCCGCAACATCAGTTAAATCAGCGATTTTGTACGTTTTCTCATGAGTACCCAAATATGGTAATACCTCCCGTCTTGAATTAGACTGGCCCTTGATATGTGAAGATGAAAAGACTTACAAAACAATGTTAAGTTGAATTGTAAACCAGCCAGAAACGAATATTCGGGGGTTTCACTCGAAAAAGCAGGTAATACCTTGACTCTAAGATTATGGGGCTTCCATTAATGCAACAAAGTTCAAGGTTAATTAGGAACATCGCAGCAGCTGTATATTTTTATAATGTCTTAATCATCAAAATTACTCTACCTCAATCTTTAAAGTTCAGCAACGTCGGGTAGGTTCAGTCATTACATAGGTTACAGCCGGTATCTCTCGCGACAAACGATGTTCAACCCAAACCTAATGTTATAGACGCGCTTTGAACTGCTTTTACACGACAACTGATATGGTCAAGCTTAACTGTTAGGTTCTGGTTACTTGCTGATCCCAAATTGCTTGGTTCAGCAACGCACTGTCATGGTGACAGCCGGTCTGTAGTTTTTCGTTTTTATTTAAATTAAGACATCACTGGAATGAACTTTTGGTAGGCTCAAACTTATTACACACAGCCAGCAGGCAAATAATTTTTTGAACTAACGTGTCACAGTCGTATATTTTTATGACTTTTTTAAAAGTCCATATTTCAGTGAATTTTAAATTCATTATATCCATTTCTTAAGGCCAAGTGGACTCACTATAAGGACGAATGGACCCAGTCTGAATAAGAATTAGGGCGAATGAAAATTAGGGCGAATGAAAATTAGGGCGAATGAAAATTAGGGCGAACAGAACCATAAACAATGGCTGGAGCAACACCTAGGTAGCTGAAATGTGAAGATAATGCCATTCTTGACGAATTCAGAAACGATACGCTAGGAGGTTAAACAACTCATTGCAGCATTTAATACAATCCGGACTGGATATAGTGATATGAAATTATGAAGTTTGCGTGTCTTCGCATCTAATACCTGTTCTTGAGAACGTTTCACACAAGCTACTGTTGATGTTGTGCAAAGTAAAACTCCGGAGGATGATGTGGTTACTTTTCCTATCGGCAAGATATATTTTTAGAAGGATTATGCGTTTTAGATGGCTATTTGATAATAATATTTAAGATATAGTCCTGTAAATAATCTGCCGATCGTCCCCGGTGACCGAGTGGTTAGAGCGTCCGCCTTTGAAGCATGAGGTCGTGGGTTCGATCCCAAGCCGCGACTAATCTCTGCTGAGATCCGCTCCATGTGCGGAGGCAAATACGAAAAAATTACCGGAGCAGATCTCAGTAGAGATTACGGCCGCGACATGTCGTAAAAAAATGGTACTGGTATAGCTCCCGTACTTGGTGCTCAGCATATAAAGGTGGTTGCAGGACTGGTTGGCCTGGTGTCAGGATAATGTGACTGGGTGTGGTATCATGCCACATGTCTACGACGTGATACTGCAGCGTGTGTGGCAGCACTGAATCTGTCTCAAGTATGCATGGTCTCCAAATGACTGAAATACTTCAGCGGGACATTAAACCCAACAAACAAACAAACAAACAATCATACATTAATTTTAATCGACTGATCTTTGATCTTTTAACGGATATGCGATCGCACATAAACCACAATTATGCCCTTTTTGTACTTGGACAATACTGATTTAACTGTTGCATTAAATTTAATATATCTCTCTCTAGCCACATCAATGGCCCACTCTTGGCGTGACATGCTAATTTTGGTACTGGTTGTCATGGTGCCTCTGGATAGCGCCAAATATGAAATTTGAATTATATCACAAATCATATGTACACAAATGTGGACTTATGTTCACTTAACTATATCTACTGACGATATTTCTTTGAAACACCAAATGTCTTAAAAATTCAGGTCACAAGCAAAGTCCAATAACTCTGCCAAGCATTTCAACACGGTTAATTTCATTTTGTGTCTCCTGCTGTAAGCAGAGATGACACTTATAAGAATCACTTTTCCGTTGTTCGTCTGTCCATCACACTTTTCCCGTCACACTTTTTTCATTACGCTTCAGCGGGTAACATGACGTGTTCCAGAGAACACTCTTATTGGAGTTGGACATGGCTACATTATTGACATGATACGAAATGCTGTTTTATTGCCAGTTTTTAGCTCACCTGAGCACAACGTATTCATGGTGAGCTTTTGTGATCGCTTTTTGTCCGTCGTACGTGCATCCGTCCGTGCGTCCGGCGTCAACAATTTCCTTTAAACAACATCTCCTAAATCGCTGCATAGATTTTGACCAAACTTCACAGGAATCATTCTTATGATAACCTCTATCAAGATTGTTCAATTTAATTTGATTGGTTGAAAAAGTAGGTCACAGGAGCTAAGAATTGATTTTTAAAATTTAAACTTTCATAATCTTCTTCAACAAAACTGCAAGGCTTAGAGCTTAGATATTTGGTGTGTAGCATTGTCTAGTGCACCTCTACAAAGTTTGTTCAAAACATGACCCTGGGGTCAAAATTGACCCGCTCCAGGGGTCGCTTGATTTTACATAGGCTTATAAAGGAAGAAAACTAAAAATAAATTTCTTCTCAAAAACCACAAGGCCTGGAGTTTAGATATTTGGTGTGTAGCATTGTCCAGTTGATCTCTACCAAGTTTGTTCAAATCATGGCCCTGGGGTAAATATTGGCCCCACCCCAGCGGTCACCTGATTTTTCGTAGGCCTAAATAGGAAAATCTAGAAAAATCTTCTTCTCGGAAACCACAAGCCCTGAAGTATAGATATTTGGTGTGTAACATTGCCTTATGGACATCTACCTGGTTTGTTCAAATCATGGGCCTGGGGTCAAAATTGGCCCTGTCCTAGGGATCACTTGATCAAACATAGATTTACATAAGAAAGACTTTTAAAAGATATCCTTGTCAGAAGCCACAGCGCCGTGGTCCAGTCGTAACGTATCCGATTACGGATCCTAAGGTTGTGGGTTCGAACCCCGTTGGTGGCAAGAATTCTTCATTACCTTCCCGGGCGCAAAGTTCTTGTCAAACCCAGGAACCGTCGAGAGAGATTAGTATAAGTTGTAAGAACTTATTTCCCAATCGACGCAAAATAAATAAGTTTAACCTAAGAAACCACAAGATCATCGGTTTAGATATTTGGTCTTAAACATGACCTTGTGGCCCTGAACAAAGTTCTCAAACCATGGCCTTGGGGTCAAAATCGGTCACACAGTAGGATTAGCTTGGGTTTTTTTGGACAACATGTAAACTTTCTGTGTGGAATTAAATTTATATTGCTGTTCTCCTGCATGGAATTTGTATACAGGTAAGCGATTCATGACCATCATGGCCCTCTTGGTTTGAAAATCACCTATCTATTACCCAGTCACTTCAAAGGAAAATTATTCCAAGTTTTTTCAAATATTTCATAATCAAGTGATGCTTCTTATCTTAAAATATTTCCTAATAAGTGTGTCAAAACAACCAACATATAAATACATTTAACATTTTGAGAAACAGAAGGAATCCTCTAATTTCTTAAATAGATCATCATATATTCATATATAATAATTCATAGACATTTACAGAAACTATGTTTTGCAAGCAAATCTTTTGACAGAAGTACAATCATATATTAATTAAAACTTCCAAGTGAAAATCATATCAGTCAAAATATACATATGTAATTGCAAAAATGTCATACCTAATCAATTGCTGTTGTTGAAACTAATAACTTTTAAAGTTATGATGGGGTTCAAATTCATCAGCATATATGGAAGAAGAATATTTCTTTATATAAACACCACTTTCTATATTTTTTCATCGATGAATTGAAAAAGTGTGTAAAAGTTGTCGTTGTTGTCCTGAACTTTTCACCGCTGGGCCAATGGTGACGAAACTTGGCATGGATGTTCCTGGCATGGACAGTATTGGGAAAAAATCATCTCCTCTGAAACCCCATGGTCTAGAACTTTTATATATATTGCATGTGGTATTTCTTAGTACCATAGACCTTTACCAACTTTTTTTAAATCATGACCCTTAGGTCAAATTTGACCCTGCCCTGTGGTGGGTATATTTTACAAGGTGTTGTGGCCTCTTGTTTTTTAAGGCAACTTTATTTTACTTATGATCCCTAGAGGCCACAGTTTTAGTCTAGTCAGGTTTATCTGCATGTTGTCACAGATGAATTAAGATCTAGGTAGTTAGAGGTCAATGGTTCTTCCTTTGGGGTAATCTTTGGATTTCAGTGTTTTGCATTTAATAATTAAATTGCTGTGACCTAAACAGTTAAATTTGCCATTGAATATTTTTTCTAAAGCATATTCTTAGCACACTTAAGGTCATTATTGCACAGTTCTGTGATCTCATGTTAATCTTTAGCATCATCAGCACTGTCTTAACCTTGAAATAGATAGCAATTGTATACAAATTCCAAATTGTAATTATTGATGCATGATATGCTTGTATTTGCAGATTGTTGATGCCTGGCACGGTCGTGTGGATATTATAATGGACAATGTGATTCCAGTTATAATTGTTTCAAATAAATGTTAAGATGATAAAGACAACAGAGATGAAGAAGAGGTATTCAGAGGAAGACTTTCACTAGATGCATCTGATAACTACAATTATTCATTAGTTTCAGTTAAAATGTCAGATAGCTTCTCTCACAGGGACAAGCAATTAATTGCACAAAACTTTTGTATTGTCTTTTTTACAAAAAGATGAATATGAAACTATTTTAATTCCAGAAGCTGGAATTTGCAACAAAAAAATAGAATAATTGTGTATTTTTATGACAGACAGAATGATATACTTCTTTCTAGTTGCCAAATGGAACTATTTTTGGATAATGGAAAAATTATACCCTCAGTCCTTGTGTTTCTTTGGTTGACTCTTAATTACAAATGCTTTTGTTCAGGGATTGTTGAGGAAATGAAACAGTTCAAAGCAGGCTTCATTGAACAGATAGGGGAGTTAATTGACAAATACAGGAATAATTTAAAGGTCAAAACACAGAGAACTCTTACTCTTGGGTCAAAACAGATCCTGTTCTTTACTGCGAGACATTAACACTAGAAAATTGTAGAACAGAAATGTGTGGGAGTAAGAAATGTCTATTGCTGCAGTGTTTCCTTATGGATAAATATTGATAACTTAATAAATAACTCGAGTAAAGATGTGTCAAGACATTCATCTCTCTTTAGGCCTCTAATTAGTCCCCACAAGTGAAACCGGTTGGGGGCTATAGGTTTTGCGCGCGTCCTTAGGTCCGTCCGTCATTCCGTCTGTCCCGCTTTCGTGTCCACTCAATAAATTGGACATTTATGAATTGATTTCAGTAAAACTTAACCGAATTATTCCTCATAACCCAAGAGTGTGTCACGCTCATCAGCCATATGCACCATTGACAGATCAAGGTCACAGGATTTGTTAAAAATTGTCTTTGGTGTTCATAGGCCGCTCTATAACTTCCATATTAATGGATGGATTTTCCTAAAACTTCATGAATGTGTTTGTTTTAGCGCAAAGGTTTGTCACGTACATCAGTCATTTGCAACCTAGAAAGGTCAGGGTCATTGGAGTTGTTAGAAATTCCCTTTTTGTGGGGATTATTTTCGTGTCAGAGAAGTTGTTTGTAGTTGTCTCTGGTGTTCATCTACATCTTCGTGTCCCCTATATCACTTCCATATCTATGTTTGAATTTTCATAAAACTTTACAGAAGTGTTTGTCATAACACAAAGGTGTGTCGCAGGCATCAACCATATGCACGCTTGAGAGGTCAGTGCAGTTAGTGGATCATAACCCATTACTGACAAAGCCTTGTTCTCTTCAATGTTTGATATGGATAACTCAGTATGTCCACTCTATTGGGATGACTTATGTAGTAAATATTACAGCTACCTTCATTCAAGAAAATAATCTGTCAGCATGTAGATTAGAGTTTTAGGTCACCAAAGCTCAGAGCTCTTGATTTTGAAGGACATTTATGAGAGGATAAGCAAAACTTTCAGTGTTTCACATTAAAGTCGTGATTGCACTTGTGAATTATTTGAAAGGATGAAAAACTATTTTTCTCTGTTTAATTCCCTTGAAATATGAAATATTAATAGTGTCCCCTATATTATTGCAATGTTTAGCAGATTCAGCTGGCATAATTCATGATCAAGGCTGGACTTGGTGATAGAGTGGTTAGTGCATCCGCCTTGAAGGTCATTAGTTTGATACCTGGTTATGACAGAATACCATAAAATTAAGACTTCTGGAGAGGCTGTTTTTCTGAATTTTTCTGTTGAATTTAAATTGGGAGAGAAGGTTAATAAATGGGTAGCCCAGGCATAATCATCTGTCACTGTTTGTCACTCGTCATTTGCCGTCAAAAAATTTGCTGTAAAGCATTATAGGTTTGCTATATAAGCGTATTGCATTTAATTCAGTACTTTATATAACGGGTTGCGAACACACTGGATTTTTATTTGGATGAAAAGTGGCCGAGTTTGGGTCGAAATGTAAGAATGTATGGATATCTCCATGATAAGGTCAGCTTATATAAGAATAGGCAAATCCGTCAAAGTGGCTACCTTTTTAGCTTGGCTATTAGAAGAATACGAGAGCTATTATACACATTAGAAAACATAGCATGATTATATTAGTACTATTATATATTATGGTAGTACCCACAGCAGCAAAATTATACCAGTGCATATAATTGCATCACGTTACGTTAGACAATTGTGATTATGAACATGTTGCCAAGGACATGATAAATCAGCTTAATTGACTGAAAATAGAAGAATTAAATCAAGCATTAGTTTATTGCAATTGACCATTACCATGTTTTCAGTTGTGTGTGACGTAGTCACTCCCAACTATAGTACCTACTTTCAGAACACTCGATCTCTACCTTGAAAACCGAATAACCTCTCAATGCTGTAAAAATGATCGAACGATTAAACATCTATACAACACCTTTATGCTGAGATTAAACAAAATAATTGAAAAATTAATTGTATGTCATAAATAAATATTTAAGGGTCACAATAATTGTTTGTGGCATAAAAACACAAAAGAACTAGTTTCTCTTATCACTTTTTCACGCGGATGAATATAGTTGTTTTGATGCAAAGGTGGCTCGCAAATAAATTTTTTCAGTAAATATGCAGCATTCGGCTATTTTTAAGTGAAACAGTAACCGCAATAACACAAACTATCGACCTCAGATATCTCCAGGGATTATTTTTTACTGTATAAAATGACCGAAACCTGTATATCTACTATCCGAAATCTCTTCGGAGCCTCTGACCTGTGTAGAAAATTTGCATAATGACTTCAGTCTATAATAAAAAGAGACTGTTGTAGATAAGATACAAAGTACAAATCAAAGCGCTGAGAGAACAGGAATGCCGCATTTCTTTTGTTTATCATTTGCAGCTCTTCAAATGCTCTTTCATTTGAGACACACACAACTTCAGTGCCTTCTGTGCTTTGATTCTCTTAAGGAATTCCATCCTCTCATACCAACAGCCATATACGTAATTTTGATTTACCACGTTAAGTCCCTTACGCAGATGAAACAGCCCAAAAGTGCCTATAAGTTACATATGTCCTGTTCATTCTGCTTTTTTAACAATCTTTAATGAATCAAATTGTTACTGAGGCAGGCTGTTGCACGATCGGTCCCTACTAATAATATTCAGTAATCGCATGTCAATTAAGGACTTAAACATAGTTCTAAGAAGAATCTCGCATTTTTAGTATATTGCATATCGCACATGAGGTTTTAGATTTGTTATGGATGAATACATAACTATGATTGTAAATGTCGGATTCTTAGAAATGCAATTATTTCGATAAAATTTCCCCATTTGTCAAGTTGCTTTACACTCCCCATCTCTCTCTCTCTCTCTCTCTCTCTCTCTCTTATTACCAATATCCGGTGTCGCTGTACTGGATATTCGTTCAAAACAAATGAAATGTGATATATGACACAATCGTGTCGCTGTGTCAACTGGCGCAATAGCTATAATTAGCTACTGCCTCCATTAAAATTTGATAAAGAATAATTGTATTTTGCACGTTATATTAAACCATAAAGTATTAATGAATATTCGATTCATGTTGTACTTTGTTCATAATATCGCATTTCTTGTGACAATATCTGTGTGTATATCGGTCATTCTTTATACCCCCACTTGAAAAGTGGACGGCATATAGCATTGCTACTGTCCGTTCGTTCGTACGTACAACCAAAACTTTTCCGACCATTAACTGGAAAACCACAGGGCCGGGGTTTGTGAAACCTGGTAGGGACATTGACCAACCCTTAATTTTTTTAATTGGAGGACCGCAGGGCCGGGGTTTGTGAAACCTGGTAGGGACATTGACCATGACCAGCAGATGAACCCTATTAATTTTAAGGTCACTAGGTCAAAGGTCAAGGTCACTGTGTACATTAGTATTAAATCCTCGTCTGATTATTAATTGGAGGACAGCAGGGCCTGGGTTTGTGAAACCTGGTAGGGACATTGGCCATGACCAGTAGATGAACCCTACTGATTTTGCTTTCAGTGGGTCAAAGGTTATGGTCACTGTAACCGTTAGTATATAATCCTTGTCAGACTGGACGAAGGTTCTTGACATTCTATCATTCAACAAAAAAAAACGGTTGTGGGGGCATCTGTGTCTTATTGACATATATATAGTTTTACTTCTTTCTTTCTTACTTTGTTCATTTATTTTCACGAGAGACGTTGGTGGTAAAGACAAAAAAAATAGTTCCGTTTCTGGTCTCCCGACCGACTCTCTTTTTTCACGGCCGACCTTTAAGGGGTTTTTGTTTTTACTTTTTTTTTTTCATTTCCGCCTTTAATTAATGTTTCTTTACTTTTCGCATCATTCGGAGGTTAAAAAAACTACCTTTTTTCTGGCTGGAAACCAGAAACGGAACTGATTTTCTCTTTGGCCTAATTACGTGATAATACTTTCCTTGATTGGTATATACATAGAAGCCAATATAATTGGGAAACGTAACAGGGTAATGAACTAATGAGCATGTTGGCAAGGAAGGGAGAAAAGTGTGCAAGCTGACCTGTAGCTCAGCCGATGGAGTATTCGCCCCTTTAAGCGATTGGTCGTCAAGGTCAATGTCAAAATATTGCTTTTATATCCTTAAATTCGAGTATGAATTTCAAATTGCCGGCGGAGTATGTTGAGGCCTAAAGTCACCTGTACCTGTGAGAGACGTTTCTGTATGCGGTCCGGTATATCTAAGTCAGTAGACTATTAGCCCTGTAAGCTAAGGGGTGTCAGTGGTTCGAGTCTTAATCTGGCCTTACATTTTAATCTCCTAACATATATAGGGCATCTACATTATGGAATACGTCTGGAATGATTATTTTATCTTTCAATTTGACAATACAGCCTTAGGTAAGAGAATACTTAAAGAGGTCGTATTTCTTATTTATCGTTTGCAAATTTGCCTTAAATGGATAAAACAAATCTATGTTGTTGTTTTTTTGTTGTTGTTTTTTTCCAAAATTGATTATAAACATATTTCAAATATCTGATAACAATTAAGGACAGGATTAACATGATACTTCCATGGGAAATGTGTTCAGTATGATCCTTGTCGTAATTAGAAAATCGTCGTGGGTTCGAATCACGACCGCGACAAACAAAAGTCATTAAAATTGGTACCGGTATACAAAACATGCTATTTCGTCAAAAAAAAAACAGGAATTTTTATTACGGTATGCTAAGGTTAAGTGGCCTGAATATTACAAAATATTTTCAACACTTAACCTATGGTATCTCTTAATTTGAAAGCTTTAATACAATGTATTGCTAGCTTAACCATGACAGAATTATTATTGTTTTGTAATGATATAAACTTAGCCGTACTAGGGTTTCTTGTATAATATCTGGGTATATAATTTCTACGGATATCGTCGCATAAAGGACAGATAAGTGTAAAATGGTACTCATCCTCTAAATCATTTAAATTTCATAAAAGGCACTTTCTTTCATTCCTTTGTATATTATTATGTCTCCTTATTTTTATATTAAGTTTATGAGAAGAGAGACGAAGCTAGAACCTGTCTATATTTTATATAATATGTATAACTTGAAATTTCATATATCGGTGTAATTTCTCCATAGACATACAATAAGCTACAATTATCCATACCAGTTCTCCAGCGTCCCCGGTGGCCGAGTGGTTAGAGCGTCCACCTCGGGAGCGGGAGGTCGTGGGTTCGATCCCCGGCCGCGACATACCAAAATCGTAAAATATGGTACTGTTATAGCTCCCTTGCTTGGCGCTCAGCATATAAGGGTAGTTGCAGGACTGGTTGACCCGGTGTCAGGATAATGTATCATGTGGGCGTGGTATCATGCCACGTGTCTACGGCGTGATACTGCAGTGTGGCAGCACTAAATCTGTCTCAAGTAGACATCGTCTCCAAATGACTGAAATACTGTCGGTGGGACGTTAAACCCAACAAACAAAAACAAAAACAGTTCTCCAGTCGTTTATGTATATATCACGTGACCTTTTCTGCAATAAAGGTGTGAAGAGTGATTCTTTAACTGATTCTATGAACAACCATACATCCTGGAATCCATGCGTGAAGCATTTGTATCTTTCATTTCAATATCTCTAAATTCATTCAATAGAATAGTTCTAAGTATACAGTTTCTACTTTTTATTGTTGACATGTTAAGGAAGTATTTTATAGCCCTTATATTCATTTCAATGTTTAATGGAAATCGTCCCAGCTCACTATATAAGGATAATATAAGGATAATGTATTCGTTGATTTTAGATAACCTGAACTCAACGTACTCAGTGTGGGCTATTAGGATCACCCTGCGTCCGTCGTATTCCGTCGCCCGTCGTCAATAATTTGCTTTTAACGACATCTCCTCCAAAACTGCTGGACAGAATATGATTAAACTTGGCAGGGATGACCCTTGCATAAATCTTCACAAAGGTTGTCAAAATAAACTTGATCGACGTAGAACTTTGGTTGCCATGGCAACGGAAAGAAAAAAATGAAAGCTTTAAAAATCATCTCCTTTAAAACTACTGTCCAGATTTCAAAATGTTTTAGTACACATGTTCCATGGGTAACCCTCTACCAAAATGCTAAAACTATCCCGATCCTTAAAAAAAAATCAGACAAAAAACCGCTAATTTGTCTTGTATGTATATAGAGAAAACTTTAAACGACATCTCCTCTAAAAGTGCGGGACAGAATTTGATCAAACTTGGCAGGGATGATCCGTGGGTGAACCTCCGCAAAAGCTCTCTACAAATGTTGCTAAGATAAATTTGATCCATGAAGAACTCTGGTTCTAGGAATTATTTAGAAAGCAAACTTACACAAACCTGAAGGTAATGCTAATGACTTTTATCTTGCGATCAAGGCTTACTTTGTATTGGACCACTTTCTCCATTTATGGCCCTTAAAGTATAAAAGAATGTCACATTTAACTTTGTTCACATTCTAGCATCCACATATATAAAGCAATCTTGATCAGATATATGCATAATGTTAATAAACCAAGAATTATTATGCCTTGCATGAGAGTTATGGTCCATAATACTTAAGGTTGCCTATAGAACAGTGTTACTCAGGTGAGCGATATAGGACCGTCATGACCCTCTTGATTAATCTTTAAAACCCATTTACATCTTGTGTATTTTTTTCTATACATTCATAATTGGTACCCCCAACCCTTCCCCCACCCCATGATTTCTGAACCATAATTAAGTATAGGTAAAACATATGCATCAAAATAATTAAACATGTTATTAACCGGTATAATTGTTTCTTTAGTTATTTACAGTGGAACTATTCATCGATCTAAATGCTTTTCCACATTATGTTTTGGCTGCTTGGGCAAATGAACCCCAAGGTAATTAGATGTTCCTATAAATTTGGATGAAATAAAGAAAACACTGTTATCTCTTAAGAGAAATAAATCGAATGACCTTGAAAATAACGTAGCTGATTTTTTCATTGACGCGCATGAGTTTATTAGTCCCTATTTGTGTGTTATTTTTAATCATATATTTGATACTGGTGTATATCCTGATTCATGGTCGAAAGCGGCCGTTATACCATTATACAAAAAAGGTGATGTAAAAGATCCAAATAATTACAGAGGAATCACTATTGTTAATATCATGGCTAAAATATTCTCCTTGATCTTACGCAATAGAATAAACATTTGGTGTGAGCGAGAGGGTAAATTTCATGAAAATCAGTTTGGTTTTCGAGATAATAAGTCAACGTCCGATGCAATTTTTATTCTTCATTCAGTTATACAAAAGGTACTTGCACATAATAAGAAACTGTGGTGTGTTTTTATCGATTATGAAAAGGCATTTGACACAGTAATAAGAGAAGCGTTGTGGCTCAAGCTGGTACAGCTAGGGATAAGTAGTAAAATGCTCACTATTGTTAAGTCTATATATAGTCGTGTACGGTCGTGTATTAAATTGTCTTCTAACGTTAAATTGTCTGATTTTTATGATGTCTCTATCGGCTTGAAACAAGGTGAGCCCCTCTCACCATTACTTTTTATCCTCTTTATAAATGATATAGTAGACGAAATTGATTTTAATTCACTATCAGAAAATGATTTTGAACTTTTGTCCGCCTATCTAATTTTTTTACATATTGTTTATTTACAACTGATCCAGTGAGTTGACTTTTTTATATTCTGTTAAATGGGGTTTAAAGATAAATTTAAAAACTAAGGTATGTATTTTTGAAAAAAGAAAACAAAACCATGACGAAAAATTTTATATAAATGGAGTAGAAATTGAAAGAGTTGGAAAATTCACTTATTTAGGAATAAACTTTGTATATACTGGTAATTTATCTTCAGCCGTGAAAGCTCTACATGATCAAGCTTTACGAGCATATCATCATTTATTTTCCATTTTTGACCGGGTTAAGCTTGATATTAAGACAAAAATCTCTCTTTTTGATACATTGATTACGCCTATATTATTATATGGATCAGATATTTGGGGTATTTATGACTATAAAGAAATTGATAAATTACACATAAAATTCTTAAAGAAAATTCTAGGAGTAAGAACTCAAACACCAAATAATGCAATTTATGGTGAATTGGGAAGATTCCCGCTATCCATTATAGCGAGAGAAAGAGCTCTAAAATTTTGGTTAAAAATTAAAAGTAATGAAAACTCATTAACTCATATCACTTTTACTGATCAGATTCATAAAATAAACGGTAAATGTTGGGCTAGCAAAATAAATTTGACTATTGATAGCTTAGGATTAAACTATATTAGGGAAACTTTTAATTCTAGTTTGATAAATATTTATTTAGCCACTTTAAAGCGTCGTATACGTGACCAATTTATACAAGAATGGAATGTATCTATTAATTCTATGTCGAAATTAAAATATTTCTGCTTGTATAAAAAAACATTTGAAATTGATAAATATATTGATTATATTAAAAATGACAAATATCGCATTGCTTTGACTCGTTTTAGACTATGTTCACATTCACTTGAAATCGAATTTGGTAGATTTAATGGTATTGATAGAGAAAATAGATATTGTAAAATGTGTAATCAAAATATGATTGAATCTGAATACCATTTTTTATTATGTTGTCCAAAATATAAAGACTTAAGAAAAAAATACTCTGGAAAATTTAACTGTTCCGCTTTAATATAATTTATTCATGTTCTGGTTCTGTAATGTATGTTTTTGTACTTTTCGCTTTTATATTGTGTACGTTTTATTACTTATGTTTTGTACTTGCCATTTTATACAATTGTATGTGGCCAAAGGCAGGATTCTGCCGATTTTGCCTCAAATAAAACTGTAAAACTGTAAACTGGTAATTAAATGAGTTTACTATTTCGGTGATAATATCATTATAATGCCATTTGTCGGTTTGGGCAAATCTTCCATCCTTTCTAAAAACCATAAGTTTTGTCTTATCAACGTTAACGATAAGGCTCCATTTTATACAATAGCTATGTAAATTATCTAAATACTCTTGGAGACGTTCCTTTGTTTCTGACAGTAATACCGCGTCATCGGCGAACATTAATTTATAGATTGTTAATTGATCAGAACAGAGAGCATAGAGCAGAGAGCTCTCTGCTCTGTTAATTGATCAATGGTCATCCCAGCAGATATTGTAAATGTTGCTCAATATCATTTAAAAATAGGGAAAAAAAACAGATTGGTGAGGTAATGTCCCCTTGGAAAAAATTATCTGACGATGACCCCAATTGTTTAACACATAGTTTTACCTCATAGTACATAGATCTCAAAACGGACAACAGTTTCCCATCCACACCAGATTTTATAAGTTTATACCAGAGTCTACCTCGGTCAATACAATCAAAGGCTTTTTCTAAAATCTATGAAAATCTATGAAACAGCAGTACACTTTTTTTAAGTTGTTAAATTGCCTTTGTATTAGAAATTGTAATATATAAAAAGAATACATCGTGCTGTAATTAGTTTTGAAACCAAACTGGGCATCAGTAAGTACATCATTATCCACTGGCCATTTCATCAGTCTATCATTTAAAATTACCGTAAACAATTTTGCAAAGCAACTGATTAATGTAATTTCCCAATAGTTGGTCACCCTTCTTATAAACAGGAATAATTGCCCCCGATGCCCATGATTTTGAAAATATACCGTAAGAAAGTATTGTATTAAAGAATAAATGTAACGGTTTAATCAAAACAGGGATACCGGCCTTATATACTCGTATAAAACGGTATCAATAGAACAAGCTTTGTTACTACCAAGCTTATTTATTGCTTTAACAATTTCTTCCTCACTTATCCGTCTCTCCAAACAGTCAAAAGTAGGTGAACTGTTATCATGATTATTGTCAATCTAAAACATCTTGGTCATTTTGATTCTGGGAGTCTGACATCAAGCCTTCAAAATACGTTTTAAAAACGTCATTTGTTATGTAATCACCCGTTTGACTCTAAGATTTTAAGTTAAAAATTCCAAAACTTTCTTGGTGATTTTCATTTGCTCACTTCGCTGTGCATGGAAAGCGAAATTCGATTTTCTGAATTGGTATTAATAATCTTTTTAGCACGTAAAACTCTACCCTTCCTTCTCCGTCTAACCTGGAATTAAAATTATTTAAATAATCCTTGTAGAGTTAAAACTTTCGTTCACACTCTGAATCGAACCATCTTTTCTTATTTATATCGACATCAGTAAATAATGAGCGGTAATAATTATAATTTGTTTTTGCAAAATATTTGTCCCCTAAATCGGAATTTTTTAAAATTGGCTTTGAAAGTATAATAGTAAATTTCTTAACCTCGAAATTCGCTGCTTGCGCTCAGAACATGGGGGTTGTTCCAGGACTGTTTGGTCCAGTGTCATGTTTAACTGAACGGCTGTGGTATCATACCATTTCTCGACGACGTAATATCGCAGTAAAGCAAATTGTTATCTGTCTCTATGAAATATTGTCTGTGTGACGTTAAAACCAAACATCATCTGAGTCTTGTTAAAAATCTATTGCGTGCAACTAAGCGTTATTTCCAAATATGTACCCATTATAACTTAAGCATTTAATGTGATCGCATTCATCAAGAGTTATCCCCCTTTAAAAAAAAAAAAAAAAAAAAAAAAAAATCGAGCCGCATCACGTTTTCAGTAACGTGTGACATCGAGTATTTTTGACACTGTTGTGGGACAGGTTGATATCGTAGTATTGTTAGTTTTATATACCCAATAAGATAGGTGCCTGTCATTGTTGGTAAAGTTTTACTTCAAACATACACTTGTACACTTAATTTACTTAACCACTTAAGTATGTAAAGTCGATAGTGCCATAATTCAGTGGTCTACTTTTGAATAATATTTGTTTGGATTAAGTCATCGTGTGAAATATAATTATTTCTTTGAAGTGAAACCCATGTTTAAGTAAGTAAACAATAAGCATGTCTTATAATGTTCCAGAATGAAAGCGTTACAATATATTCATTTTATCAATAATTTTTTTTTATGTTTGCATACAGCTGTGGTATGGTGAAGCATATCAAAATAACATATGTTGTTGTTGTTGTTTTTTAGTCTCCACCGGTGAAACCTGTTTAGGACTATAGGTTTGCGAGCGTCCTTCCGTCCGTCATTCCGTCCGTTCGTCTCGCTTTCGTGTCCGTTCCATGACTTGGATATTTATGGATATATTTCAATAAAATTTCATAGAAGTATTCCTCATAATCCAAGGGTGTGTCGAGCGCATCAACCATATCCACCATTGAAAAGTCAAGGCCACTGGAGTTGTTAGAAAGTGTTTTTTGGTGTTCATCTTGCTACATTTTCGTGTCCGCTCTATAACTTCAATATCTATGGATTTTCATAAAACGTTACAGCAATGTTTGTCATAACACAACAGTGTGTCGCGCACATATGCGTCCTTGAAATGTCAGGTCACTGGAGATGTTCGAAATTCTCTTTGGTATTGATAGGCTACATCTTTGTGTCCGCTCTATAAATTCAATATCTATGGATGTTTTTGTTTTTTTTCCATAAAACTTTACAAATGTGTTTGTCACAATACAAAAGTGTGCCGCGCGCATCAACCATTTGCACGCTTAAAATTGTCGGAAATCGTCTTTACTATTCATAGACTACATTTCCATGTCCGCTCTAAAATTTCAATATCTATGTTTGGATTTTCAAAACACAAAGGTGTGTCACGTGCATCAACCATAGGTTAGTGCAGTTCTAAATCATAACTCATTTCAATTCAATTATTTTCTAGTTTCAATGTTGCACAAATTCTCCATAGGGGGGGGGGGGGGGTTACCGGTAGGGACTTTTGACAGTATAGCTTGCTATACTGACAAAGCCTTGTTCAATATTAAATTATTTTTCTGAATTGTTTGTTTGTTTGTTGGTTTTAACGTCACACCGACAGTATTTCAGTCATTTGGAGACGATGTCTACTTGAGACAGATTTAGTGCTGTGTTGAACCGTAAATTTCACCAAAACGAATTTGTCACACGTGTGAAGAATTCGTACGAGTTTAGCACATGTGTGTAAATTCAAATTTTCAATTGGGGTTGAAATTTTTTTAGACCCACTTTTTAGATATCTCATGGTTCGAACGAGATTTTCACAAATAATGTGAAATATTCGTACGCTTTTGGCACACATATGGAATATAAGTTTTAAGTCTGGATTGGTATTTTTTTTTTATGTCTGGCTGAATATATATGTATATATAGCTTGGATATTTGGTGTGTAGCATCATATGGACTTCTACCATGAATCTTCATACTTATTTTACATAGAGTTTTTAAAATACTTTATAGGAAAACCATTAAATATTCTTCTTGTCAAAAACATAAGACCTGTAGCTTAGATATTTGCTTTGTAATATCATCTTATGAACATAATACCAAGATTGTTCAAATTATGACCCGGGGTTAAATTACCTCTGCCCAAGGGGTCACTTAGTTCACATAGAATTATATGGGAAACCTTCAAAAATCTTCTTGTCCTTGAGCTTAGATATTTGGTGAGAAGCATTGCCTGGTGGACCTCTGCAAAAGTTTCTAAAATAATGTAGATCCAATATGAAATTAGGCCACTAGTTAGCCCCCTACCGGTTTAACCGGATGGGACTATAAGTTTGCCCTCCGTCCGTCTCTCCTTCTAGTCTGTCCGTGCGTCTGTCCGCCCGTCAGTCCTTCCGTACACAAAAACTGAATCCCGTGATATCACAAAAAATACTGAATATATTTTTATGAAACCTGGCATATAGATGGATGGCAGTAAGATAGATTATACACGTCTTTTTTCTTCATATGTTGAAAAACCTGGTTGCTATGACAACAAATAGACATATATATCACTATTTGTGATAACTCAAATAGTACTGAACATATTTTTTATGAAACTTGGGCAGTGGCCCTACTATCGGTGTTAACCTGTGAATTTCAGCATCGGTTATGGCGTTATAACCGCTAAAGGACTTTTGTATTGCTTGCAAATACTTTGATAATTGATTGTATTTATATGTTTTTCTTGTCTTTTGTTACACATTACACAATGCAAAAACCTTGATGTAGGAACTTTTTGGCAAAACTGATTGAAGTATTTTTCTTTGGCTCTTTCTTAAAGAAAAAAAAATCCTTTACAAAGAACGTTTGATGTTTTACCGGCTATACTAAGTCGTGCCTCTTACCTACCAGAACAAGCCCAGAGTCTCGGAACAACATTGCACAATATTGAATCTCTTCGCACACAGCGAGCTTCACTTATCAAAATTAGACAAACTAGAAAAATGAAGAATACACGTTTTTCATTTATGTTTTTACCACATCTTGTCCAAGAAATGATCGTATCCAAGATTATAAATCAAAATCCAGCAATGAGGTTTGTATAAGAGAAGGTAGATCAACACTTTGTAGACCTTATTAAAAATATGAAAATTCAAAGACCGAAATTACACATATCTCCTGCTATATTGAACAATGTTCCCAATCCAGTTAGTGTCCGTTATTTTCTTATTCATCTTGGCAGGAACAGTGGTGTGATTCAAGAAATTAAAAATGTTATAAGACAACCAAACTGGGCAAATGCTTGGTTAAGACTAAGAGTATCTGGAATCTCCTGGTATGACATTGTGGACGTTTATTTTTCAAGAATTTGAATTTGTACCCATATGTTCAGTTTCTTTATTTGTGTGTTACGGTTTTCAGCATAATTAAAAAATATGAAAATTCAAAGACAAAAATTACACATATCTTCTGCTATATTGATCAATGTTCCCAATCCAGTTAGTGTCGTTTTTTCTTATTTACCTTGGCAGGAACAGTGGTGTGATTCAAGAAATACCCATATGTTCAGTTTCTTTATTTGTGTGTTACGGTTTTCAGCATAATTAAAAAATTGTATCACCTCAATTTTGGTGTGTGGTTTTACTTATACCCCATGACGCCGTTTGACTAGTATAGCAATGGAACTTGAACGTATCTAGATGGTCATCATAAAATTTTGTCATCATTAAATGTATTTATGCAAGACACCGGATTAGTTACCCATTCAAGATTTTACAGGATCCCATAACCTTAATTGGTCCTGGTCGATAACGTGTATTATCCAGCAGGGAACGAACCCTTGTCCTTCCATTGTTGTGTGGCTGGCGATGTAGACACACGGTCTTGGGCCGATTAATTTTTCAGTCAAAATTTGTATGCTGAAAAAATATTTATGTCTTAAACAAAACTATAAAGAGAGGGAGAGAGAGAGAGAGAGAGAGAGAGTAACTACGGAAGCCGAATGGTAATAAAAGTCATAGGTAATAATATTTTACGTATAATTTTATTTATTTTACGTATATATATATATATATATATATATATATATATATATATATATATATATATATATATATATATATTAATAAAGAGTTGATATTTTGTTATATCGAGAAACTGATCGCGTAAAGTCGAGATAATTCTCGTAAAAACGTACAAAATTGTTCATATGAAGATAAATTAACTCGATATAACGACAATTAACTCGTTATTACATGTAACAGCTTGGTATAAATTATGAAAAAGGATATCGTTTTTACGAAATAACTATCATTTACAGATTTTTTTTAAACATGGGACAGATAAAGTGCTGCCACACTGCAGTATCACGCCGTAGACATGTGGCATGATACCATACCCAGTCACATTATCCTGACACTGGGCCAACCAGACGCGCAACTTCCACTATACTTCCCATTTAGCGCCCAAGCAAGGGAGCTATAACACTACAATATTAAGGACTTTCATATTTATGTCGCGACCGGGGATCGAACCCACGACCTCCCGCACCCGAGGCGGACGCTCTTACCACGTAAACACCGGGGCCGGTATATAATGAATAATGGTTCTAATAGGTAGACTAAAAACAATATGTCGAGAGATGGAGTCTTGCTGAAATGTGTGAAATTTTCGTTTGGATAATTTTTAACAAATGTTTTTTTTATTTTTTTGACGTGTGAAGAATTCGTTTCTGCCTTCAGAGGGGTCAAAGGTTGTGTACGGAAATTTCACATATTTGTGAAGAATTCGTACGGATTTGTCACACACATGTGCCAAACTCGTACGAATTCTTCACACGTGTGACAAATTCGTTTTGGTGAAATTTACGGTTCAACAGTGCTGCCACACAGCAGTATCATGCCGTAGACATGTGGCATGATACCATACACTGTAACATTATCCCGACACCGGACCAACCTATCCTGGAACTACCTTTATATGCTGAGTGCCAAGCAAGGGTGCTGTACTAGTACCATTTCTTACGATTTTGGTATGTCGCGGCCGGGGATCGAACCCACGACTTCCCGCTCCCGAGGCGGACGCTCTAACCACTCGGCCACCGGAGACGGTTTTCCCAATTGTCTTTGACTGACAATTATAGATAAACGTGTAGTATGAATGGTGTTGATGTGAGGCAATACTAAATCTTCCTCGTGTATTGACAAATAATATAATGAAAACCAAATTTTCGAATAAGGCTATTTTATACACCTGAATTGTATACATGTATATGGTTTACCATTTAATTATTTATAATTATAATCATCTTTTTATTTATATACATGTATTTATTTATCAGCGGGTGTTATATTGTTAGCACATTTCACTGCACTATTGCAATGGAAGCCACGGAAATAAATGAATAAGACATGTGAATTTATAATTATATGCGTCCCGTAAATATTATTCTGATTTGTTATATACAAAGATATATGAGGTTCTGTGACAAGTTCAATATTTCATGAAGAGAGTGCGTGAAATTAAAGGATTTATAATTATGATGTTGGTCAATATGTAATGTACTGTAACGTTCTGCTACCGAGCTATTATATAATTTTCCTTGGGGACTGCCTGTCCTTTTGATTAGAGAAATAATATTCTAAGGCAATGATAAATATTTACACCTAAACACAATGATTAGACAATGATTTGGGTATGAAAGAATCACTATACAATCGTAATCATTATATACAAACGGAGGCTGCTGTATGTATGAGAAATGAACTCCAGAGATGCCACATTCAAGTAATTAAGGCTCTCTGCATCTTTAAGCTCTCTGAGGGCCAGGCGCTCTGAAGGCTGGCTTCATGAGGCCTACGCGCTGTGAGGCTTGGTGCTGTGAAGACCGGCGCTGCAACGCCACCGTCGTTCTGAAGACGGTCCTATTTACCCGGTGGTAAAAACAGGCTTTCAAACCCCCAAGGTTTAAGCGGTCTCAACACTCCCATAGCCAATAAAGCGAGGCTTCCAAGACTTTGGAGGTAAGACCCGTCTTCTATACACCCATAGACACAGAAGAAATACATGCAACCCGAGTCGCACGAAGCTGACTTTGATTCCCAACCTCTCCATGAAGCGGGGCTCCCGAGAGAAGGAAAGGAAAACATCAGTGTCTTAATAACCCAAAGTTCCACGGCTGTAACCCTCAACAGTCCCAACAAACGTTTACCCAGAGCTGTACTGGTGTTACTTCCTTGGTGGATACAACAGTTCTCTCCAACTGCGACCAGAACATGGCTTATATACAAGACGGTCCGTCACATGATCCATAAAACTCCGCCTTCTGCTTATACTGCCCCTAGCGGATTCCCGAGAATTCCCGATCTGATTACGGAATGTAACGAGTCACTATGGTAGCTGGCAGCATTCCAATCAATCAGAAATGAAGATGTAAAACAGCCTACTTGTGGTTTATATATACAATGATAGATAAAATCTCTTTAAAATAAATACGTACGCGAAGATACACAAAAAGTTCATCTTATTTGACAAAATTGAAAGTTGCAAGGGACCTAACTGTAACTAATTCATTTATATGATCAAAGTACCGAAAGTACGAGGTGTCCTGGCTATTTTTGTCACAGTACACTTGCGTACAAATTCAAAATTAATCAAAGCGCTCAGTGCGCTGAGAGACTATCGGCAGGTTAAACATAATGAAATAGCCAACCATGCAATTCTAATTCCAGCTTTTAAGTTGGGTTAAACTCAACAGAGGCAAGGGTCATATAACGCCAAAAACTCAACATGATTTCTTGTAACTTTAATTACTAGTTAAAAGTCACATGACCTCGTTCTTTGTTTCATGAAAACCCCGGCGGTCGTTTCTCAATGTCTTTAGCGTTTTGATTTGTTTTGAGGTTCCATTCTTAAATTACATACTTTAGAAGGCCAGGACAATTAACCCAAAGTGTACCGGTCTGAATGACGTAAATAAATATAATTAAACGTAAATGAACTACTATGTACACCTGTAGCTTGTAATATCAATTAATTATGCCCACTGGCATTAGAACCTCAGAATTACAAAGTTCATTGTTGTCTTGATTATAAAAAATATACATGTACGCTTTTTTCTCCGGTACTGTATATTAAGACATGGTAGATATTGTATATCAAGACATGGTAAAGAACGGATTCTGACATCACTTGATTACGAACGGTGTAACTTTGTACACATGCATGTTACTGTCATATTCTATGCATAAATCTGATATCCAAATAACACATGCTATTACGAATCATTGTCAAAAGGCAACCCTAACGAAGATATAACGCGAAATATCAACAATTTGTACATTTTAATAAGTCTGCTCCACTATCATCAAGCGATCAGATTGAACGACGTGACATTGACATCGACACATTGTGGGAAATTGCATGCGTAGATGTTTTAAATCATCCAATCAGAATCGCTGAAAAAAACAAACCGAAAGTTGATAGTGGAGCAGACTTACAAAATGTACAAATTGTTGACATTTGGTGTCAATTCTTCCGTAGAGTTGTCTTTTTGACAGTGATGAATATAATTATTCGAACCGTGCATAAAATATAATTGTGGCATACATCTGTGCAAAGTTACGACCTCCGTAATCATGTCATGTCAGATTCCGTTCCTTACCATGTTCAATATACCTTACAGAGGGACAAAATTCGTAATTACTATTCCAATGAATTCCTGCGTTTCAAGTGCAAGTGAATTTGTCAGTGAAATGTATTTTTGCACTGTATATGACATTTTGAGAGACAAATTCTTATCTGCAAATTACACATACACAATATCGGTTTCCAAATATTCATATGAAAGAAGGATAGTAATTCTTATGTACATGGATTGCTTAATCTACAAAGGAAGGAAGGATTTCAGAGCAAAGATGATGAGGTGTATGCACGTAAAATGGTTCCCTGGAACTCTTTGTGACAGGTTGTATGCAAGCATCAATTATATTAAGCTGGTTCACGCTGAAAGGCATTTAATATTAGAATCTACCTGGCATTTTTCAAAATGTTTTATAAATGATATGAAGGTATAGGCCCCAAAATAACCATCAATTCCATCAAAGCCATACATAAAACTTCACAATATAAGTTCTTTTATTACCTCTCTTCGATAATTTTGCTATTATAAGTTATCTCTCCTGAAAACTAAAAAAAGTGACTTACTCCATTTTCCTACGGTAAAGTTTAGAATTTTCATGAAATTTGAAACAGAATCATATAATGCATCATTCTAAAGTGAGTTTTTCTCGAAAATCAAATTCAATTTTTTCATATTCACAGAAATTGTATATTTCCCATAAACTTCAATGCTAACTTAAATACAGATTATTTCCCCTACATGTAGTAAAACATAGAAAAACTCTCGGTGAAACATTTTTATTTTTGGATGTCTTCAAAGTGACAATTTCATAGAAATATTACTATCCGATGACAAGATATGGAATGGCTATTATGGGGCTCAGACCTTAAACGCATTATCGAAATGTTATCAGAAAATGTGTGTGTGTGAGAGTTCAAATAATAGTCTAAGTCTTTTATGTAAAATATAAAATATATATTTACCAGATCAATGTTCTCTAGTTACCTACGACCCTTTATAGAGAACGCGTAATAAACATTTCCAATAATGTTTTAAGTAAACATAGCCGCTTTTTCACTGTGCTCTCAGTATTACGTATGCCACCCCCTGGTGGATGTTTTACTATACTTCACTTTTGCAAAACGAAACATAGAAGCGCGAATAAAAGAATCGAAAGAAGATGAATCTTTTAAATTCTATATATGGATTAGTAGTGCTTTCTGTAGGCATTGGTATGTTAAAATTTAATTTCATTTATATTTTAAGAATGATGATCTAAAAAGGATAAATGAATAAAAAAAAAAAGATAATAGAAAAAAATATATTTATGGCATAAATATTTGCATCATATATCTTATATTCATTACAGCTTATTCAGTTATATCTTTACTTTTCTTTCTTAAAACAGGAAAAACAGTAAACTGGAAACTGTTTAATTTGGTTAAACGTCTATTTCTATGATGAATACATATTCAATGGCGTTGTACATTGTATGCATAATACACACAACTTGAAATATTTACATGATAAAAAAATATATATATATTTTAACTATGCAGATAATAATAACAGGGAAAAAATCATATAGTACACACGAAAAAATATCATGTATTAAATCTCTAAAATAACATTAACTGTTTTTAACATATTTTAAACATGTACTTTTTTAAAAATATATACTATATTATCTAAATAATAATAAAAAGCACCGCAATTAAAACAGTTTGTAAAAGTCCTTAAAATAGTGGGTTTTCATGTGTTTCTTAAACACGTCCAAGGATGTCAACTGTCTGATGATTAATGGAAGTTGATTCCAAAGACTTGGACCTACAGTACTAAAACTTCTGTCATAAAATGTCTTTCGTTTGTTTAATGGAACGACATATAACAATTCTACAGTGTCTGAGGATCGTAATCCCACTTTTTTTGGAGTTTGTTTGGTTAAAAGCTCACTGGGATAAGATGGAGCATTTCCCACAGAGCAGTTATACATAAAACAAAGAATTTTGAAATGTATGCGGGCTTTGATTGGTAACCAGTGGAGATCAAATAGTGCTTTCTTGGAACTTTCATATTTTCCACGTAGTAAGACCAGTTTGGCACACATATTCTGGATACGCTGCATTTTATATAAGTCAGCATCTGCAGTTCCAAACAATATGGCATTGCAGTAATCCAGATGTGACATAAATAAAGAAAGAAGTAGAATTTTAGTAGCATTTTCGGTAAGATATTTACGAATATTTTTGACTCGGAAATAATTTAACATAGCAGTTGTACACTTTGTTTTAATGTGTTTTTTGAATTTTAGAGATTCGTCTAAGTAAGCGCCCAAATGTCTTATAGTGTCAACAGATTGATTCGATTTTATCACCGGTTAATGTCAATTTTTCTTGTACAGCATTTATTTAACTGCACCTTACTGCCAAACATTATGAACTCTATTTTTGCTGTGTTCATTTTTAGTTTATTCGCGTTCAACCAGTCATTAATACTAACTGCACATTGTGATTACGTTCGTTTGACACTGAAGTTGGTCGAAAACGTTTATTGGCAATATGGTCATCAGCGAATCCATATACATATATAGTTGGTGGAATTACGTCAAAAACAGTGTGTTAATAATATGACAAATATTCTGAAATGTTTGCGGATCGGTGAAACAAACATTGTGCTGTGTCTCATATGCACTTAAGTAACCTTTATGCTATAAATCCATCATATATAAGAATAGTATTTGTTTGACAATCAGCATACAGACTATATTTCGTTTTCCAGGTTTATATCAGTTAACAGAATACATATAATCGATTTGATTTATTTCTTTATTTAACCAGAATCATATTAAAATGACTTAAATTATTTATGGACAAAGCAAAAGCTGATGAACTCGGATGTAATGATAATTGTGAGATATCATAGTGATTTGCCTGCTTCTCCGCCAGATGGCGCTCTCCGTCCTCCACGCTACATCAGTCCTTGGCACAATATGGTTACAACGGACACCAGCACGACCGAGGTGACGTTCTACCACGGGTTTGGCGTGTACCCAGGGAGAGCCGAGGTTCAGGTATGTGACCTTAGTAACCTTCACAACCTTTAGTAACCCATAAATTAATGACCGTCTTATTATGCGTTCATATTTTAGTTGTATTTATAGTATTGATAGTATGCAGTCTCTTTATCCAAATTGTCTTTCAGTTCTACCCGCTGTATATTGGCGCCGCAAGATGGAATATCGCCTGTCTTCAGAAGTGTGGTTTCCTAGTGCAAAATGTGTGTTTATTGGTCAATACCTTGTCAGTCTAACATCCCATGGGTGTACCTGCTTTTTCCCCTTTAACTGACGTTCCGTCGCTCCAACAAAGACTGTAACATCACATCATGCACAATGTATTTTTCACTTGACAACATACATGTACAACAGTCTGCACATTATAGAAATCGCGGCCTGCTGTGTCTGAAATAGGCATGTCTGTAATGATATTGCATAGCGCACATTCCATATTGCATGCAGACATCTTATCCACAGACCTATGAGTCTCTATGAATCGTTCCTGTCTCTCCTGAAGGCCACCATAGTTGGCTTTTATCATCTTTGATTCATACAAACTCGAAAGAATTGATCTTCAGTCAATTTACGGCTGTAGCCCCTTCTTCTAATTGTTCTTTTTAAGTCAGCTCTGTGTTTCTTGTTATCTTCATTCCGTTCACAAATTTGTTTCAGCCGCATACCCAATCAGTACGCTAGACCTTTCTTGGCACGACTAGATGTTGGATAGCATGGTTTGTTTAGATAAAGCTGCCTATCTGTCAATTTCACATTTAAGTCTGTGTAAATGTGCCCATTGTCTAATTTGAACAACGTGTCTAAAAATTAGAATTGGTGAGTACTGGTATATAGAGCTCACTTGCTTTGCGCTCAGCATATACGGGTAGTTCCAGGACTGGTTGGCCCGGTGTCAGGATAATGTGACTGTGTGTAGTATCATGTCACAAGTCTACGGCGTGATACTGCAGTGTGACAGCACTATATCTGTCTTTATAGTAGACATCGTCTATAAATGATTGAAATACGGTCGGTGGGACGTAAAACCCAATAAACAAACAAATAAACAGTTTAGTGAGCTGACTATCTTAGTTCTTCCTTGTTACAGTGTATACTGTTTTCATGCTCTGCGAATCGTTCGAGTTCTTACTTGGCACCCTACCAAATACCGAAACCATCATTTATAAAAGGAATATAGTCTCAGTCTGAGTTGACCTTCGTGGACGATGACGTCATAGATGTCATTTTGGGTTCACTTCCGTTGATCAAGGTTCCAATCGGTTAAAATAGTCAAATCTCGAGTAGAAATCAAGAAATTTCAGGCATTTAAAATGATATCTGTATTTCATGTGAACATTTATGAAGGAAAATTATCCGCTGACAGTGGGAATTTCCCCAATATTATTGATGGGCGCATTTTCATTGATTTGTTGACATTTATTCCCGACGGGTGCCCTCCAGCATCCTACTGAAGTTGGTAACCTTGTTTATTATGTATAGACTATCGTGCTTTTTTTCTTATTGATAAAGACAGGGTCCTGTCCTCAAGTACCTGTGGCATAAAAGGGATTGAAGATATTTTTATACCGCGGGCATGCGTTGCACACAACAGCTACCTGCGTTCGCACGCGATAACTTTAACGACCGCGTGAACACATGATAACGTTTGCGTTTGCTAGTATAAGCTATCGCGTTCACGCCAGATAGCTTATGTAACTGCGTGCGAAAGCATAACTTGTGCGTGCGATCGTAACGGTTTTCGCGTGCGCAAGCGATATGAAACTATATCCCATGTCCCCTTTATGGCACTGTACATATAGATTTCTTGAGATAAAATAATATTTCAGTTTTGTGTCCTTCCATAGGTGAAATCATCCTCAAATTACATTTTCCCTGGCATCAGGAGCGGGATGACGGACAACGACAGTGGGTATAGAGGCGGGGTGTTCTGTCGATACAACCAGACTCACATAACGCTGTATGGCGCAATGCATAACTACATTATTTACACCGGTATAAAACTTGCTTTTATGTGATTTGAAATTAATGCCTCCGATATGTAACTTCTAATCGTTAACTGACGCCTTTACTTCAAATGATGTGTCTATTTCATATCTTACAGTATTAAACATTGTTGCATTTCATTAAAAATAAGCCACGTAGATCTTTTTAATTTACAGTGGTCCCTTAATTACGCACTTTTTAGAAATTAAAGTTTCAGCTTTGAAGATTAGAATCGTGACCTAATTTATTGATATTAGGCACATACTCGTGGACCACGGATTTCACGGACAACCAGCAGTCCGGGGACGTGCGGGCCAGGGTGTGGCACCCCAACGATCTCCCTACTCCAACTTACACCATACCAGACTTCACCATGGACAAGACATCCAGTAAGGCCTTTTAGTACAATAATTGATTTCCGTAACCTATTTATATGATACAGTGTTAGCCTATTTAAATCCCAAAATCAGACTGAATGCCAGTCAACATGTTTTACAGTGACACTGTTTTAACGTCAAGGTACTGAGCAGTAGAGAACAGTATAAAACCTTACCAATCTACAAGGCTGATAAGTGTTTATTCTGTCCAGTTTTGCCATTTTTATTTAAAGTTCCCGCGCGTCTGTACAGCGACATGTCTTTTTTATTATTTGAGAAATGTTAAGTCTGGATTTTACAGATACTCTTAATGTTCATAGTAAAAATCAATGCTGTTGATCTATTGCGATGTATTGTACAAAAAAAGTAATGGCAAATACATTATGAGGTATTTACATTCTTTAATGAAACATGTATGAAACATGTATTTTTTTACAATTTCTGGAGACACACACAGTCCTACCTTAATGCAATATCACGCCATAGACAGGTGGAATGAATTCCTTACTCAGAACCAAACAGCGCAGGGGGGCAACCAGTGCTAATTTTCACGTCTATGGTGTATCGCAACCGGAATCCAACCCATAACTTCTTATTTTCGAGGCGGACACTAAATAGTCACCATACCACGCGGCCATCGGGGTCAATAATTATATCAGTGCATTAGTACTGTTTGGGGTTAGTCCAGTACCAGATATCTGACTAAAAGCGACCGAAACTGACATAAAGATGTTATTAATGATTTCAGATGTTCACTTTACAAAGAGTCACAACCTTGGCTCCGTGCCTGCACTGACGGTAGTGCAACTGTACACAGGGGGCTGGGTTAGTGAAGCAATTGGTATGTAATTAGGCTCATGTAGAATACATGTACTTTCCTTTATAAGTCTACTTATAAACTACATGTAATTGGAAAAATTGCAGTTCACTATAAATCAGTAGCATTTTTGCAAAATCAATATTTGCTTGTCAACACTTAAACTCATATTCTTTTGTTTACCAATTTTGACTATATATTATGAGTTTGCGGTTGGCCTTTGTTTTATTTTAACAAAGGTTTATACAGCTGACTATATACAGTTGACTATATTTCAAAATGACCACGTTTTCGGTTTATTATCAATCATTCATGCTTTGCTACAAATCTATACGTGTATGTACGTAAAAAATATTGCCTATTGTGTGTATAAAAAGTTATTTTAAACTTTATTAATCTGCATTGATCTGGAAACAGTTTTTTTTTTTTTTTTATTAAACTTTTATCAATCACTCTCCTCTCCTGCGTGCCCGTAAAAACCATCCATTAGCAAGCACCAAACTTCCCCACTAATAGAAACAACGTTCATATGGACCATAAATAAACCTTTGATTTAATAAAATATGAGCATCTGTGTAAATTATGGAGTTTCGTACATGCTTATCTAAGCCCCACTTTTGACTGAGAATACTTAGACAAAATGCTGATTCATCTGAGATTTACACATGTGGTTGTATCGCTGTTGTTTGTCTCGTGTGCAGGTATTGACACCCATCGTGTCTATAATGATGACTGGGGTGGCCTGGTGTACGCCGTCAGTGCTGATAGTGTAAGGCTGTGGTCGCCATACACCAGTATTGCTGAAATAGGTAGTATAATATCTAAAGTATGTGTCATCTTGAAATCATAACTTCGATTGCATTAAAAGAAAATAAGTTTTAATGTTTTATTATTTATATGACAGCTTGGAGTGGTGGTACTCATATCACTAGTAGGTGGTATGCCTTCATGAAAATAGGTTTTAAATTATGATTGTTGTTTCTGGTGTTAACTATTGTTACGACAGTAGGGAAGACACCGACTACACATGGGCGCAGGATAAAACCACTGACTTTCTGCAAGCTAGCTGTATTTGATTCAAAAGCTTCGCTTGGCTTTGATTAAACAGCTGTATTTAACCCCAATACAATTCATTTAACCATATCTAGTTTTCCTAAAAATGCAGATATTAAAATAATGTACCATACTTATTCAAATCCAAGATGGACTGTTACCACTATGATTCTAGCAAATACATTGAAATATATTTCATTCCAGTCTGTACTTGTATACTCCACAGGCCTGTTCAGTTTCTGTGACGGTTGGGGTAAGACTGAACTATTTTCAAACTGCAACACTGAGTCTGCCGCCATAAGGATCAAGGTATGGGCCGACTCGGACCTGCAGACCGACATGCTGTACAGCAGTGTTACGGCCCACTCCATCTATTCGGCCCAGGACTCCGCTCCTCACCAGCAAACAGGCGTATTCGATATGGATAAGGATCTTATCATGGTCACGGTATGTTGACGCAAGTGATCAGAATAGATCACGAACAGACCACGGTCATTATATAATGACGCAAGTGGTCAGAATAGATCACGAACTCACCACGGTCACACCCTTCAGCTGGCTTGCGGTAGGTCGGTGGTTCTCTCCGTATGCCTCAGTGCATTTGGGGTAATCACAAACTGATCAGAGTCACACTGATCAGAATATATCACGATCTGATCATGTTAACTGTTAGATGACGCAACTGAAAAAAAAACGGCATTTTTTGTCAAAATAGTTAAAGAAAAAAGAAATCATACGCATTTCTGCATGGAATAATTTTGATATTATAAATCACTATCAAATTGCTTGGAAAAAGACCATAAACT
>CM037782.1:33661924-33711924 GCA_021229015.1 Solen grandis | reverse complement strand
TTGATGCAAATGAACAGAAACTTGTAATGAACGAGTATATACAATGATTTATCAAAACATTCATCAAAACTTGAAATAGTATGCAGTAAGACTTGCATGGATGTTCGTATTAGTGATTCAAAAGAAGGCAACTAGGTCTACTCTCTCTTCATTATCATATTCATCACCCTTTTGATTGCTGTCTTCATCATGGTCAGATGCTTCTGAAGCTGTTATATCGAAACCATAATTAAAATAAGTGTTCTCAGTTTCGGAATCAAACAAAATACAATCATTGCTTCTGTTTGGTGCATTGTTGATACTTTCACAAAGAAAACTACCTTCAATAGCCTCAAGAAAACTTCCTCGGCGCAATGGAGAATGTTTCTTTCTATCATCAGGCTCAGCTGTTGGAACTGACTCCTCAAGTATGGTTGCCTCTATAGTATCTTCATATCTACCAGGCTCTGAATTTGTTTCACTAACAACATTTAGGGTGCGGTCATCAATGTCACCGATATCGCTTGACATATTACAAAAGCCTGTGTTATTCTCGTGCTTGATCCTCTATCATTTGGCTTTGCAGAATCAACTGATAGTTGCATACATCCAAAGCTAGTGCTGTCATTGCGATTTTGAATTCGAGAGTCCTGACACTTTTTCCAATCAAACACCCCATATTGTCTATATAATGTGTTAATCTGATCTATATTAGAAGAGCTGGAAGCATGCAACACACGTTTTGTGCTGCGGTGTCTAAAGGGCAGGCTGTATGTTCTTCTCAACAAGTCGAAAGTGTTCGAGCCAGTTTCAATAAAGTTAGGAGATTTTCTTATGGGAGACCGTACTAGAGTCAACTTGGGTAGCTCTTGCTTCAAAACCATGTCCTTATCCTGTCCCGGTAATACTCCCCCATAAGCAATGGTTGTATTATCTAGACTGGCACTAAAATCCACCTCAAATGACAGGGAGGTTCCGTGTATAACTTGTTCAGTTTCAATGTCCTCATCAACCCAATCTAGAATGTCTGCATCACTGTAGTATCTATTCAGTGTTATTGCTTCTTTGTCGTTGCCTTTTCTCTGTCCAACTTCACCTCCGCCAAAAGAAGATTGCGATGTATATGTTTCTTTTATATCTAAAACATCCGCAATATCACCGGCACTGTACTCCTTATTAAGTGTAACTGTAGCTATTTTCTCACTATAAGTTAAGTTTGTTACCACCCCATTATGACAAGTAGAATGAGTGTTTGTATTTCCAGGGACGACTGTGTTAGAATCATCTAAAACTTCTGCAATATCTGCGAAACTATAGTGGTCTCCGAGTTTATCGACTGATGTGATCTCATTTGCAACTTCCGTGTTTTCAATTTCAGTGCACAAATCAGCGGCTATCGGGGATAATATAAATCCAGTGCTTTCACTTAGTACATCTGGTGTATGCATTTTATTATGTCCGGAACTACCTTCTAAGTGGCTAGTTATTACAGACACTATAGGTGTGTCAACATTTATGTTTGCAAAGCAGTCTTTTCTTACAGCGGTATACGGCGTACTTGCTAGTACCATGTCTCCTAAACAACTATCTTCTACAGCTTCACTTCTTCGTACACTTGGAGTAGTCTGGTGTGGTTCTTGACTTGATCCTTGGGATTTAAATCTTGACAGCCAGTTTGTGATTCCTGTAATATGGAAATTAGGGAGTCAGATGATGGTAGATAAATCACAAAATACACAAGTTTTGTTTGCATGCCACATTTCCTCTAAATAACTATGCTTACATTAATTTAAACCAAAACATGTTGAATGACTGAACTAATCGCAAATACTATTTTAAAAGACGGCACTACTGGTTTAAGGTTTGATCTGTACATCATCTCCAGCTTTTAAATACGAGTATTAATTTGATGATGGAGAATATTAATACTCCTTTTTTAAAGCATTTCGATCCCCATTTACAATATCTACAGCCAGACAGAACTAAGCTTGGTGGCTGTCCAAAATTATATTCAGTAAATAGATTACATACCATGTTACTTATTTTTGCATTGTCAACTTCGGCGAAGTTAAATAATTTACGGATATTGAATAAAGATATTTATCATCAAGCATTTTTCTTTGTGTTATAGATGTTAATTAGATATGACTTGGGTGTTTACTTAGAAAATATCTTTGAATGCATCAGTGGTTTTACTTACTTGTTCGTCTGTGTACATTATCAGATAAAACCTCGCTGAAACATACTCGTTTTCTTGTACTTTGCTCCTGTAAACCACAGTAAAACATCATATAGAGAAAAGGTGAGATTATCGACTTTCATTATATACATATGCAACATGATTTAATGTATGGTTAGAAATCCAGTTCGCAAAGATTAAATATGACAGTGTTTTTCATACATATAGAATACATAGTCGTTACCCATCAATGTAGCAAATGTTATTTACGAAAAATAGAAAAGGAGGATAGTAACAGCACCTTTGCATTGGATTACTTATAATATTAAACCTCAATTGTGTCAAAATAATCCAAAACAGTTTTCGTCCTTCATAGTTGTAATCATAAAGGTGTGTTTTATAATTACGTATATAAAAGGATTATTTCGACACACATCATCATTTCGACATAAAAATCATCAAAAAAAATATCCGTATGCTTTCTTTTCTTCATGCAACAAATGCTGATCTGTCAAACGTAGAATAAAATCAGAAATCATATTGTTGTATTGTTGTATTGGGGTTTACCGTCGCTGCGATAGTAGAACTCATATTGTATGATAGGTGTATGTTATATGTATATGAATACATATATGCGTTCTTAAGGATTATTATAATTATCTGATACATTTGTTTGTCCAAATTCAGTAAAATCTCAATAATAAGACCACCCTTGGGACTATTGTCAACTGATCCTAATAGTGAGGTGGTCTGATAATCGAGTTTCAGGGGAAAAGGGATCTGAAATAGATCTTAATTATGAGTGGTCTTTATATTGAGGTGGCTTTATAAAGGATTTACTGCTTATAAATCTATTTTTGTTACATAAGCGAGACATACTCAAAGTCAGACCGATATCAACTGAACTGCTGTAATTCCATAATCATATAAATATGGCACATGTGTCCACATTAACACTTTCATGTTCTTTTTAACCCACCGAGACTAAAGGCAAGTTGTAAGTGGCTTTGTTGCTTACATGTACTGGTATATAGATCAATACATAACCCACCATTTGATTTTTTAAGCCTAGAGTTCGTGTTCAAGTCACGGACATCATTATTATGCTAATGTCACTGCATCTGACTGTTGCTGTATACAAAGTTCACAAATGTCGGGACGTTTCAGATTTCCAATTGCTGATACAGTAAAATCATTAATTATTTCGTGAATTTGGTATGAAAACATGCTCGTAGAGCCCAATTATTCGTAAAATCGTGATTAAAAAAAACAACTTATTTTGTAGGAACAGAATAATAAATCGTCTAGAAGGCCACCAAGGAAATGCACAAACATTAAATCCCCGTAAAAAGTAATGATTTTACGGTTACAGTTGTACTTGTATTATGGGAAAATGAACCATCAACTAACCGTGTTATAATGTTCCAGGTTTGATCATTATAACTGTTACGTTCGAATGATCATAAATGAAACGCACTCATTCATATTTAATCAGTATATCGCATATATTGTCAATATGACACTGATAGGATAATCAGCAAGGCTACGTTAAAAAAAAACTAGAGTAAAATTCATTTTGGTTAGTACGTTCCATTACTGTTTTACGAAGTCAATTGATTTCCTTTATTTTCCGAACGATTTTAGTCAACAGTCAAATTTATCTGAATCAGCCAGTCAATGCAGCAGAAGGCTGTAGCCACTACATGAAGGTTAAATATGTATTGTCTTCTATCATGGAACAGGCTAAGTAACCAGTTATCTCATGAATATTCATGTACAAATTTATCTGAATCAGCCAGTCAATGCAGCAGAGGACTGTAGCCACTACATAAAAGTTAAATATGTATTGTCTTCTATCATGGAACAGGCTAAGTAACCAGTTATCTCATGAATGTCAACAGTCAAATTTATCTGAATCAGCCAGTCAATGCAGCAGAGGACTGTAGCCACTACATAAAGGTTAAATATGTATTGTCTTCTATCATGGAACAGGCTAAGTAACCAGTTATCTCATGAATATTCATGTACAAATTTATCTGAATCAGCCAGTCAATGCACTCATGAATATTCATGTACAAATTTATCTGAATCAGCCAGTCAATGCAGCAGAGGACTGTAGCCACTACATAAAGGTTAAATATGTATTGTCTTCTATCATGGAACAGGCTAAGTAACCAGTTATCTCATGAATATTCATGTACAAATTTATGACTTGAATATTTTATGTTTTATGTTATTTGTCATGCAGCTTGGGAGACCCTGATCATTCTAAATCATGAACACCCTTCTTAGACAAATATTAACAGATATGGTATGTTTAAAAAAACATTTAGAAAAAATATTGTGTAACTCTACTTTATATATGTGTATGTTTGTTTTTCTTTTACAATTTGCAATATCAAAAAAGAAAATCGCACAAGGAACGAACAACGGCAAAGAAGCTTTAGTGAAGTATCTCGACTTGAACTGTTCAATATAATTCGATGATCCCTACACCGAAGAGGATAACATCAGCCTTAAAAAAGTCCAATAATTTCCTGGCTCAAATTCCACCAACAATACTTAGCGCTTATTAATACTTCTTATATAGGTAAAAAAACATACTACCATTCTATTGTATGTAATATTCACGTATGTGAATAAGCTAATACGAATTATCAGCTAGGTATAAATAACAATATATCAAGAAATGAGACATTTTGGTATTTCTACTAGAAAAACAAGAATGATAAACTTCGTACTTAAGTATTTAAGTGTTACTTAGCACTAAGTATCGTTGGTGGGTTATGAGCCAGTTCGTTTTGATAAAAAAAAATAATAAAAAAAAAAAAAAACATGTACGATGAAACCGGTGTAGGTGGGAGGCACCTGGCCAAGACTTAACCCGTATCCTGACATAGACTCAATTTGACGCATTGGAAAACAAAAAAGTATAACGTTATCCCTTTCAATGTAAGAAATTAGAACTCATTATAAGCTGTTTTTACTTTTTTTAAAGTGCAAATTACAGAGAAAGAGAGAGAGAAAATGAAAATCCAATTCGTGAACTCGTTAAATTTGTATTTGACATGAGAAACGCATGCTATAACATAATATCTTTTAAATAAAGATTTTTGGTGAAACTGAAGTAGATCTCTGGAGATTATTTACGCCAAAAACGCGTTATTTGGGCTTCAGTACCTCTGTAATCCATGCATATCAGATTAGTCAATTTAGAGGTTAATGGCTTGTGAACATGCAAACAAAACAAGTGGCTTATGACATATAATGATTTCAGAAATAAAGTTTATATGATTATATGGCACATGCATGTTATATAAAAAATATGAATGTATAAAAGAACAAACAAAAACGTGCAAGCTAAATAAGATATAAAATTATGGTGATAAAATGTGTGAATATATACATGTAATAATATCTCATCCAGAACATGCTGCTGATAAAGTTGTTGATTTTAGAGCTGAGTCTGCAGTTAATAACGTCCAGCAAATTACAAGTTGAGGAAGTTCCCGTGTGTTGAAATATTCCGAATACCATAAACCAACTGAAAAACTTCATTTGAAAAAAAAAATTAAAAAAAATACGACAACAACAACCCAAAACGTCGTTAAGATCATGCATCTTCAAATCGAAACTAAGGAATTTCTGTCCACCTTGGGGCCTCTCTCGGGATCTCTAACGTTTTGAACTGGGTCGTACCCAGCTAGGGTGACTTTATAATTAAAATGTACGGCTCTCTCGTGTCCATCTGTCAAAAACTTTTTCGAAACTACTTTGCTGCTGTCACACATACTAAACTCGTCAAGATTAGACTGCGCATGCTCAGATGTAGATGATGTGTCATATGGGTTAGTAGTGGAAGTAGTAGAAACAGCAGGCAGGTGTTGTTGTTGATAAGCATGCAATGCGAGACGTGCTGGAAAACGACGTTCAGTGGTATATGGAAACCGTGCAACAGGAACTTTAAAACAAACCTTCTTTTGTCGCTGGACAAGGCAGATAATCAATATAACGATAACGACAAGCCCAATGAACGCAGTTACTCCCCCTGCTATATAAGCGGCACTGTTGGTCTTCTTGGCCTTGACTGGGTCACTTTGTGGTGTTCCTGTTTACAATAGTTGAAAAGTTCATGTATTGTATTGAATGTAACAAACAAATAAATGGTTCAGGTGATCGCATATTCAGTTTATTAATAGATGGGATTCCTGAATAAAGTGAAAATTTAGACATTTTTCTCATATTAAAAACAAATCGGATTTTTATACAAAAAAGACGGAGGTTTATAATAATTGCCTGATAATGAAATAGTTTAGTTAGTTGATCAGTTGTGTTCATTTTATACCAAACTTGCTGAAACACGTGAAATATAGATAAAGATTCTTTCCACGGAGATGGTGCCTTTTATCTACGTCAATGTTGCAAGTCTTATTGTTATTTTCGCTCTTTATTTTGATAAATTATATTTAGAAACCGATTTTTTAGAAACAAAATGTATGCGAGTAATTTGCTAAATGCATCGCTTTGTTCACTGTGTATTGTCGTCAAATAACAATACTCGCACTTGCATTATACTAACATAGTTCAACTGTGTACTTACTATCTTCTTCAGCAGCAATAAACAGAGGCTGGGCGCATATAGCGATCTGTTCAAATCTTGCGTTTACTGCACATATGCGAATAGTAACGTTCCCAAACAATTCGAATGTAAAGCTAGGTGAAGACTCGTTGTATTTGGTTTCGAATGTAGAACTGGTCATCTGTTGAAGCATGAACGCCTGGCGGGAGCCACCATTGAACCCCGGGGTACAAGTCACTCTGGCTTCGTTTGAATTTGATTCTATCGAGCAATTCGTCGGAATCTCAGGGGGTCCTATAAACAAATAAACAGTGCAAACAATATCTAAATTTATACAACACTTACAAGAATATATATTCGAATAATCTATAACATAGTCTGTGAATTGGGAAAAGAAAAAATCATGCTAGACGAGTTTTCCTTAGCTTCTCTGTTACATGCCCTATTGGCCATTTTATCTTAAAATTCATGTATTTAAATTCTGATTGAATCTTAATATCTTATTCTGAGAATTGTGAACAAATAAAAAAAATACCAAGAGGACGAGATAGCTTTGTTTTGCTTGCTGATCATACTCACAAATGAATAAACTTAAGAAATACAGACGTTACAGTCTGGCTACTTATAAATAAATAACCATTATGATCCGATAACATAAAAACTTTGTTTCCACTTTCCAGATCAAAGTGAAATATAGCCGATTAAAGGACCGTAACTCATGGCATACTTGTCTGATTGTAACAGTTTATCCATGTAAAAAAATACTGAGTTTCAATCTAATGCCCCCTGTAACTTGAGTTGACAAGACTTTGGACAAAAAAGTAAAATTCTTATATTAATAAATCAATCTTGCATACAAACAAAACGACAACTTCACAATTAATAGACACAGTATCTCAATTCCACTGGGTCAGAAACAGGTCTGCTTTCCCATGTTTAATCTTTATATAGTCTTATCTTGATAAATCGGCAAAAGGACAGCAGACCAAAATAAGACAGTTCTTTCAATACCTGGCTGATCTTGATCTTCCCTACATTGTATAATATACCACTTAAAGTTCAGTAAATGAATATTCATGATGTCATAAATGTGTACATGAATATTCATGAGTTAAAGGGTTAAAACCACAAGTATATGGTATCATTCTGACATACCTGGCTGCTTGGATGAGATATCGACAGGGCTGGGTGGATGTACCGAACTTGTTTGTGCCGAAACACTCCAGTGGGGCGTACTGGTTGGTGGACCTGCGAGTAACATAAGTTTTATAGCTCGTTCAAAGTACACATTGACATAAGCTTAATCAAGGTACACAGCCAAAATATAGATAAGGGTCAGTGATAGTATTATAACACAAAAAAAGATTGCATAATGTACTATAAATTTCCATGATGATGAATATACATTTTACGCTTAATTATACATTGTAAATGCATAAATATAAAATGTCATGTATAGTATCTACATAAATATCGTGTACATGCTGTACATATACAATATATAGACTACTATATATTACTCATACAGTTATGTCCATATATGTGTGTGTGTGTGTGTGTGTGTGTGTGTGTTATTATAAAATAATTACTTTTACATTTTTACAATACTGTTAGATCGAAGATGAAGGTCATTTATGTCTGTATGTCTAACACGTGCTGCAGTGAGCAAACACGAAACTGTCTTCTATGGCATTACATGTAATATTATTTCTGATAAGTTTAACCTCTAAGTAGGAAAAAAAATTGATAAAGACCAGAGTGTTGTCTGAAAGTGCATACTTACGTGATCTCAAAATCCATTGTGCCATAGACATGGTTATTGTTTTCGGGATCCTGTTTGCATTTCGACGTCCCGATGTTGCTTAGTGACTGCTGGTAACGCCAGGTCAATATGACATCCCGTGGTGTTGCAAACATATGACAGTTGAGCTGTAAAGTTTCTCCAACATCAGCTGCTACTTTCTGAACTCCATTTGAAATGCACCGCGGGGAATCTATTTAAAAATCACCAGTTTATACTTTGATTCAATTTAAATTTCAATTTACGTTTGAGAATCTTTTAAAGAGAGTGTTTTAACATAGTGTTTACTTGAAACCAAATCAAAAGGAATATCTCTAATTTCATCAGAAAAGGGAAATGATGAGGCACGGGATGAAATAATTAGCACAACAAAAGATGTGCGCAGAAACAATCTGACCGATATCGCCGTGTGAGTGTTGGAGGGGATTCTTGTTTATATCACGAAATGTACTCTTAGAAATGGGTCCATGTGGGGATCCATAGGATTTGGGTGAGGGGGTCTGGGCCCCTAAGGACTTTGAAAAAAACGTTCGATTCATTATCAAAGCTTACGTCCATTCTCAGGTTAATTGCTAGATCTGTATTTGCGAGTCATGCTGAAATATTTGTCGGAAAACTATGATTTAAATGACGCATTTTCTAAAAATAAACTTTATTCCTTATATTTCTCTTGCTTTTTATTGCTAAAAGTTGATTACTAGGATTTCAGATAAGATCGATTTTCAGATAAATGCTACAATTTCCATGTGCAAGATATATCAAACTAGCGTTAACGGGCACCTGCATCAGGTATCTCCCCGGTTCAGACAAACTGGACTTTTTTCCTCTTTTATTTTGTGTGTTTTACAAGTATTTCTGTATCAAAAGTACAAAAGGTTTCCATAGAAAATGCGTAGTTAGAGAAGACTACTCACAGTTGACAACAAGTGATATTGGCAAGGATGTTGACTCTCCTCGATGGTTGTAGGCATGGCATGTGTAATTTCCGGCGTTCGAACTGAAACAAACAGTAACAGCATAAAAAGAGTAAAAAAGAAAATTCATTAGTTTGATTTCCTTGAGACAACCTTACTGTTGTTTACTGTTCATACTGAGGAATAGTTAGTTGTTTTTCGCGGATAAATGGCTTGACTTGTTTATGAATGTGTGTGAAAGTGACATTAATTAAAGAAAAAAAAAGGTTGACAGCGAAGCCCTAAAAAACAACTTTGTTGACAGCATAGCCCCGAAAAAACATGAGAACAATTTTGTTGACAGCGAAGCCCTGAAAAACATGAGACCAACTTTGTTATGTGGATAAGCCAGCAGTATTTTGCAGCTGATACCAACATAAACGATATTTCTCTACTTATTGATTTAAAGTCAATGGCCTAAATCTTTCAAGCATGGAGTATTAAGTTCGTGTGTGATTGCGTGTGTGCGCGCACGCGCATTTTGAGTTTAATTATGAAGATACTTTTGCCAATTTGACGTCGAAATGCAAACAGGATCCCGAAAACTAATTTATTTCTACTTAATTCAGGTACATAATTTCACATTACATGGTAATGCCGGTGTTATATTTGATCCATTATCCCATAATCCCTAATACTTACATATTCAAGTGCGACAACTGCAACGCAGATTGTCGAGAATTTTTATTATCGGTCCAACTATAAAACATCCGGTCCACTTTGACGTCACCATTACGCCAATAGACGGCATCTTGTTCCGGGAACGGCAAGGCGTCTACGCTGCACGTCAGCGTGATGTTTTCCCCTTCTTCAGCTGAAACGTTCTGCGGACTAACTCTTACAATAGGAGAATCTGAAAAAAAGAATGTTTTACAAGCTTAGGGTAATTTTTTAACATTGTTGGTGTTTTGTTTACCTTGTAGGACCGTCAAAGCCCTGTAAAAATTATTCGTTTATCTAATAAAGAAACCAGGCAGATGCCCCAATTATATGTCTTCAATACACTTCCCTATCTGTTCTACCCCAACCCTTGTTTGGGACTCTTTTTCTGTCCCAATACTAGATTGATGTCTAGATAAAGAACTCATGTGTATTAAGCTCAACGAAAAAAAGATCTCGTTACATTATGATTTAGTATTTTTTACGTACGTAGATTACTGAAATTAGCATGAAAAATATATATGTACTAGCATGGTTATTTTTCATTGCAATGTTTGCTTTATAGTAAAAAGTAACTATCAAATATTTTGTATTTTGTACATTTGTTTTAATAAAGCCATAGATCACTTGACAGACAACAAAATGACAGAGCTGAATCTGCTACATTTTACCAAACTCCGGCGAAGCGGATCTCCTGAATTGAAGATTGACATTTTACTTACAAGATGCCATAAGAGTGATGTTTGTAGTTTTTGGCGGAAGTCCCTGCTCTGTCCGAACCACGTTCGTCACCGCGCATGACAAAACAGAGCCATTAGCGGTTTCCGGAAAGCTCCTCCTCAGGAATGACTGCACCATGAATGTTCCGTTATTTAGCGGCCTGACAATGATTTCCGATTCTGGTAGTCTGAGGCCATTTTGATACCAAGCGGTGTCGGCTGGTGGAGAACTTCCGGTGCTCGTGCACTCGAGGTCGAGTCTTCTGTTGGCATCATAACTTCCACTGTAACCAGATATAACTGGCTTTTGCGGAGACACTGCATTTGCGAAAACAAACAAAAAAATAAAATAGTTTCTAATATTTCCGAAATACATATTTAAGAGACATATATGCATAATTTTAGTTTCAAAAATTGACTTTTTAAAGAAAAAAAATGCTTAAATTAACATCTATTTCATATCATTAAAAATAATAGCTCTCCTTGAAAATTCTTATGTTAAACTTCGCATTAGTGTCGATGTATTATATAAACATTGTATATGTTAAATGCACAATAAACATTTGTATTGTATTGAATTGTATTGTATTACACGCAATTTTAGTTATCTTTCATCAAAGCAGGAGGAGTGGGTAATAAATCACCAAAATCTGTTGAAATGCGACTTGTATAATTCCCTTGTTAGGCGCTCCGCATATAAGGCCAGTCCCGTATGGGGATTTTGCGACTGGGTGTGTTATCATGTCACTTTATGGTTAAAATCAATACGAAAAGATATATTGTACTTACAGTGTATTGTTGGAGTGACCTCGATCGATTTGACATAAAACACAGACACTCCGATCTCACAAATGAACTTTGACCTGTACAGTTCCCTGGTAACGGTCAAGGTCAAGGTGTTGGTTCTGTATCCTGTGCCATTAGGGTAAACATTGTCTGTCACACTACCCGCCATGGGAACTCTCGAGCCATTCATATCTGTAATGACGGTGCAATAAAAACGAATGTATCAAATACTAAAGTATAATTAAAAATCAATCACCTTCTATTAATGATTTATACAAGTACCCCTGTAATATCCAGTGGATAAAATCATTCGTTCCTGAAGGGAAAATACAACCAAAAATAAATACAGATTTTTCCTAGCCTAATATTAATTATTTCTCCTCACCTGCAGTCCGAATAACATATACGCACCAAGTTGTTTCTTTTCATATTTATGACGTACATGTATGACCTAAAACCTTTACCAATTTGTCATATTTTGTCATGTACATTAATGTTTGAATTCTAAGTCAGGTAAGCTCTTAGAGATATTTTTAATAACTTGGTTGCTTATTTTCTGAATGTAACATATTTTTACGTAAAACTGTTTTGTAGGAAAAGATTTCCTATTATCATAATATGAAACATATACGAATATTTCAAACAGTTGTGTCTAAGTGCCCAATATACTACCGTCGTAATTATTTTAACATTTGAAGCTGGTTGTGGAAACTATAAAGTTTTAATATATTGAGAAGTATGAGTGACTGAGACACCTACCTATCCGGTACCAGTCGATATCCGGGAGTGGTTTCCCGCCATCAGCCTCACACACATACGTCACTTCCGCTCCCTCGAGCAAAGGATTCTGGGGAGATTTCACAGCCATTGAGATAGGGCGCACTGAAAAGAACATGTAATTCAATTCAAACCTTATCTAAGTCACTCTTAATGATTTTCCATGGCAGGAGTATCAAGTTAAAATTTGCTATTCTGTTTATCTAATGCATTTCAGCAGTAAAACACGAACTCAAATTTTTTTGCATACAAAACCAATAAACAAGTGACTTCTTACATAAATCAAGCGTATAGCAACAACATTGAATGCTAAGCATTATTAGTGCATAGATTTTATCTAATGCCCTCTGTACTAATGCGAAATTGACCGGATTATCAAAATAACGTTTTTTTTTAAGCAGAACAATTCACTTAGTCAGGATGGGTTTTCCATTATAAACATTTAAAACATATTTACGAGAAAGCACTTACCGAGTACATTAAGATGGGAGATCTGCTTTGTACTGGTATTCTTGAAATCATAGCAGCGGAATATTTTGTCGTCTGCGAGCGTCACGTTGTGAATCACGAGGGACTCGTGCACGCCATTTTGATTTTCCACCACAAACTTAGTGGAATGGTAATCTATGACGCTGCCATTAATGGCGATTACATCACCGTCTGAACTATCCCAAACCAGTGTGTTCGAGATTGGAAGTTTGCACTCTATGGATACGGCATTGCCCAGAATTCCAAGAACAATCTCATTTCCGGTTGTAACGGTCAACAAGGTCAGGAGTGTTGCTAGGCACTGAGCGTAGGTCATGATCGCTGATGCACGTGAACCATACCCTGCAGTCCTGAATAAAAAAGAATAATAAAAACATACCTGCATGAAATAAGATATGAACAAATATATACCCAGCTTAAAATAAATGTGTGCATGAAAAGATTTTAATGTAGAAGTATATAAAAGTGCAACGCAATTTAACATTACCTTAATTGTCAAGAAACTGTAAGAAATATACTTTGATATGATGAGATTTTGGGATTTATCATAACTGAATTACCAAAAGTTCATTTTATTCATAATATGGGTAATGACTTAAATGAGCTTTATACAGTCGTGAACGCAGTCGTGAGAGAGCAGCTTTTGAATGATCATAATTAACACCTGTTTTTCAATTAACACAATTTTTAGAACTTTTTTCATTAAAAAAAAACAACAATTTAACGTTTCTACACTAGCCTGTCTCTTGGTTTCAAGCAAACCATTCATTACTCAGAATCCTATCGGAAAATTAACCTCTGGGGGTAAAAGTACTAATTAAAACCAGACAATTAGATTTGCCATATATAGAGAGAAATTTATCGTAAAATTTACCTTTTTAAAATTTCAAATGAATTTGATATATTAGTATTATCATTGTTAAAAATCTAGTTTGTTATAAAAAGGCATACCCGCCTAAACCATTTTTTTTCTATATAGACAAAGAAGGAAAATTAAAACTAGCCATGATAATTTTCTTTTACCTTGCATGATTATAGAGAATTTCACTTAAAACAAATTTTGGGGGGTCACGGTTCAACTTTTTAAGTCATCTGTCCTTGAAAGTGAGTTTTTTGCTCTTTTCTGTCATTTTCAATTTACTTACAAAAAAAAAAAAAAAAAAATAAGAAAGAGATTGAGATGAAAAGTTGAGAGATAGTACCTTAATGATATATTTATTAGAACCTATTTATATTTATTAGATCTTATATCATTTATTTTATTTTATAAGAATGGTAAATTATATTATTTATCATATTTATAAAAATTGTTAAATGAATGATAACATACCTGGCTGGTTGAAATAAAGCTGTTGTCGTTAAATCCGAGAGATAATCCTATACTTTATGTAACAATATATCGGGGTGCTTCCCTCTTGATAGCACAACTAGAATGTGTCTGTTTTGTGGCTTGATGGTCCTGTATATGAGCATTAACAGAGTAATTAATTAATTATCAACATTACACCTAACAAGCAAATGAGAAATATATTTCAAACTCAAGTACTCGACCGCCTGATAGTGTTTGCTCACACGTGAGTTACGTCTCAAACTTTCTTCTCACTTAAGTGTCTAGAAAGTGATGGCGCTACAAACAGTCATGCTAATCGTTTGATATCGCTCACCTAACAATCCAATTAACTTTTACTTAATCATATCTTCTTCCTACGCGATGATTTCCTTGAAAAGAACCGCAATGAAAACAACCTTCAAAGTTTTGTTCTTCAAACGTTCTACATATAAGAAGTAACGTTAAAATTGTACATATGTATAGAAATTCATATACGAGTTATCGTCATTTAATATTAAGATATAAGCTCTGATATTATCACATCATGATTCAGGTGACCCAAAGAGCATACTGCGGCTGTTTTGATCAGGTATTTTAATTTAAAATTAAACACCAGGTGCGTGTTTCAGACCCGGGACTAATGATACAGGTATGTGTGTGTCGGGGTAAGGATGTCATCACGGGGTTGTTTACACTGGGGGTTGACCAGATGAATGACTAATTTATAGATAAACATGGCTAATTTATTGTTAGTATGAACACGAACAATATTTACTTAAGGTATGTGGATAGATATATCTGTCGTGCTTGCATTTTTATCATATTATTCCTGTCTGTCACCACGGTAATTCCATTACAGGTCTTATGAATGTATATTGAATAGTGTGAGTGGAATTTGATTCAACTATTGACTATTTCTTTTCATAACAATAATAATAATATCTGGAAGTATCACTTAAGTGATTAATGTCCCTGCATCCAACATTGTCTTAATTTTATCACGGTGCGTGTAGGATATGACGTAACGGGGTGGCTCATGACGGGGCGCGAGGAGTTGATTCCCATATAGTCCCACTTTGAATATGATAAAAATAAAACTTTCACCGAAGTAAAAACCAATATAAACAGATTAATTTGAACTATTGCTCTTTCCATGAAGTTAAGTCAATGATGTGTGTCAGGAAAATGGAAGTAGGTCAGAATCAATATCCTAAGGGAGCCAATATGAAGATCACTTTATTTGATTGGCAATGAAAGCCAAACAAGTATCATCGCTTTGAGATTAAAATTCGATCATTTTTAAATTTGGAGTAAAATATATTGCTTCTATCTCTTTTTTCTAATGTAATAAACGTGCAACGACGAGTGCGGAGAGCTGTTAGGAGTAGCTATGAAAAAAAATTAAATCAACTGATTTTTATGTGGAACTAAAGATAATACAACTGAAGTTTATCATAAATAAAAAGGTTTTTGTAATACATCTTTCTCTCAACTAGTAGAATAAACGTTTATGTTATATGATAACTCCTATCCAGTTCTCTCCTACCCTTACCTATAAATGTCCAGTTTTGTTTTTTAAAACACAATACAAAGGACACATAACTTAGACTATCACTGTTTCAGAGCGGACATACTGGGAGCAACAGCAGTGTGGGGCTGAGTAGCAGTAAGGACTCGAACCACTCGGCCACAGAAGTCCCTCTGTAAAGTAAAATATTAAATAAATACAGAACAGAACAAATACTTTATTTGGACTTAAGCATGACCAGCTTATGGTCACATACACACAAAAAACCATATACATGCATACGGCATGCGCATACATAACAAAACATAATTATAATATCATGTCGATATCGTGAGAATGCCTTACAAAGGACTAAATGTAAAATATTATTAATTTTGGTTTTGCATATTATTATTTATACTTTTTTTTTCTTATTTCAAAAGCTTTACTACAAAATTGCTATTTGTATTAATATAGATTTCTTATCTGAGTTAAGTAGAGTTACAAATTTCGCCATACACGGGCGTATAGCGTAGTACCTAGGAATATATATATTACGTATATCCCTATATAAAGGACAAACTATAATAAAGTGAACTCATCCTCGATGTCATTTAAATTACACAATGTACATTTTCTATTAATTCTCTGAACACCATTATGTCTACCTACTGCAATATTCAAATCATGAGACGACAGTCTCATTTTTGCAATAACATTTCTGTATTTAATATTCTCTACCAAATCTAAGTAAGAGGATCGTTCAAATGACAGTTTAAGCTCACGGTAAATATACAGTGACGAACTCGTATCAGCTGCAGTCCGCCAGTTAGTGAAATATGTATCTCTTAATCTATTCCGGAACAGCCGAATAAATATATGATTACATACAGACTCAAGAAATCACCACACGTCCGCAAAACTAGACGACAGATAAACAATACCGCTACCGCGGAGCAGGCTTCTGAACCGTATAAATGAATAAATACTATTGTTTTGTAAATGAATAAATATCACTCATGGACAAGTGACATTGACGTTTGGTTAACTTGCACATCTTAGAGATATACATATACGCAGGTCCCTCACAGTATTTGAAATACATTCTACGTGAGTATCAATGTTATGATATGTATTAAAATTGCAATACTACCCAAAATCAATGCTATACATACAGAAAATAAGGTGAAAATATATAAATTCAATCATTCTTTTGATGATATGCAAATTACTGCCGCTGCATGTCAAACGGTTAGCCCGACTAATGTCGGTAGAATCACGAACATAACAAATGACTGTAGGAAATTAATTCTCCTACCTCTTCACGAAGATTTCCCGAATATTTACACGAAGACTTCCAGAATAGATCGAGCTCTGTCACGTAGTCAGATGGGCCCTCGTAGGTCATGCATAATCATAAGCATTGTATATATAATAAGTATTTATTTATATGTATGACGATGAGCGGTTATGCTTAAGTCTAAATAAAAGTTTGTTCTGTTCTGTTCTATATTCCGTGCACGGTGTGAATATATGCTATATGTATGAGGCACCTGGTGGTCAATCCATTTTGCCTTCTAAGCCAGTAAAGTTCTTTAGAGAAAATGAATTAATGTGTTATCTAGTTGCATAACAATTTGTTTAGTTCAATAAGTTGAGCACTGTACTTCCAGATGCAGTGGTGCATGCACTTCTAATTTTAGATGGTTTGTTTTTATATTTATGTGAAATTCCGTTCTTGTGGATATGATTACGGTATTGTAGATAATCCGTTGGTAATATAAGGAATCAGGCAAGTTTTTATGAATATTTTCTTTCTCGAAGGTCCATCATAAATTATAAATGTCCATGATTTGTTACAAACTGAGAGTTTCAAAATGTTCCAGCTAAATTGACGTATCTGTAGTATTGCATCTTTAAGTCAATAAGATGCTCAGAAGTAGGCTCCCAGATCTGATGCACGACATATTTCCATTCTGTACAAACTTTCAGGATACTGTCAAGAAAATCTAAATACAAAAACAACAGCTCTAAATCTCTGTAAACTTTAATAGTTCATTTATAGTCATTGACCTCCAGAATCAATAAGGGACTTAAGGGTCATCGGACTCTAATGGGATCGTGGAGAATTAAAATTAAACAACATTATTGAGTTGTGTGCCTGAAAGGATACATGTATGCAAACTGTAAACACAATTACGATCACGGACATTTTTTTACCTAAAGGTCGATCACCAAAAGGTGTCTTTTTCTTAAAATAAAAACACTCTAAATAGTATGCCATATCCCTTTACGAAAATTCTTTTGCTACTGATTATTGTTTAGGAAGAAATGCAGCATTCGCGAAAAAAAATACACGTTAAATGATTGTGTCGACTATCCCACTCAACCAATGTTAAACACTGGTTTTACAATGTTTTTGTTTAGGGTGTCTCATTTAAAATTATCACTAAAATCTAGGTAATTGAGAGACATATTTAAAAGTTTACAAAGATTTTCTTAAAAAAATATTTTGGTTCATCCTTCCAAATATAAAGCGTTTTTTATTTATTCGACTTCAATATACGATGTACCACATTTCTGATTAAACCTAGCATGCTTCATCCAATAAATACCTACGCAAGTTATCAATATCAAGTAAAACTTGTTTTGTTTTTGTTTTTCTCTCTAAAAATTCTCATCTGATAGATAGATATTAAGATCAAAGAGAAAAAAAATAGAAAAAAAAATTACCCTTCTGGGTTTCGAACCCACAACCCCCAGTTTTAAAGCAATTGCTACTAATTTCAACCTATATGTGGATGCTTTCATATGTATTCGGCTGCGAATACCTTAACTAGTGATTAAATGGTAAGTTATCTTATTTTATCACACATGAATTAAGGGACAGAACAGAAACTTTATTTCGACATAAACTATACAGTTTCTAGTCGTAATTAATACAAAGCATATGCATACTATTTCCACGTGAACAATACAACGAACATGCAGATATAAACATGTTGGGTTTTTTTTCATACCAGTACGAATCAAAATCTGACGCCTTCATTCCCTACGACAATCAAAGTGAAATTAGATACAAAGGCGTTGAACTAATACATATTTAGCATTTATCATATGACATTGTGCTCGAACAGGCGTGCGTTCAGTATTGCAAACCGTATGCAACCGTATGCTTACAGTCAGTTATGAAAATTCCTCGGTGTCATAAACCACGATGTTGACGTATACCATGCACAGCATAAGGGAACACGTGCACAGCATGCTATATGGTCCTAAGACAACTCCATTGCTGACTGTAAGCGACCGGTTGCATACGGTTTGTCATACTGGACGCACGCCAGGGGTTTCCAGTTTCGTATAACCATCACATGTTTTCTTATACACTGGCGTAGCTTCCAATAGGCACGGTAGGCACGAGCCGACACATGTTTTCTTATACACTGCCGTAGCTTCCAATAGGCACAGCAGGCACATGCCGACACATGTTTTCTCTAAGGTGAAAAGATAAAAAATATAAACATGCTAAACTCGAAATTAATATTAAAAAAAAACGAAGGAAAAGAAATTAATACCGTGAGTTGTAAGCTTTAACAGCGGATTTATTATATTATTACATTTTACAAAATTGTGTCGAACAATGCCCACATGTACCAAAAGCACCAGCAGTACAAAAAAAAACCGTCCATAGTTCATGTATAATGTATGATAAAAAATACTTTAAGTGCTTGATATTAAGCTTGTGTTTTTTGGCGCTTGAATTTAAAAATGTAAAACACACAAAATGGCTGATCAGGACTCTATATTACGCAAAACTGGAGAGAATATGAACGAAACGGTACCAAATGGACGAAACATGCATACCAATTTTAACATTTTTATAACTGGTATTTCACTAAATTAATAGGTATGTGTTTTTAAAATTCTGTAGGTCTGACACGCCATCACTGGAGTACTTCCAGAAGTACCTACCTTAAAACAATTGAGATATACAATACTTGAGGATACACATGTATATCTATATGTGCTTGATTAAAGCTGGATACTTTCTTACAGCTATTTTTTTTTAATTTTTGATATTTAGCTTTGTGACTCATTCTCTTGAATGTGTTACTATAACACAACTAATTTCTGGCCTTTAAAGCATTTAATGAAAAGAAAGTTGTTTGTTTTGGTGAAATATCGATGTATAATTTCATTCGTGAACATAAAAAGGTGCTTCGCCACTCGTAAAAATATAACTTTTTATATTCACTCATTGAAATTATTGATCGATCTAACACACAAACAATTATCCACTATATTCATACATACGTAAATCATGTATTATTATAGTTATATAATGGTTACACCATTCATTTTAAAGACACGTTTATTTTAGTAACAATCGTTCTGCTTTACGGATTTTATGAAAGAGGCAAAATATATAAATACTTTTCTCCTTAGTATGGGCGCGAGAGTGGATAGGGGTAAATATTTTATCAACAGTTGAGAGCGAATTAGGAAATAAATCATATAAACTATAGTTAGCTTTCAGACCTAAAACAAGTTACTAATTTAGTTTGAAACTTATACTTTGCCTTTAAGGGTTCAGTTTCTCTAATCCATGCATGAAACACTTTTTGTTTTAACCCTTTCCCTCATAGAGGAAACCATGAAAAGACCTATGCGAACAGCATAAAACCAGATCAGCCTGCGAGTAACTCGCAGGCTGATCAGGTTTTATGCTGTTCGCTGCTCCTCAGTGGTCTGGAAATGAGGATTTTGTAATTAAATTTGGTAAGGTTTAACTGTGGTTTTCTGCAGATCAGGCTTTATGTGATACCTATTGAGGGCGTCAAAAGGAGTCTATATGAGGGAAAGGGTTAAATCTACCTTTTCACTGTAGGGATTTCGTCAACAGGACGACCATAGGTAGTTGCTTCATTGTATGCATAATACACAATACTTTACTTTTAGCCATTTTAGATGCAAGATTTCAATCGAGGGATTTGTGTCTGCGGTAATTATGGAGAAAAAAAAACACAATCAAAAGTGTTAAGCGCATAATATTGCCCTATCGTGAAGCCAATAACAGTTTTCCTTTTAGAAATATAAAACTTTAATGTCAGTCCCACGTGTACTTCAAACAAACATGAAACATTAGTAAAAAATCATAACATTAGGTGCTTAGATACGATAGATTTAGATGTAACCTAATGAGTAAGAGGCATGCATTTTAATATTATTGTGTAACGGCTATTTATGAATATATATTTATCATATGACTTTGAGCTCAAACAGCTGTTTCCGGTGTCGTATACCCATTACATATTTTCTTATATTTAACACGTTACATATAACTTTTAGACCGAATTACATCACTCCGCGCATGGCGCGTGTATTCTCTATGTATGCATAGTGTGTTGAACCCGAACAGTTGGATTAAATGTGTTTGATTCATAATTCATATGATGTTGAAAATGTATGAGAAATCCACACGTTAAATCGTTATTTTCAGTTATTATTTGAAACTATTTTCTTGGTGTTAGATTACAGAAGTAATTCGTACACAGTCCGTTCCTTCATTTGTTTGTTTGTTAGTTGTTATAATCGCGTTTTACTGTGACGTCACTATGTAGGTCATATGATAAAAAGAATCTGACATGAATTGTCATTTCATATCAAAATTTACTAAACTCGCCAGAGGCTCGCTTAATAACATTTCATGAACTCGTTTAGTAAAAAGGAAGCTTCAAAACCAACTAGATTGTTCCAACGACCTTGCAAAAACCCAAAATTCTCCGATAGGTCCCATGCGGTAGAAAAGCGTGCCTACACATTTAGTTAAGCCAAGCCAAGCCTGTTATATTTAACACGTTACATATCACTTTTATACTCTGCGTCACGCGCGTGTATTCTATATCTCTCGCCAGAGGCTCGCTAAATAACATTTTCATGAACTTGTTTGGTAAAGTTTGATATGAAATAACAATTCATGTCCGATCGGATCCTATATAGATATAGATCTATTATTTTGGACCATTGTGTTGCGAATTAAGAAAACCTCATAAACATATAAAAGAGTAGCATGTTTGATATAATTTTATCATCATCATCATCATTACAGTTGTGTGGCTGTTATTATGCACAACAGGCCTTGGCCTCTGGAAAAAGATCAAAACAAATTAAAATCAATGCGCTGAAGGCACTGAAGTGGAAGAGGGTTTGACGAGCTGCAGATATGCAGTGTAACTTAGTTTTTGCCAAATATCAAATTTATACTAAAATAATAAACGATTGTTCATTGTAGGCTATAGAAAAAGAAAGCGTAAGAGTGGCGATCAATGTGCTTGTTGTTAACTGTATAATGAAAGAAATGGTGCATTCGTCTTTAATTTCTTGCAATGACCATATTAACGCAACGTTAAAGCGGGGTTATTGGCATTGCGCGAAAATTTGACCCCCGTTTATTAAAGTTACTTTGATAACGAAATCAGTGGCTCCATACTCCATACATTCCATAGAGCAACAAATAACCTCTGGGGGTATCTCGATATATCTGAGATAGCTTGATGCGATTATTAGTAAGTAATGCGGATTGTATCGGAATTCAAGCTTTTGATTATTCTATATGTACTATTGTAAGTTTATAACACCACTAAATAAACAAAACCTGCACATAATTCTACCATCCAAATTCAGGCACGAGTCAACTTTGCATCGAAAGAAACTATATTCCTCCGCATTATAAAGTGAATGTTAAGCAACATCACAGGGAAAATAGTTCTTTTGTGTTTTTATGCTACATACAATTATTGTTTCCCGTAACTATGTATATTTTTTACTCAAAATTGATTTTTCAACACTTTGGCTGAATCTCAATATATCTGTGTTGTCGAATTCTTTTCAATCGTTCGATCATTGATACAAAATTTAGAGGTTATTCGGTTTTAAATGTAGAGAATTGGACCCTCAGTATGTAGGTACTATAGTTGATATGTTGCAAATAAATTTAAGTTGTATTTTATATACAATTGCTCGCATATAGTGTAAATTCACTTGATATTGTATTGTAAAATTGCCACTTTGGGTATGACCTTCTGGAGTATTAAAATAAAAGCTTAAAGATCATTATCATCATCATCATCATCATCATGTTGTATTCTTTATTTTACCGATTTCGCCGAAGTTGCGTTAACGAAAATATCATTACTTATCCCGTATAATGTGACCTACACTTGCCGCGACCCAGCGCCGTGTATTTATAAAGTATGGTTTAATTTTAACCCTTTCCCTCATATAGACTCATTTTGACGCACTCAATAGGAACCACATAAAGCCTGATCTGCAGAAAACCACAGTTAAACCGTACCAAATTTAATTATAAAGTCCTCATTTCCAGACCACTGAGGAGCAGCGAACAGCATAAAACCTGATCAGCCTGCGAGTTACTCGCAGGCTGATCTGGTTTTATGTTGTTCGCATAGGTCTTTTCATGGTTTCCTCTATGAGGGAAAGAGTTAAATGTTTGCAGTGGAGGAGCACGTGGCCTATTGCTTCCCGCATTGTCACAGATATGGAATGCTCAATAGTGAAACCAATATTCAAATCTTTTTTTTTTTCGCCCGATAATGTTTCGAACCAACCAACTTATTGATCAGCTTGCAGTTTTGATTTAAAAAATGTTAATTCATTCAGGGATATTAGATTATCAAAGTAGATATTTCTTGACTTGATTATGCACTTCCCTCTTTTCAGTATATCTTAACATTGTATAAATATAATATTTTTTCATAGTCCTGTAACAATAGTCTTAAGTTTCATTTCTAATCTCAAGGTTGTTCCTTGTGTCCCTTTTCTGCTTCACATTTGTCCCACTGAAAGTTTGTTTGACTATTTATCTAAATTTTACATTTTCATAACCACCCTTAAAGGCTAACTGTCTTTCTAAACACTTTTATAATTTTTGACCAGTAACCCTATTAATCAGTCTATTTAACATACATAAGTCCCAAAACTTGGAACCTCAATTTTAATGAGTGAATCATCAGTGTCATTTTCTTTTCCCTCAACACTTCACTCATTTCATTTAGGCTATATACATATAAAATTTGTTTTTTTTTTTTTTTTAAAAAATTAAATGTTCATGATTTTAAAATTACATGTTTTTCTGCTTGCTTCAGATAAATGTTATACACATGGTTTGTACGTCTGTAGCAATTAAAAAAAAAAAAGAATAAACACAAAACAAAACAAAAAATACACTCTAAGAATGAATTCAAATTGTGTGTATATATGCATTCATATTTATTTTCAGTTACAAGAGTCGTTCAAATATGAATGCAACTAGGTCAATATCTCGCTTTAAACCACGATTTGCACGAAATAGACAGATGTATTGCATAGAGGGTTGTGTAAGCTCTCCATTGATACCATACATGTTTAAATCTATTCAGTCTAGCGTTTAACTCTGTATACCCGTGTACACTAAAGCTAAAATGGTTTGGAGAAAGGTCTATTTTGACTGGACGAAAGACGTACATACTTAATGAAATATGTCGTGTTTATGGAAACAATGAACTTTCTTTTATAACGCTCACACGGTGGTGTAAGAAATTTAAAATGGTGTAGATTCAGTAAAAGATGCGCCTCATGCACGCCGTCTGAAAACAGCCACTTTGCAAAAAAAATAGTTGACAAACTAAAGGATTTGACTGCTATCGATGCAAGATTTACAACTAGGCATATAACTCCATGCGTTGACATGCAGTAGGAGACGTGATTTAGAATTGAGAAGGAAAAGTGCAAGATGGATACCCCATCTCCTTACATAAGAGCAAAAACTTGCTTGGGTAAGAATCGACATACAATTTTGAAACAATTCCCTAAAAACAACAATCGATCTTTCGCAAATATCATCACTGGCGAGAGACGTGGGTCACTTTTATGAGCCCAAGCGAAAGATACAGAACAAAATATGGGCATCCAAAGTAAGCCAAAGACCTTGCATAGCAAAACGCACCATGAGCGTCAAAAGGGTTATGTATGTAATTTTCTTTACAAATCAATGTCCTGCTATTCAAATTGCCGTACCAAAGGGCAAATCTGTAAATGCACAGTTTAACAAAGGCAATGTCCTTCATACACTAAAGAAATATTTCGTAAACCATCGGCCAGCAACTGGTCTCCGTGGTGTGAGGTTGTTGCATGACAATGCTTCGTCACACAAAGCGGCCATTGTACACGAATGTCTGAAACAGGAAATGGTTGTCGAGCTTCCTCACACTCATTATTCGCCAGATCTTGCTACTTATGACTTCTCTACGGTGGCATAGAGGTGACATGCACTACTCTTTTTTTAATTTCGAGGGAACGAGATCATATGTCGAGGAAACGAGTTAATTATCTCGAGGTAACGACTTATTATCTCGAGAGAACGAGATAATAAGTCGAAGGAACGAGTTAAATATCTCGAGGGAACGACTTATTATCTCGAGGGAACGAGTTAGTCAACCAATCAAATATTGTAATCAAACGGTCCATCGACAGTATTTCTGTAACTGAGACAACCTCCAGACTAACTGAATTCGTTCAGAATTAAATCCTTCACTGTTTTGAAATCACTTAAAATTTCTCCTCCCAAAATCAAACTAGTAGAAAAAATTATGTGATTATAGCTTTACGGAAACGGACGCGTCCTGTGTGTTCAGCATAACATCATTTGACGATTAGAAAGTCTTTCTCGTAAATATATATCAATATGATCGTCTCTGAATATCATGAATGACAATTGTATTAAGTAATATGATTGGTTGACTAACTCGTTCTCTCGAGTTATTATCTCGTTCCCTTGACTTATTATCTCGCTCCCTCGACTATATCTTGTTCCCTCGAGATAATAAGTCGTTCCCTCGAGATAATTAACTCGTTCCCTCGACTTATTAGCACGTTCCCTCGACATAAAAAAAGAAGTGCATGTCACCTCTATGCCACCATTACTTTTCCTATTTCCAAGGCTAAAAACACCTTGCTGAAAGAAAATACCAAACTCGCAGAAATCTCGGTTCGGCTATTTTCTTGTGTCTGAACAGTATACCTCGGAAATATTATGAAAACGCATTTAAAGATTAGATTAAAAGACAAAAAATGTGTATATGACATGGTGGTGATTATTTTGAAGGATTAAGATAATTATTTTGCCATTGTTTGTTAAACACTTCTGAAAATTGACCTTTTTGCATTTAAATTTGAATGCCCTTCGTACATTGCGCTTATCAGTAAAGCAATCGAAATTCAGTTGTACCACATTAACAGTTCTACACAACCTTACTTCTGCTGCACTCATACACATGTTTAAGTTCACACCACTTTCCTTTTTTACGCTGATATTTTGCTTGTTTGTCAGGAAATAAAGACTACATCAACATTAACGAGGGAGTGTTGAGATTTTTTATAATTTCTACCGATCGTCTGTGAATAAGATGCTTTTAATAGCTAAAATCAAAATATTCGGTTAACTTTAGAAACGAAGAAGAAGAAGAAGAAGAAGAAGAAGAGAGAAAGAGAGAGAGAGAGGGGGGGATGTGTTGTATGCTTAATGTAAACCACCCATTCAAACAGTTTGTTTTAATCTTTTCTTGTTAAAATTGGAGAGGAGTTGACACTGGTGCAGCGTTTATGAGATTTTTGATGTGGGGATTAGAAACAGGAGAATGAGAAGAAAACAGTGTGTTCGGCCGGGCCATAAACACACTTTCATATACAATGGGAGGTCGATCTATGATTGTACCAGGGTTGCAATTGTGAAAAGCCAACGTAAGATTGAAAATCGCAATTACATGTATATTATTTACAATGTTGACATTTAAAGTTTATGTATGAAAATATCTGTTTATCTTTTACGCAGATCTAAATATATATCAGTGCATCCTAGACAGTTTTTTATTTAGGTCAAATTATTGTAGCAAAATACTAAAACACGCATGTGTAACGTGATAGAACTCATCAACCTGGTATATTACATAATCTCCTCGACTTTCAGTTGATAATAGGATACAAGTAACAGTTGCTTTCAAATCTTTGTAGAGGACAAAAACAAGGTATGTATACATACATTTCTTTTATAGTATATGCACAATATTCATGATTTTCATATGCTTGCAGCTATAGTGCAGCAAGTATAGCTGCCATGCATCTATTTTATGACACACTTGCTTGCTCAGCAAATAATGTTAATGCTAATGTGAATTTTAATCTGGAGTATGCTTGTAATAAAGGCCCGCCTTGATTGCATCTTGAACTTAATATTTGTGATAATCTTCTATTTCTCACATAAATCAAGCAGTAAATGTATAGACATAACATACCACGTGTGTATACATAACACACAGCCGTTGATTTTTTTATTTTCTAGTCTACACTATGTATATGTATAACATATAATAGCGGTAGATATATGCTGCATGGGCTTATCTGCCCTGAAGTGTAAGTGTAAATATTGCTGGATAGAGAGATGTAAAGAGCTTACAAGGATTTACAATGTACATATTTACTACTTAATGAAGGAAATAACATAATTTAATCTCTCTCTCTGATTAAAAAATGTATAGGACATATAGCTATATGTGAATATAAAATAATATATATAAAATAAAATAAGTTATAAATGAAAAAAAATATTTACATCTTACACAAAAGGTAAAATACAAAAAGCCGACGAGGATGGGATTCGAACCCACGCGGGGAGACCCCAATGGATTAGCAGTCCATCGCCTTAACCACTCGGCCACCTCGTCTTGTTGTCAATGCTACGATTGAGGTATATCATCCATTCTTAATATGATATATATATATATATATATCTACACACACAAAGACTTGGCAGAATTTAAAAGTGCAAAGTTTATAGCCATTTATACAAACATAAAACAAAAGCAAACAGATGATTACACGTGAGTACTATACGTAATACAGTAAAAAGTCAAGAAAGGTGTACAGTGTATATAAAGCTACCCGATAATGGACAAATGATGAAACCAATATATAGTTTTGAAGATATGCGTAAAAGGGTTACTGTATGGTATATATTTAAGACAAACTGTATTCAGGTGTGTCCGTTCCAAGAATATAAATAATGAATATTCGGACTAATAATACTGGAAATTATAGCAAGATAAGTATTGTGTGTCATCACATGATTTCATTCTTTTCAATTTTCATTTCAGAAAAATGGAAACATCATCAGCAGTATTCATCCTGTTTTTGGCAGTTGCTATATGGTATTACACAAACCTGAGTTCTAAACAACTGGAGTCTGTCGTCACAAATGAGCTGGACACCAGCTACGACTATATCATCGTAGGAGCTGGTTCCGCTGGATCTGTATTAGCTGCAAGACTTTCGGAGGATCCTAACGTCCGCGTACTTCTTCTGGAAGCGGGTGGCGACTACACTGACAACCCGGCATATCATATACCTATTGAAGCATTTAGTCTTCAGAAAACTTCCGTCGACTGGGAATATTATACGGTTCCTCAAACACATTCGCACCTTGGAATGAAAGATCACAGCAGCTATTGGCCACGCGGCAGAATCCTTGGAGGGTCCAGCATGATTAACACCGTGCAATACACACGAGGAAGCAGCAAAGATTATGATGAATGGGCCAGTTTAGGGTGCAAAGGCTGGAGCTATAAGGACGTGTTGCCATACTTCTTAAAATCGGAGGACATGTTGATCGACGATTTGAAAGATTCGAAATACCACTCAACAGGTGGGTACCTAGCAGTTGGTCCCGGAGGTGTAACTCCTATCGCCAGTGTTAATCTTGAAGCAGGGAAGCAAATGGGTTACAACATTGTGGACTACAATGGTGAGACTCAGCAAGGTTGGAGTCCCATGCAATTGTCTGTTAGAAAAGGGGTTCGTAGCAGCACCTCTCTTGAATTTCTTGGACGCACTAAAGGTAGAAATAACTTACATGTTGCAATCAATAGTTTTGTTACAAAGGTAAAAATTGAGAACAAAACAGCAAAAGGAGTGTACGTTATTCGGAACAACCGTAAGGTGTTTATTGAAGCCAAACGAGAAGTTATTGTCTCAGGTGGCGCTATTAATTCTCCACAGATATTAATGCTGTCCGGCATTGGTCCAAAGGAGCAGCTAGAAAAACACGGTATACAAGTTATTGCAGATCTTCCTGTTGGAGAAAATTTACAAGATCATCTCTTTACATTCATGCTTTCAAGTATCAATTCCGACATTGCAATAACAAAAGATAAGATCGGAAGCTGGATTAGCAAGATGAAATATGAACTCTTCGGTTCGGGGATATGGTCAATTGCTGGTTTAGATGGCACGGCATTTTTCTGTTCCTATGATACCAATGACCAGAACTGTGCTGCGGACATCCAGTTACTTATACATGGCGTCTATCTTGCAGATAACATATTAGGGCTAAATGAAAACATTTCAAGAGAATACTTAGCCCAAGATAATACTCCCGGAATATCAGCTGCTGTCTGCATTCTGGATCCTAAAAGTGTCGGTACTTTGAAATTAAAATCAGCTGATCCATTTGACTACCCACTCATTGACCCACAATATTTAACCGATAAGCGGGATGTTGATAGTTTCATCCGAGGAATACGACTGTGGGAGAGATTTATAGAAACTCCTGCAATGCAAAATATTGGGGCCAATTTCAACCACATGAAACTGTCATTTTGTTCCCAACATAAGTTCAGGTCTAATGACTACTGGGTGTGCATAGTACGACATCTAGCTTACACGTTTTATCACCCTACAAGTACATGCAAGATGGGGGACGCTAATGATAAAACAGCGGTTGTCGATCCGGAACTGAAGGTCAAAGGTATCTCTGGGCTAAGAGTGGTGGATGCATCCATTATGCCGAACGTCATCTCTGGTAATACCAATGCTCCTGTCATCATGATTGCAGAAAAGGCTGCAGACATGATACGCGGTGTGAATACAGTAAAACATCTCAAGAGGAAAATATAAATAAAAAAATTGGGGCTGGATTCAAGTTATGAGAGAATTCTGAGATTTGATGTATATTAATATTCCATTCATGAACTGACTTTGAGTATCGTATTGTTTTAGAAGTGTTTAAATGGGAATATGCATATCTTATGATAACATGTACATAACCTTATCATCTGTGTGCTGATGTTATTCAAGGTATTTGCCCCCTACCATTCCATGATATTTTATCATCTTTGCTTAGTTGCTTTTGTGTATTTGGTCATATAAAATATATGCAAATATAAAATGGCACTCATCTTCTAAAGCTAGCAAAGGTATATTACCAGCCCATCTCCAACTTCTAACAGTCATGAGAAGATACTCTCAGTTTAGTTAAACTAAATCTTAACTTCTTGATATGATTAAATTTTATGTAAAATATGAATGATTATAAATAAGCCCAAAATCACTTAATCTCCGCCTAAATACACGAATAAATTTCATTTTAGTCATTATTTAACAAGAGATAAAAACAGTTCTTCAGTTTCATTATGATGAAAAAGATGATGATGTGATAAATGGTTATATCAAGACGACTAAACCATTAAACCACAACACTATATATAAACGTCTTCACCATTTAAGAAGTATATACTAAAGGCAGCTATGACGTTCCTTATCACTTAATTTCAGTCTGTGCTGATCATACGAACTATATGGGTTTTTTTACAAGTAAACTGACGTTGATCGCATTCGTGAAAACATAGTCATGTCCCAGGCTGAATGTGCATTGATCTTCGAGATGAGTATGACTCGATGAAGAAAGGAGGGATTATAGGTGTTGTGCGTGTGGATCATATCTCCCTAATTGTTTGACACATGTGCTGAAGCATTACCGTAAACTGTGATTAATATTACGTGTGCAGCTGCCGCAACATTGGGCAGGTTATCTATCTTGATTTCTATAGTGTATTGCCTTGTATTTTATACAAGATTATTGCAGCGGAGTTGGTGTCGATTCTTTCTGGGTGTTTTTAAGGTATATGCCCCATAATAACTACCAAAGCCATGCATATAACTTCACAATATAAGCTTTTAAAATGTCAAAACATGGAAATCTTAAAGACAAATTGACATGTTATGAAATATGATAGAAATTATTTTATTACCTCCCCTTTAAAATTTTGTTGTCATGAGTTATCTCCCCTGAAAACTACAAACAGGTGATTTTATTCAATTTCCTACGGTAAAGTTTAGATGTGTTCATGAAATGTGAATCAGAATCATATAATGCATTTTTCACCGTGAGTTTTCCTCGAAAATCAAATCAGTTTTTCATATTCACAGAAATTGTACATTTCCCATAGACTAAATGTTAACTTAAATGCAGATTATCCCCCCTACATTTTTATTTTTTAAAGTGACGAAGTTTCATAGAAATATTTCCATCCATTGGTAATATATGGAATATGGGTATTAGTGGGGTTATACCTTAAATGAGTTCTGTGGTATTTGTCATCATTTTTATACTTCATGTTGTATATTTAGGTCAACGGAAGGATATGGAAATTCATACTGACCCGTTTATGTATATATGTTATCCTGACCCCACTGCAAGCATATGTGTAGTTACTGAGATTTTATACCTTATATAACTTTTTTTCAATAAAGTGTTTATTTTTACACATTTTAAACTTTATTTATTTTACAATTATTGGACGGAAAGCGACACGTCTAATTAAGATCTTGTTGGTCCTGCTAGTGACGTAAACGCGGTCCTTGGTGTGGATGGAAAGCGGAGTGAGGGGGTAACCAAATACTCTTTCACATACAACATCGGACGACCTCGGATCGAACCCTGTATTGGTGTATACTATCCGAACACCTTGTTGTTGTTCTCCTTGTGCTTTATTTTATCCTCACTGTGACCGTATTTCGATCATGTAATGATGTTCAGCTAATTACAGGCGGATGAAGACACTGAGTACATAGAGGTGTCAAGGGATGGAGACCAAATATCGACCGCAAGCAATCTGGAAGGTTTCTTCTCATAAACAAGAGGGCCATGATGGCCCTGGGTCGCTCACCTGAGTATAAGGTTACCAAAGGAACATCAGACTTGACTAGACTTGACTTGACTTGACTATTTGAGTTTACCGTCGCTTCGACAGTATTTCAGTCATATAGCGACGTCCAGCTAATTACAGGTGGAGGAAGACCCTGAATGCACGGAGGCATCCGGGTAAAACCACCGACCTACCGTAAGCCAGCTGGAAGGCTTCCTCACATAAGAATCCGAATGACTCTGCCGGGATTCGAACCCACGCGGTGAGGGGCTGAGTGAGTGTTAAAGTCAGCGACTTTACCCTCTCGGCCACGACTGCCCCAAGGAACATCAATCTGTATAAAAACATATTGAAATCTGGCCAGTACTTAGTTTTGAAGGAGATGATCCCCGCAAAGTTTTATCAAATTATGTCAAGCAGTTTTAGAGGAGAGGTCATTTTAAGTTTTCAATATATACATATAAGGCAAATAAGTCCTTCCCCTTGCAGCCATGTTTTTATGGATCGGAATAATTTTAGAAACTTTTGTGAAGCTTCACCTAAGGATCATCCCTGCCAAATTAAATCAAAATCTGTCCAGCGGTTTCAGAGGAGATGTCATTCAGATATTTCACTATACACATATAAGGCAAATAAGCCCTCCCATTGCGGTCATGTTTTTAAACGGATCGGAATAATTTTAGCAACTTTTGTGAGCTCCAAGATCTCCCTGCCAAATTTAATCTTTTTTTCCAGCGGTTTCAGAGGAGATGTCGTTTAAAGATTTCACTATATATACATACAAGGCAAATTAGCCCTGCCCCTGGTGGCCATGTTTTTTTTTCCAAACCGGAATAATTTTAGCAATCTTGGTAGAGAGTTACCCAAGGAACATCTGATGGAGACGATTTTTAAAGTTGGCAACCAGAGTTCCGGATCAAGTTTATTTAGCAACTTTTGTGAAGGTTCACCCAAGGAACATCCTGCAAATTTAATCGAATTCTGCCAAGCGGTTTCAGAGGAGATGTCGTTTAAAGTAAATTGTTGACGACGGACGACGACGGACTTTGGGTGATCACAAAAGCTCACCTTGAGCACATTCTAATGACCCTATGGTGATTCGAACCCACTAAATAAACATTATAGTATACAAGTAATAGAAGATGATCCAGAAAATGTATGTGATTTTTACGTCGTCAGCCACGTGTAACTTACACACAGTTAAATGGACAAATCTAAATGTGTCATCAAAAGGGTATTATCTTTTATTTAGTTTATAGGTCTTTCTGGAAATATCTGATATGTGTATTAACTGTAACTCCAGGACTGTAATAAAGAAACAGCTTAACAGTGCTCTTAAATACGAAGTGATTCAATATTTTCTTTTCTTTCCTCATATAGATATGTTCTAACCAGGCAGACTCTTTAAAAGAAATGTGTCGTCTTTTCTAGAAACACTTTTGCACACTACCTATGGATGGAAAGTGTGTCACTTTCAGGCCTCTGTAGAGCTAATTACACAATTTAATCACGATATATATCGATCCTATCAGGAAGTCATCTTTATATATCAAGTGTTAACAATATGTTCCGGAAAATCAGCCTAATGAGGGAGGCTGGTCAGTTTTAGGTAGTTTTAGAAAGAACGGAAATATCAGTATCATGTTACAGGGTGGCCAAACCACATGGTTTGAGACGTCATTTTTAGCACTATCGAGGAGAAAATTGCGGAATTTTAATTCTTCTTCAATTTAAGTGGTATATAGTGTAAGTGATTCATTCATATAGGCGCTAATCATTTTTATCATATAAACAATATTTCTGAAATTCAGAAAACATTAATAGTGGTGCGCCTTTCTCGATAACAAACAAATTTTCTCGAACTCTGTTAAGAAATACCAAAGACCTTAACCCAAAGATAAGAAACTCGGCGAAATACCGTATATTCTCGTGCCAGAACGAGAGTGGGGCAGGTTTATTCCGCGGAAAATCCAGTTCAGTGTTACTAAGCGATAGCAAAACACCGGTCAATACAACGATTCGTCATTTTTGTCTGGTGGTATAATATTTAACTAAAAAATTACTATGGTGTTTTTTGTCCTTTCCCTTGGTCCTTTTAACATTTATTTTATGACACCGCACCGATAGATCAGTGCATATTGTTTTGGTCTGTCTGTTTGTCTGACGTCTGTCTTTCACAAAACGTAACCTTGACTATAACACGGAAATCCTTCCACCTACAGCCTTCAAACTTTACAGGTGCATGCACCTTGATAAGCTCTACCAGCCAAGTACCATGACATTCATCAAATGACCTTGACCCAAAGGTCTAAGGCCCTTGCGGAGCATTCGAACGTAGCGCCTGATAACAGGGACTATAAAACGTACCAGACCCATAAGATTCGACATATTGCTAACTCCGTCAGAAAATAAGTGCTGCCTCACCGCAATATCATGCCGTAGACATGTGGCATGATACCACAACCAGTCAAATTGTTGACACCGTGCCAACCAGATCTTACAAGTACTATCCATATATGCAGAACGACAAACAAGGGGAACAGACCAGTATCTCTTTTGGAACATCATAGAAAGGGTGCGTATACACCTATCATTTGGTCATCTGAACCTTTTATTCAGTATACTTAAGTTATCATATGAAATATATGGTTGAATATAAAAATCAAAGCGCTGAAGGCACTGAAGTTGTGTGTGTTTCATGAAGAGCTGCAAGTCGATCACCAAAAATTAAATTCACTTTGATAAACAAAAGAAATGCGGCATTCCTGTTCTCTCAGCGCTATCAGAGCTTTGATTTGTATTCATGCAGTACCTTAGCTAAAACAGACTCTATTTATAGATTGAAGTAATTATGCAAATTTTCTGCACAGGTCAGAGGCTCCAAACTCATTACGGATAGTAGATATACAGGTTTCTGTCATTTTTAGTGTAAGAAATAACCCTTCGAGATATCTGAGGTCGATAGATTGATGAGATTATTAGTATGTTACAATGATTTGTTTTGGACTTCACATGGGTTATTGTAACAGCCTTAAATGACCGAACGCTGCACATTTACTATCAAATATATTTGCACATTTACTATCAAATATATTTGCGAACCACCTTTGCATTGAAACAAACTATATTCGTGCGCATGGTAAAGTGATCACGTGATTAAAACAGTTACATCATTCGATTGCAGTTACATCAGCATAGAAAAATAAGTCCTATAATGTTTTCATGTCACAGGCGATTTTTGCAGCCTGTAAGTATTTATTTTTCACACAGCATTGATTTTTTAGCATTTTTGCTTAATTCTAGTATACTTATGTTCGATCATATTTACACTATTGAGAGGTTATTCGGTTTTAAATTTAGGAGAACCTGGGTTGAAAACGTTGTACTATAGTTGGTGTGGCTTACGTCACACACAACTAAAAAACTCTCCTTGGAATACATGATATTAATGCTTCCATTAAGCAGACTAAATACAGGTTGAGCAGTTTCGAAATACGCAACACTTATTGAATTTGTAATAACTCTTACAAATCCGTGATTTCAGTAGGCGGGAAGTACCACTTGGGAATACCATTGAAGACCCGTAGAGCTGCTTGATAATACAATAGGACATACATGCATCGTTACACGCCTACATGGACAAGACGCGTTATTCTGACGTCACAATAACGTGATGCGGACAAGTTTTGCTTTTTAATGGTGCCTTAAAGGTAATAAATCTAAAAACATATTTCCCTACGTGGGAAGAGATTATAATCTAAATATACTTACCAATCAGAGACATACATAGGCATCATGAAAAAAAATTACACACAAAAAAAACACGACTGTTTATTATTTAGCAAAAGAGAATAACTCATGCAAGCACAAGTATATTATACAATCAATTTATTTCTTATCTGAATATGAAAATATTGTTTTTGAAATAAGTAAATAAATAAAGACAGTAAAGCTTGACAAGATCGGCATGAGCTTTGCTTCCTGTAAATTTCTATCACTGCAGCCATATCAATGTCATCATACGCATCCCACTGAGGATTTCACTATTGACTGCATCTGTTCACGCCTCGTTAAAGGTGTATCTAGGGAATACGACAAGTCCGATTAACAATGCAAACAATGCAATTGATGGTATTTATGCTAATAGTGAGACACGAAGCGGAGTGATAATGTTTATTAACCGTTATTCCACTATGGCGTGACTTAAAATACCATCGATTGTTTGGGTGCATTTTAGTATTCTTTATTGAGTAGGGTCACTAGAATGCTACCATTCGTTATTCCGATTGTATAATTAACTAAACGTGGGTTGAATGGCAAAAAGGCGCTTCACTCCTTGAGCTTTTTATTATGCAGTATACGGGACTTATTTTTACTATATTACTTATTTATTGATAGAACTTCAAACTCCTGTGGGCCTATCAACAGTCAGGCCTGGCTACATGCAAAGTGCAATGAGAAAGCCTGGCATCCCTCTTGTCACCAAGTTTATGTGATTAGAGAAACCAGAAGAGAGGGAGACCTTCTCTTGGCCTAGCAACCGAGATGGGTGGAAACAGGCACGCCTCTGAGAATGGTTACAATCAGTATCATTCTAAGGGCCCTTTCCATGATTTGGACCTCGTGGAAATATAACGCATACACTTACAATAAAACTGGTTTAATTATATATAGTATGGAGGCCCTGTTGAAATTTTGGACATTGTGTGTAGTTGTATTCAATAGAAAATCAGTCAACAACTTTAAATGACCAACAATTTCAGATAAAAGTGTACTTTATTATATTTTAAAATTGAGGATTTATGTATATATGAATGCAGAATTTACGACACATTTAACTTGTAAATAAAGAAAAATGATCGTAATTATTATACTTTTGTTGGAATAAACAGTTTTACAACGTTGTGCGTGCTGAAATCACTGAAACTTCCATTTTTCCCCAAAACTCTAATGGTAACAGATTGGGATGTCAATAACGTGATTGAATCTACTGTCATATTTGTTAACCCCAGCAATCATGCGCTACCACACCGTCATCTGCCGCAATCAACTATCGATGTTGGGATAAACACTGGATGGCATGCTGTGAGAAAATTACAACCAATTTCAGTTCCCAACAACACTGACTAACAAAGTAACCGTCGGCGTGTGGATGATATTTATTTGACATAAAGCATCCCACTCACTAGAACTTTTTACAGGACCGTCAAAGATATTCAAAAGAATTCTAACATATTTAAAATGATCATTAGGAAACCCACAACAGAAATGTAATTCATGTTATCTATATTGAACAGTTTGATCTTAATTTAACGGGACACATGCATTATTGGACTGAGAAACATGCCATAACTTCTGCATAATTGACAACTCTAGGAAGATTATGTGGGTGGTTCAATCGTTTTGTAAGGATATATACCAGCGTTCAAACCATCATTGATAACCGGTGTAGACATACAATTTACCGCTTTAAACTAGCCCCTCAATACAACCGACATTTAACGAATGCCTTTAAAGAAGCACAGTGTCACTTAAAATAATGTTCGAAAGTTTAGTGATGACACCTAAATGTGTAAAAGAATATAAATGATTTACCCACAATACTGTTAATCCGACCTTTGCCCTCTTCTGCTATTTCATCCCTTTTCCTTCTTCTTTCTATCCAACTATTTACATGTCATATCAACTTTTTTAAGCATAACTTTTTACCCTCTATTGCCTTTTTTCTTCTTCCTTTTGGATCTTTCCTCCAGGAATGTATATGTTTGTGCAAAGTCTCTTTTCCCTAAAAAGTTCTCTTCATTTTTGTTTGTATATTTTGTTCTAACGAATAGAAAAGCCGTTTATACTTTTTCTTTTTGTATTGTTTATTCCCTGTTCGTTATTTTTGTGTATTTTCTGTAAAAAAAAAATACTTTGATTATGTTGTTTTTTTATATATTATAAAAGTGACCTTTTCATTTTCATGTACTTCAATTGTACAATGTTCTCACATGTCTAATGTTGACTTGAGAAATAAAAGATTTTGTATTTGTATAGTTTTAATTACAGAAACCGCACACTAGATACAGGAACATGCCAAGACATGCATTCATTTTCGAATTCTAATCATCCACAATTGTTGTTTTCACCCGTATTAAATATCTTCTCTTTTTGATTATTGATCGGTCCCGGTGGCCGAATGGTTAGAGCGTTCGCCCCGGAACCGGGATGTCGTGGCTTCGATCCCCGGCCGCGACATACCATATAAGCATTTAAGGGTAGTTCTAGGACTGGTTGGCCCGGTGTCAGGATAATGTGACTGGGTGTGGTATCATACCACATGTCTACAGCGTAATATTGCAGCGTGGCAAGCACTATATCTGTGTCAAGTAGACATCGTCTCCAAATGACTGAAATACTGTCGGTGGGACGTTAAATGCAATAAATATATCATTGACTATTACCATTCTGGTGTAACTTAGAGAAATTCATCCTTAGATTTCAGTTGTCAGTAGATTTGCAAAGTAGATATTTCATGGCTTCAAAAGTTTTATATGAGGATTTAAAGACATTTTATGATATGACAATTTATTATTCAAAAGCAAGCATCACGTGCGTCTCGAAAATACTTCCTCAAGTAAGAGTTGCTATCCTTTTTCCGGTTTTTGATTATACTGTTCGCATTACGATATGTTATTTTTATATAAGAATTAATGGTTGTTAATAGGTCCAAAAATATGGGTAGATGGAAAATATTTCTATTTTTATTCAGATTGACTTTTATGCAGGACTGTTCAACTTCTCCGGTGTATATACTGAACAGTAAAAGTGTATTATTATTATTTATTATATTATGAAGAACATTGCATCCAATGGTTCAAGGCATCCAGATTTTAGTATATCATGTTTTCCATGCTAAAGATGAAAGTAATTGAATCAGAGACAGAGATAAAAGAAATAGTAATCAAATATTTGATTTAAATACTCCAGAACGGGTAAAAGATTTAATTAAGTCTACCACTCAGCTCTGTGGATATTAAGGGTGTTGTGTTTTAATTTAATTTGGAATACTGTAGTGGTTTTTATTAATGATTAATTGGTTTCGTGCAATCCAGTGATATTTTGTCTCCATGCATAGTTCGTCATTATTAGTAACAGATTATTAACCATGTGAAATATTAGACCCAACTTGAAGCATTTTCAAAAATATTTACTCGTACTTGCATGTTTCCAGAAATAAAATAGCATGGATTTGACAGATGGAATGCGTGTTTTATACCCTATTTGTTTCAGTTTACATCAAAACATCATTTCCATTCAATCTTAAACGAATTTGGAGGACATTTATTTCAAAATATGACACATGTTACTGTGTATGTGCACTGTAAAAGCATGTATGGACAGTATGTATTACCTTTGAAACTTCATTTGCATAATGAGTTTTAATTTCACAATAAAAGTAAGAATCATCCAACAAACTAAATTAGGGAAAGCAAACGCACAATGCCACATGTATATAAAAAAAGAATAATTCAATCGAAACTAATTATGTTTTATCGATTTCATTTAATGTCTTATTTTGTACTTTAAACTCATCCTTATACATATTGAATGATATGAATTACTCTCTATTCGCCACTAGAATTTAATCAGAAGATGATTATCTCTAATTTCTCGGAGTATGAGCGACTTGCATGCTGTCGGAAACGGAATACTCTGCTCGGATGTCGTGTTGGCTTTGGAGAAAATATAAATTATATATAATAAATTTTCTTACATGGTCAAACATTTACACTTTTTAAGAGTACGTGTAATAAATAACCTTTATATACCAGTAACAGCCAGGAATTACTCATTTATGGCTTTTTTACACCTTGAACAGTAAATAAATAATGAAAGTAAGTGAATAAATCATAATACCAGCACAGATACGTGTTTTCAGTGGGCGGAAAGTTCCAATTGGGAATGCCAGGGATGACTTGTGGAAAGGATTTGTAACTCAATATGGTGACTGGAGGTCACTGTATTGTTTAATTCCTACTTAGATGAAAGGCGTAACTTCGTCACAATGACGAACTTAGCGAATTCTTTATCTTATCTTTTCGTGTTAGTGTAATACGTAAAATTAAAAAAAGATAAAAAGGGCATTTATGTACACGGGAATGGCAGACAAAGGGAAAACCACTGTCCTAGAAAAAGGACAATGGCACAAAAAACACATTGACAACGGACATCAAAATTGATTCTCATTTTCATTTCACTTGAATATGAATAGTATGTATTTAAGAAAGAATCGTATCAATAATTGAGTATAAGTATTGAGCATCTTTGTTTCTTGCAATATCAAGTCACAATACGGCCATAATACAATTATATTTGACCCCGGAATGCCATCAGCGTTTAAACCATTATTTCAAGAGACTACGGGTAATCGTGTACTTCTATTCAAATCTGTCAACTCGTCAACACTGTAATTGTATCTATGGGAATTGACAATCAAATCGGATTGATAACGAAGAGATCGATCCAGTTATGAAATGAAACGGTGAAATGCCATTTGCGCCTGGCTTTCCAAGAATATGACATAAAATAGAAAATGCAATAAATATACAGTTGCAACAAGATTTACCGCACAGTTGCAAACTCTGTGTATACTTGTATAACAGTTGTAACTATACCTCAGATACATTAGTATCAGATGAAATTAGATATAAACAATTGATAGTTATATCTTAAACAAATTAATGATGTATAACTGCAATTTTAATGTACAGACGTATCTATTACATAGGAAGTTCTAACTGTGCACATGTATTTACAGATTAAACAGCTGTCACTCATATTAACCCTCAACCTGCTGAATTTCTCAAATTGACTTTGCCGGCATCTTTTTTGGAACTGTCCATTAATCAATTTTAGGGATAACAAGATTAAAACTTGCAGTTGGTCAGCCAACAGTAAAGAGCCAGGCCAGCCTGGCTCTTTACTGGTGGCAAAGGTTAGCACTTATGGTTCCAGCAGGGTAAGGGTTAAGTTTTGATCATATGAAGTTTTGACTTTTGTTTACATATGTGGCTGATATGCATATAAATTCAATTTGAAGTTGTTAACAAATTTTGACGATGAGTTTGAATTTATAGACGCTGCTGTTACGCATATGAAGTTTTGACCATGAATTTGAATTTATAGAAGCAGCTGTTACGTATATGAAGTTTTGACCATGAATTTGAATTTATAGAAGCAGCTGTTACGTATATGAAGTTTTGACCATGAATTTGAATTTATAGCCGCTGCTGTTACGTATATGAAGTTTTGACCATGAATTTGAATTTATAGAAGCAGCTGTTACGCATATGAAGTTTTGACCATGAATTTGAATTTATAGACGTAGCTGTTACGAAGTTTTATTTGTATATTTCAAGCTGCAGCTTTTTCGTATTTCATAATTGCAGCCGTATTTTCCTATATCGATCCGGATACTATATCATATGAACCTATGTCCTGAAATTAGTGCTTGTGTCGTAATTGCCCTCGCGAGTGATAGTTGAATTTGCAGCTTAGTAAATGGACCGGTGAATTCTTACAACAATAGTGATGTAAACCCAATATTCCTACAACAAATAGCCGCACTGAGTGACTGAACTTCATTGTTTAGGTGTTAGATCAAATTTGTCGGAACTTAATGGATAGAGTAAGTGTATTTATGGCTAATGACTTGTTGTTACAAAGAAATGTTAAATCGCGGGTAATACACTTAAATAACGAAAACTATAATTTGTGTCACCTCCGTCCATTTACAGGTTCATCATGCTGGACATTACAAGTACCAGTAAATAAAATCAACCTTAGTTTAACGATACGGGGATTCCCGAAATCATCCGGAAAGTAAGGAACGGTCAAACGAATACAACCGATCTGTAATCGTAACGGTAGAAGTGTATCAAATGCACGATTTCTTTGTAGCGTGAGGAAAGGATGTTGCACGTGTTTATTTATTTAGTTTTCAACAAGACGGGTGTAAATTCCCATTATTTGATATATTTACAGATAACTACATACAACTCACTAGTCTATACAATATGTGAAATGATACTCCTTGCCAATTAGTTTGCTTTTTTATCATCATTTCGTATGTAAAACACCCAAACATTAAAATGAGTGTCTGTGAGAAAGAACAGCTGATATTAAAGAAAAGTACGACCAGATATGTTATAGGATACACGTTTGATTCAGGACAAATGATAGCCATTAGATTTATACTGAGAGATCAAACAGCTGTACACTTAAACAAAGATCAACTGTTACCCGGACAACATAAACAACTTTAAAGACAGGGATCCTAGTATATTTGTTAATCTATTATTCAATGCGCATCTATAATCTATCATGCAATCGGATAAATGAGATATCCAGAATCACGAGATTTCAAAAACCGCGAAATGTTTAAAGACGGTTGTTTTTGCTTTAATTTAAATTTCTCTTCATTAGGTATTTTAAGTGCTTTTAAATTGGTATTGACTGACCTGATTACAATTTTGTCATAAATCATTGATTAACCATATTGTCATTGTATTTTTCGTGTAGCTTATGGGCATTTTGATTGTAATAATCGGTTTGCTAAATACTATCTTTCTCGCTACACACTCACACCAAACTCCCTCACACAACAAGGCGATTCTTCTTCTTGTTCATTACGACCAGTCTATACTGCTAGTTACTTACAAACTTATTATCGACTTGGGCTGGGATGGACAGAGATTGGCATGCTGTGAGAAACGACAACCGATCTTGTGTTTTCATTTCAGATCCTAACAACACTGGCAACAAAGTAACCTTCGACGATCGGATGAGATATTGGATAAAGGGAATATAATTTTTGTTAAGCTTGTTAACTGAACCGCAATATACAGCGATGAATGGATCAGCTTTGTACTGCATTCATTGGAAGTAAAACCGGACGCGTGTTCAACTGGCGTGACAAAATACAAATTTTGTAGAGATCTAACAGATACGGACAACATTACTTGCCGGAAGTTGATACATAGCACGGTAGGACATGTACGTGTTTTTACCTGCAATTATTTTTCCTGGGTCGAATTAGCGCTAAGTAAAACTTAAATACTTAAAGGTGAAATTCAATTACCTTGTTTCTCTTGTAAAAATACCCATATATTTCATTTTTTAACAATTGTTGTTAGTAATTAAGGTAATAATTCATTTCAGCTTAGTCATGTTTTTATATATTTCATGAAATGTTGAAGTGTGTATTTATCTAGTTAAGAATTTAAGCATTACTTAACGCTAAGTATTGTTGGTGGAATCCGGGGCAGAACCGTCCCATCTACAAATCCGCATATAATCATGCTTGTTTCCATGTCAAAATCACATTTACGCCATTTTGTCTAAATTGATTCCCCTTCTGTTATTGCTTATGAATCCAACCCAACTGAGGCAATCATTTTGCAAACTTAATTTCATTGTCGACGAAATTAATAGTTTTGTATAGGATATCATTGATTTCTAATCAAATGGAGAGATGAAATACAGTTTGTGATTCCGATTAAAGACATATAGACGCACTTGTTGTCTATATTTAGTGAGCGGTTAAAGATTCTTAGATATTTTATATTTAATAAGGAAAATGTCAAAAGGTGATCGTGAAAGACTCTGGGTATTTTTCATTAATAAGTGGAACTGATCTCTCAATATACATGTATTATGAATCTAAAAAGTACAAAATTTGTCTTACTATGATAGTTGAAAAGACGCGCCCATAGCATGTTATAATCCATAGCATATTATGATAAAAGTAACTTGCATCTTTGAAATGGATTAATGAATCCTTCCAATATATATAAAAAAAATGAAAATTCATTTATATTTCATTTTAATTATTAATCGATAGATCTAACGTAAAACTTATTTGTTATATATATATATATATATATATATATATATATATATATATATATATATATTACTAGTACTGACAATGTTAAAATCACAATCATCAAAAAGTGCACCACATTTCTTCTATTTAAGGAAGTGAAACATCTAGATCCCGGGTTGGCACGGAATATCGCGCAATTAATTGTATCAGAAACAGAGATGGAAAAAACACTTATTTGTCAAAGATTTGAGATAAATACCCTACCCAGAACGGATTGCGTAATTTCTTGGTCGACATATGCATCGAAATATGTTTAGTTCATGTGTGTGTGTTCTTCTTTCTTTGTGTGTGTGTGTGTGTGTGTGGGGGGGGGGGGGGTTATGATTTGGTCAACACTATACCACATATTGCGTTTTTCCGAGAGTTTATAATATTCATGTTTTTATGGTAATGCAGTGTTATAAGCCTGTTTTCATATTTTACTGATACACGTTATAAATGCAACCACAGTTAACCTGAGAATTCTCAGAAATGTGCCATTACGTTTCCAAGTAGGATCAAGTACTATCCACGGGCTGGTGCTGCTCCTACGTTTGCAATTTATTGCAGAGTTTTGCTTCATAATTACGTTTACAAAATCAGTTGAAATTATGTCATATTGCGTACGTGAATTAAAACTGGAGACGTCCAGACTATATATAAATATAAATCAAAATCTTGTAATTTGGGGAGGTAAAAAAATTAAAATAAGATAAGTCTTGTTTAGTAATGTACTTTACCCTTTAATGTGTCCCAGTTGGTTTGGCCGAATAAAACGTATCTGAGAATTCTTAGGTTACGAATAACGCAGACACGGTGATGTCATCGGTCTTGTACCTGTTTTATCAGATTCAGGTATACGTCACGCCTGGGGAAAGAATGCCTCGTGCAGCTAATTGAAAATACATCGCTGTTTACCATTGATTTACTCGGGTTTTCTTCATTGTCGTCTTACATTTTATTGATTTATCAAATGAACCATGTCGTAATGTATACGTACTAAATTGCAATCAGATGAAAAGAAATGTACGCCCAGACTTGAACTCTGGTCCCCTATCATACAAGAAGATTATCTTTCCAACTTCAAGATTTTCTTATCTGGGGACTATATTTGCGTGAGACGTAAAATATAATGATACCTCACTGCATATTGTGCCACAGACAAGTGGCGTGATACCAGCTAGTCACATTATCATGCCACAAGGATTAACCGGTTGTGTACCTTTCCTCGCCGTGGCCGAGCGGTTATAGTCGTGGACTACAAATCTCTCAGCCCCTCACCGCTGTGGGTTCGAATCCCAGTAGGGACTTCGGATTTTTCATGTGAGGAAGCCTTCCAGCTGGCTTGCGGTAGGTCGGTGGTTCTGCCCGGGTACCTCTGTGTACTCGGGGTCTTCCTCCACCTGTATTTAGCTGGACGTCGCTATATGATTGAAATACTATCGCAGCGACGGTAAACCCCAAACAACAATACAACAACAACCTTTCCTTTAATGCTGAGCGTCAGTGCCATTTTAAACGACTTTTGTATGCCATGACCGAGAATCGAACCCACGACCTCCCACTTGCGGCCTAATAATTCGACCAACGGGGCCGATTTCGTTTCGCAGTTTCTAATTGTTAAGAGGTTATACTGAACAGTGAACATTCTAACACCTAGACCGAACTAAGCATTTACGCTTTATGTTTTGTATGGGTTTGGTGACAAGGCCTGGAGATCAGCTTTTTAAAATTGACATCATAACGTTGTATGGATTAACCTTTCAAAGCTTCAGCCTGTAGCCATGGAATTTGACCTTGGTGAGATACGGGAGAACCTTATTCTCGCGGGATTTTCTTTCAGAATTCCTCTAATCCGGAGTCTTTGTAAAATGACGCCCACCAGACTTCGTATCAGAGTCAGTAATCTCCTCGAGAAATACATAAAAGTTCTGGCTAACAATGGCTATTTTTACATTACATAGGAGACCTAAGATTACTCCCTGTAGTTTCTTGAAGCAGCTTTATGTAAGATCTCAAGCTTAAATCTTACATAGACCTATATAATGACTAAAAAGTTTCAGCATGAAACCATGCTTAAGCACAGTTCTTTCTTTCTAGAAACTTGGGGCCATATTATGAATTAATCAAGCAATTAATGAAAAACGCCACACTTGTTCAATTATATTAGTGAAAACAAGCGACTTTTTTACGGTGGTCCATTTCAAAAGGCATAAATCCCTTGTATATATGAAGTCGCTACACGTTTCATACTGCTGTTCAGTATCGAAAGTCTTCTCACAGATCTTGTGTGCCTGATTAAAATATTTATACCCCGTCTCGTATTGCGGAGTAGTCGGCTAAACCATCACGCATCACGCATGTCGTGACCCTGTCTACTTCATACATTTACTTTTAGACTCATAAATAATATTTATTGAATTAAATAGACTCATAAGTCTGCTCGCATGTTTACTCATACAGTGTTGTAGCTCAGATCCAATACTGTCAGCATGAAATAAAAATCCGTTGTTAAGTTCATTAAATTGTAATTCATAATCTATTAGGTCTGTTTATGAATATTTATGAAGTAGAGAGATTACATATAGTATATAATGTAGTAATATAATATATTTAATATATAAAGTAAAATCTAGATGGGCTTTACGTATCAAATATAGACTGTGGTATTTTCTTTCATATTTAATGTATAATATAATCTTATTCAGTTATATCTTTATATTATTTTAACAAATGTAGACTAGATTATCAGATGAGTAAATTAATCAGACATTCAAATCTAGGACACATATGTATTATGCTAAACCGCTGAATTATTTCTTAGTCTATTTACTATATAATGTATATGAGGTTGTATTATATTGACATAAACAAGAATAATCGGTGAAAATAAAGTTAATCCAATTCATTGCGTGTTACCATGCAAGCTATCCTACCAGGAAATTATATCTTGGGTATAAGTATCAATTATTAATGCAGTGTCCCGTATCAGCTACTTTAATAGGACTTGCTTTCATATAAAGTCAATAGTAAAAATTGACTTGATTTGATATCTTGGCATTCAGAGTACAGTTTTTCGTGAAAATCTCCAGCGATTTGAATGTTTTCTTCTTTAATGACATAAATAATGTACCGACGACATTCTAATGTATGAACACGTATAAATAAACACACACACACACACACACGCACGCACGCACACACATTCTGGTGAACTTGTTCCCCACATACTTTACAAGTATGGTGTGTAGCAGAGAGGCAATTTATTACTACATGTATGTTGTATGTATGTAATTCAGCTTTGAAACTAATCATTATTTCAGGGGGGGGGGGGGTTGCACTAACCCTCACCCAAGCACAGGTTTCTGGTAAACTCACACCCACACATTGATATAGGTTTTCCATGGTTACAGTGCAACAAAGCCATAATCTCTCTAACTTGATGACTGTGGAAACTCATATATCGTCCAGTATGTTAATGAATACAGGTTTTTAAACGATCATTCGATAGTATCGTTTTGTCTCATCCACTTGGGAATATCAGTCCATCATATCCATTATTGTCACGTCGATTAGCAGAAACTACTTATCACGTGACGTCTGGGACACGTGACACCATAAATCAAAAGACGTAATATTGTTGATGGTAAACTCTTCTGTATTAATTCATCTGTATTATTGAGATTCGTGACTGAGAGTGGCCTCGAGTTTAGACATTTGCAAATAAAGGATAAGTAAAGTTTATATTCAAACTGTATAAAATACAATGTGTTTTGTAAGTGGTAATGCGAACTTGTTCCGGTTACATATGGTAAAATAACAACCCTTAAAACACTATGTAAGGGCTTTCAAATACAAAAGCAATGGCCCAGAGGTAGTCGGGTACATGCCAAAATTCATTATTTCAAACTCCGTTTGCGGTCTAGAAATCTTCTATGACTCTCCAGAACAAAACAGCACCACTGATCATCGTTTAACTGACCAAGACAATTTATTAAATCAAGGCGTTGCGACACTAATGTATCTACTGTGATGAGAAATGTCCAGCTTGTGACATGATATGTATATATGCACGTAACATTCCCGTTGTCGTAAATGATAGTTACTGATGAATTATTATTTGATACAATAATCATATCAAAAGAAATAACAGGGACATAATTAAACTCTTCATTACAAAACAACAACAGGCGAGTAAAATTGATATAAATTACAGGGTGCCCTATTTTGCGTAAAATCGTGAACGAAATCGTGTGTCAGAGGTCAAAATTATCAAGCATACAATAATAATACATTTCTGGCCGATACGGCAAAAACGAAAACAACATTGAGTTTCTTCTATTTAATAACATTGATAAATCAAATTAACTTATAGCAGAACATTTCTAAACTCGCATAGATCTATAATAGGACCTTTATACTGTGATATCATTTTAATATTACCGGGAGGTATTGAGTTCTATCATCTGCCGGGACAAGTCCTTAATTAAAAAGGGAGACTGGTATCTCCATTGTTTGACACCCAACTTAAAAATAATTATAAGTCAGGTCGATACGTATATGACGTGTCATGATGTGCCATCGTGATATAGCATGGCACTAGCTTGGCACTATATTTGTTTCATCCAGTGCAATGTCCCAAATGACTGAAATGAAGGCGATACGACAAACACACAGACCAGCTTTTTGTCCAAGTATGACAAATGTTATGGATTTTACTGACTGAATGAATATTTTTGAAGCTTTTATTGTTTAATGCAGTTGAGAACCATCCTTAAAACAAAAATACATAACAGAAAATTAGTGTTTATGAAAAAAACATGGAGATACATTTCAATTTTCAAAAAAAATAAAAAAAATAGAGCAAATCGCCCAAATTGAATCGATACATTCTTTTAACCAACACTAATGGAAAATATTTTACAAATCATTATTGCTGTCCATCACCAAAGTCTCTTGATAAAAGCGATTCATTTCTTCTCTACAACACTGCGAAATAAAACATAGAAAAGTCTTTCTTACCGACACAACACTGCTTAAAACATCGATGACTTCGTTTGTCGATTAAAAAAACCTACAGGACTTATGTTTTATTATAATATATTTTCGACAATATATAAATCTTTAACGAAACTTTATGGAGGTTGGACAATGCCTTTCCTTTACAAACGTACATACTCGGCAATCCTCGGCCCAATCCGGTAGCTAGAATAGGACAACGGATTGTTAATTGATTTTCAGAAAATAAGTAAATATAAGAATATTGTATAATGATTTAAATAAGAATTAAAATAGAAAAACGAAAATAGTTTCTAATACTTATGGTCTTCAAGGAAATTGCTTTTGATTTTTTTTTCATTTGTAATTAAAGCAAAACGTTTCGGTCTATCGATAGTTACAATATCAATCAAAATAGTGTTTGCTTTCATCTGTGTTGCACTTACTGGTTCGTCATTATCATTTATTTATTTCTTTTCCCTCTGTGGGCACTTTAATCGAAAGAAGCGTGATGATGAATAGCCCGTTTCATTGGATCATTGATTGTCATATCCAAACAAACCACATCACCTGTGTATAGTTTTATTCGTAGATAGTATCATAGTTTTTATTGTTGTTTGTTTTTTAGTATCACGGACATTAATAAAATAAGCAACTCTTCAGATATTAAAATTTAACTCTGATAGCTCAAGTTATCATCTAATTGGGAGCTAGGCCCACGCATCGTCTACTGTCAAGGATAATTAAAACGTGTTCAATTATCTCATCGGCATCACTGAAATAGATCGTTCAAATAACTTGGTAATACAAAATGGAGTTCAAGTACATAATAATTAGACTTCTTCAGGACGGTGACTGCGTCTACCATGCCATGTGGACTTCCATTCTGTACTTTATATTATTATAGAATTTTGGAACAATCTTCGCAACTTAATTCCCAAAAGCGTGTCCGTAATGATCAAGTACAACATAGCTGCCTTCATGAAAATTTTATAGTAATATAGATTTGGGCAAACTGCATCGCATTCTGCTTTTAACCCCTGGCTTCTTTGGGAAATTTTGGTTACAGAAGATTCAAAACGACCATACAAAATATGATATAATAAAAAGAAAATAAGGAAATAATACAATTAAATGAGTGCACTTTCTTTTGCAATTGAGTATAAGTATATTCAGAGAGGGTTATCAAAGTATATGTATTAAAACGTCTTACTGAAAAGCTCTGTGTCTTGAATTATCTTACTTAAAATTAGCTCAGTCTTGAATTATTTTACTTAGGAATTCTGTGTGGAATACTT
>CM037782.1:33611824-33661824 GCA_021229015.1 Solen grandis | reverse complement strand
AATTTTTGCAGACTACAGACTGCTCCTTTCGTGTGTCTGAATCTCATAATCTTTGATACTTATCTGTTGTTAAACGCATTCAAATTCGTGCGCTTTGCTTCCTGTTTGTTAACTATCGTTGCATAATTTTGCCTCCATGGTAAATCTTAAACAGTGACCCCAGTCTTGATTTATCCTTCATCATTGTCATATAATTATAAGTAGACCTGTAATATCTCTTTATACCGCTAAAACAGATATTGCAATTTCGAATGAGAAGAAAAAAACCTGTTTTCATTTCCGATCAAGATACAAGGTTAACAACTGAATGTCAAAAGAGAGACATTGGCAACCTTGCTGTGTAATCGTTCTGGTGCGCTGAATGTGGTAGAAAAAAGTATCCTTTATACGTGTGTATGTAATCTTTTTATATAATAAAATGTAGTTAATGAGTTAATAAAACACGGCTATGGGGGTTAATTTGGTGTTAAAGGCTTAGAAGAAAAATACCATTTAAAATTTAATCTGTTTTAAGTATTCAAATGTTTTGTTTATAAAAATAGTTCGTAATTAGGGATTGTAATTATGTATTCATGTTCCATTCAAATGCAATAAATGTACAATGCTAGTAGATAGATTATTTATCCTGCTTTTAGACAGTATATAAAAATAATGTAAAAGCAGTCTAGATTATTTTTTTTTACAAAAGTTGAAGAGATTTGGTATCATATTTAAGGGTCATAAGATTAAATCTATCATAAAGGGATTATTCCTCTACGTCTATGTAGTTTTAGAATATGTTTAATGAGCACTTAAAAATCCGATATAATATAGGAAAACGAACCGTCTAAATAACATCTTAAGGTAATCCATCCATCCATAATTTGTGATCATGGTCAATTAAGTGCTCGTGGGAATTTTATAGTAAATGCAAGACTTTATAGACTTAGAGCAAAAGAGCCTATAACTCAAAGTTAATGGATGATTGCATCTGCACTGAAGTCTTTTAAAGCATTTTGGGGACCATGATTATAATCCAATGATAGATTGATAACCTTAAAAACAAGAGGATGTTAAGTTGTTCATTGTTATCAAATCAATACCGAAATCCGTTTACGCAGAAATGGGAATATTTACTGGTGATAAGCCATGAAGGGTGCATGAATATCATATTTAGATTGTAAGTGGTTTATAACTGGCTAACCTAGACAACACATGTTTACTTATACACATGTACACATGTACATTAACACTAAAATCCTTTAATCTGACTAAATGGATTATTAAAGGTCAATAAATATATACATGTATATTGTGATTGATTTATCAATAGTAAGTGTAAATCCCGCTAAGAAATCAGTGCCTTTGTATCTCAGCATACTGATTAAATTATTATCTGATTTTCTTTTATTTCTTCTAGGTAGGCACCGCATTTTTGCTTTAAGTTATTTTCTTTATGTCGACTGAGAAATTTGTTCTTGCAACTTATGCTAAGTCCTCACGACGGCTACTGGGTTACCATGATTTGGTTTTTCCCTCCGAAAAAGATTGAACCCAGAACCTTCCGATCCGTGTTCATGTATGTTACTACTGGACTGCGGGGACCTTTAAGTATTGCCAATTAAAGTAATCGTAAATGGGCATTGACAACATCCCATGACAGAAGTCTCGAACCTCGGACACCATACACAACTCTCGATCCCAAAACACAATGTTTAGATAATATTAGGCTACATTTTTTGTACTAATACTAATCATGTTTTTGCCGTGTGAGTGTGTGTTTATATTGACTGGGTTTAGATAATACATATTTTTATTTATCATATAGTTATGTTTGAAAAAAAAAATCATACGGATTAAAGATTAAGCTGTTACAGTTAACCAAATGCGCTGCACATTTTAACTAATAACTATTAAACGTTTTCGATAAAGGATAGTGAAAAAAGTACTATTTGAACTCAGTTAAAACCTATAAATTGCGTAATTTTTGTATTGTATTTATTTTATTTTTTATTTTTGCATTTTACCTCACAAACGTTTTCCTGGCTTTTGGTTCCATCACCCCTTATTCTCCTTAGATCGTTAGAAGTTCATGAACAAAAGTAAACAAATGTGTACATTTGGCAAAAATAGGCGATCTTTAGTGTGCATTCAAACTAAACATTTTTTTTTTCATCGATGAAACCAAGAACCAGTATTTGTTGTTTAGTTCCCGATTTTTTTTTCTTTTCCCTGCACGTAGCCCACACTCGGACCCCCACCGTTTCGCCCTAACCAGACTCGCCACCCACTCATCCGTAACGTCACGGTTGTAGTCAGCAGCAACCAGCCACCCAGCAGTACTAGATCAGTAGGTATCAACCGAGTCACGTTTGAACCGATTGTTAAACAACATAATGAAAACAACTGTTGAAAGTATTTTCATAATCCATGTCACTCCGTGTATCAAAAAAGTCTAAAAGCTATTGTCTGATCCCGGCCGTATAATATACTACTCAAAATCTGCTAAGGATTACTTATTGTTCATTGCATATCAGAACACTTGAATTATTTAATATAATGATTGGAAAGGCAACTTGTGATTATTATTATTATTGCCTCAAATAATCAAATAAACCAGCTAAGAGGTGTCACAGATGGTGATTCATACCCCTGCTGTATTGCTATAGCTCTCAAGTAAATGGGAGTTCACTAAGTGATCCTTAGCACATTAGTATATAAATACGCGAGATATATTAGATGGGTAAAACGTTATCTTTTTTATCTTCTGATTTATCTTTATATGATGCCAAACAAAATATTTGTTCTTTTCATCCATGTATGTGTGTGCATTAAGGTAACCCATCTATCATTAAATTACAATCACGGTTTTTGAAATGCTTAAAAAGACTTCAGAGCAAAATGCAAGCATCCATTGATTATGAGTTATAGGCTCGTTTGCTCTAAGTTCATAAAGGCTTGCATTTACAATAAAATTCCTTAAATCACTTGATTGACCACGATCACTATTTAATGATGAATAGATTACCTTAACGTATAAAAATAAACACACAATACGTCTTTGTTAGTTTATACTATGTTGTAGTATTAATTGTTTTATTTTAAATGAACAGTATTTGTATATTAAGATAGTAAAAAATCACGGGTAACATTTCCAATTAACGAGAAATTCTAAATTACGGAACATAAACAGATCTGTTGGAACTTTCGAAAAAAAAAATCATGGGTTTTCGTGTCAGTGTAGAAAAACCTCTTTTATAAGTTCAGATGATATATACTGATTGAAACGAACCAGTGTCACAAGCTACGTCTTTGTTCATAGTTCAGGATTAATTGAGGGGGGTTTAAGTTCTCTATACAACTATACGGTAATTTTAACATATCAGTCATTGTGACATGTTCCGTAATTACATGCAATCTATCCAAAGATCTCTTTTTCGAAGTAGCTTAATTATGTTTAGTGCAATAAACCGAAAAGAAAAATGATTCGTCATTCGAGTTCTATAACTGATTTGATTTTAATGATATGAAAGAAACTGTCACTACTATTTTACACTGATTAAAAGATCCGCATAGCCCTTTAAACATGTGAAATTACTAAGGTCATACAGATCATCCAATAGATATTATGGTGTTAACAATATACTTACCCCAGGTCACTTTAACTTCTAATGACGAGTCATTAATCATCAAAACTTCTTCAGAATTTAATATATGTGCATTTGTGTAGTCATATGTGTTCACAAGATGTGTTGAAAGTTACATATTATAGGATTATCGACTTTATGTGAATAGAATTAAGTTTTTTTGTTTTTTAAAAAATGAAAACAATCATTTTTAAGCTTTGATATTTTAGATATTTTTTATGCTTTAAATGAGTTTCTGTGATGTAAATACAAATCATATTTGATTATATAAAAACATAATTTCATTCTTTCCAACAAAATAAAAAGATGTGTGTGTGTGTGTGTGTGGAAGATACAATATTTTATTTCGTCTCGACTTCGACGCCACACGTGAGGATACAATTTAGAAGTTCACTCGTGAAAATAAAAATTGCATCTTCAGCAAAAACGAACAAATATCCTCTAAATATCATTTACTTAAAGTTGGCATGCAAGGGCTGTGTAATACTTATTAAGGTGAAATGGTGATCGCGAATGTGAAGACTATAACAGAAAAAAAAATGCAAAAAGGTACAATTATGAACTTAATTAGACACTGTCATCAACATCTTGATTATAAGCATACTAGGATGTTTTCGGTTGTTCGGGTGATGAATTTGCACGACAATATTCAACAATCTGCCAATCTTACACCTATATGTAATATCTGGGCTATGAATATATGGTTAATAAAGGGTTTAAAGTCTCACCGAAAGTATTTCAGTCATCTGTATGAGATATAGTGTTGCCACGCTGCAGTATCATGCTGTAGACATGTGGCATGATACCACACTAAGTCACATTATCCTGACACCGGGCCCACCAGTCCTAGAACTACCGGTACCCTATATATATATATATATATATATGTGTGTGTGTATGTTAAGCGCCAAGCAAGGAACTACTATTACTATATTTTACGACTTTGGTAGGTCGCGGTTGGGGATCGATCCCACGACCTCCTGGATTTAAGAAATCAAAGAATACTTGTTTGCACATAAAATGACGCCAATTTCGTTTCTGTATCTTAATAGAGTCCAATACAGACTGAAAGCAGCAAAGGGAAGACAACTCCACTTAGAGTGCATTCCGACAGAGGGTAAGTATTATATTAATTTCTTTAAATATGGAAGTAACATATGCTTTGCGAATGTTCTTGCTTACAATAACAGCTCAAGACTACCGGGACCCCCAATGACTTTTTCTAGTGAGACTATTATTTTATTCTGTTAATATACCAGTGTGGCCATATCATGTGACATATGACGTCATTTTGAGGAGCTGAAGCAAACATCTTTTGCCTTGATTTGGAGTAGAAAACTGTTGTATTTTATTTCTTCATAGTTTTTCATGGGATATAAACACTCAATTTATATACATGTATCTTAAAAGGGTTTTTTTTTCACAATCGGCCATATGGAAAAATCATTTCTTATTTTAGTCCCCGACCGTCGCTGACCAGCACCGATAAAGAAACACAGAGGAAGTTAAAGGAGGCATTTACTAAATTCTATCAGAACCGGCCCCAGGACGTGGGCAAGGAATTCAGGCGCGTGCAGAGCATGTGGAACACGTGACCGCAACGTAAACATCACATGATTGTGATGCTGTGAATCGCATTTATTGCTAGAAAAAGATCATTTCACCAAAGGGTCGGCATCGCTGATTTAAACTGACCGTTCGCAGTCAGTGACTTTCCCACTGAATTAAGTGTGAAATTTTACACCAGCATGTAGATTAGGTTTTCGAAAGTGCTCGTTGGTTTACGTAGGAGTGAAATGGTCTATACTAGAGTGACATGTGCTAAAAAAAAAATTGTTCTCAGGTTAAAATTTAGTTTTATTGGCTTAGCCAGATTTCCAGAGAGTGCCAATAAAAAAGGATGAAAATATAATTATTTTGTATGAATGGCTCAAAGAATTGTGGAAAGTAGCAGTCCAAGAACACGTGGAATATCTTTATCTGCACAAAAATAGGGTAGTATAGCTAAAAGATGTTCTTTTTTTCTGACTGATAGATTTCAACTCTTCACATAAAATTTACCATTAACTTGTGCATATTTGAACTCTTATAAGGAATCCCTCCAACATTATTTAGGGCTAAGCAAATCTTAATACAATGTACTGAGAAACAGATCTTGCGTTCTTTGTTTCCTAAGTATAAAAAAATACATGTATTATGTCAACTGAATCATTTTCTTGAAACTAAACAATACAAGAACGGTGCAATACGCCACTACGTTAATTAATTATTACTTTACTTTAATTATTGGGTGAGATTTAATGCACAGTATTTCATGTAATAGACAAAGTATGACAAACTTTCAGCAATATTTTAACATGATCATGTGATTAATATATACGTGTATATGAATCAGTGGTATCTATAATCACTGCATGGGTAATGGCCACATATATTTATATGATCATACTTTACATGTGTAATAACACAGATACAGTACTTGAAATATTGACTTGTCCTGTGAGGGCTTCATGTATATAAACCAATTAGAAAGATAACTGAAATTTTCACGGATATCAATTTTATAATAAGTACTATTATTGTGATTATTTCTTATCAAAACATGTTGAATTATTTAATGCAATGAAATTGATCCCATTTCTTTTAAGTTTTATGGTACAAAAAGTAATTGTTAAACACTACATTGACTAAGATCATACTAAAATTTAGTGAAATGGGTCCCTGATTTTAGCAATATTAATGCCACATTATTTTAAACTTAATTGATACCCCTCGATTATCTTTAAACAGATCATCATAAACTTATACCTCATTATATGCATACGGTATAAACAACATTTCTGTTTTTTAAATACCTCTATCAGTCTATGTAAATGTTATTATGAGGGTCATTCAAGAATGTGTTGAAAATTAATGACCCTCGTTCATTTTCATATGGAGGGACATTTGATATTAACCACAGGAGTTGGAAGTTTTATCAATAATAGAGTAAAAAAATGAGTTCCGTATCCGCAAAAGTGTATTTTTTTATTATATACGGGGCTTATCTTTTACTATATTATATGAATTCAAACTCCTGTGTATTAACATGCATTTATTCCAGTACAGTAAATGTGGTGCATGAAATGTTTAAAGTCTACAACTATGTTATTATAGATCTGTATTTGTGAAGGTAGTTTTCATGACCATGAGATGTACTGTACAAGTTTTCATAGAACATTACACACATTGGCGCCTTACATTGCTATTAACTCATGTATGTTAATATAATATAAAACTAATATATAAATGAATTGTTACAAATAAAAGCAGACAGTAAAGGGCACATGTATGACAGCTTTTTTTTTCCCTCTCCAGACCTGTGAAAAAATGAATATAATTCAGGGGGTGAGAGCGAAACTAGGCTAAGTGCTTATATAAATATATGCGCTTAGCCTAGTTTTGCTTTCACTCCTTGAATATGGACTGACACTTTGCGTCCTATAGACATGTTTTGATGGCAAACAAAGCAGATTCAGGTGTGCATTCAGTCAGCCGAACCGTATGAAACCGGTCATTGGTAATGACACCAAGACAGTTTCATAGCTGAATCTAAGCATACGGTTGCATAGGGTTCGTCATCCTGAATGCAAGTCAAATCAGACATTTGCTTCCAGGAGTAATGCAGCTCAGATTCTACAGTCAGAATGACAAAAGAAAAAAAACACTGTTCCATTACCATTTACAGTCTAGTAAACTGATGTTCGTGAGTCGTAATTTTCCCATGAATATTCATGAGCTACAGGGAGACCATACCATGATGGACCTATCCAGGTTTCGAAGTGAACATGAAAGTTTCTGCTTTACTTTTCATGAAGAAATTTTATTCAATTCATGACTATCTCAAATGCTTAAAAACAGAAACACAGAAAAACCCATGTGTATGTGTATTGGATAATCTGATAAAAAAATTGCATATACATGTATGTGAAACTATGTTCCAGAATTGCCAATTCCTCAAAGTATTTCCCCTTATGAATTCATATGCCAGGTGAATCCAGTTCTTGTATGCAGCATGGTAGTTAAACAACCACAGTCAAAGATGTCCCTTTGTCACACCAAAAATATTACAGTTGAGAAAAAACTCAGAGAAAAAGAAACAAAAAAATCAAAGATTTGTTTTATTAAATATAATTATATAAATCTCAATAAATATTTCCTACTCTTAAACAATGGTAAAAAAAAATCATTATCAAATAAAATGCATAAATGTGTGCAAATGTTATTTTGACAAAGATTTCAAATAAAGCTGTTGATTCAAGTATTTAGAAAACTTATTAACTTTCAAACAATTCATCAAGGGCCAAACTCTTGAATTTTGCATAGGGGATTTTAAACCTCTACCAAAAATTCTCTCTCTCTCTCGCTCTCTATCTCTGTCAAACACAATATTCCAGCACTGTAGAGTCCAACTGGACTGTATACAATTCTCAGGCAAAATAGATTGTTCAGAAAGTGTTTTCTTTTTTTTTGTATTTTTTTTTAACATTAATGATGAATGCAACCTAGTGATTTTCATCCTCTCCATACATGCCCATTTCACATTTAAGATGGTATTGCGCAATCGCTTATGCATGCAGTACGCAGTATATGATCTGAACACAGACTGTGCTCTCAGGGTGGTGACTAGATTGTCTGTACATGCCTGAGTTTGTCTATGATTTGTTCCTGGGTCAGGAAGTCTTTAGTGCCCTGTAGATTGTCCACCAGTTCATACAGACATGGCTCCTCTAGACTCTGAAGTGTATAACAAACAATGTATGATCAATAGCATGGCAGAGTGTGTTATATAACAAATCTATCATGATGTTTTGAAGCTTGCAATTGCTGAGACAGTGCTTAATATTTCAGTCCATTTCAGCAATGCCTAGCTAAAAACAGGTAAAAAAAAAGACCACAGGATCAGATGAGTGACCCACTAACCTACCACATACCAAATAGAAGGATAAATCTTTAGTGACCAGATAAAACATGGACCCACAACTATGAGGGTGTCAGCAAATACCACCATTTGGCCAAACTGGCTCCTTTATTCATTTATTGAGTTTCAAGATGATAGTAGTGAAAAGTGCCAAAGAGGTCATAAAAATATGCGTGCTATCATTTATATTTTCTAGAGTGAGGATTTCAAAATTTTAAGATTAGGTAAATCTAAAATTTATGAATTTGTTGGATTGTGGATTAATTTGCTACAGTGCCATAATAGAATTAAATTGATTGTCTAATAATATGAAGAGAGACAAATACCTTACGGCCAATCACTATACAGTACGGATATCCCTGTCTGGCTGCTTGGTAAAGACGTCTTCCGACAGACGATGTAATCCGGTCATCCACCACGACCTCTCCGGCCAATGAGGACAAGCCTGTCAGTGTATCACTGAGGCCATCAGCCAGCTCCACAAACTTCTCACACATGTAACCTTTCTATATACACAGAAATATACAGGGTGTGAGAATTATGAATACAACCACTGCATTTCTTATATCTTAATATTGAGGGCTGTCTTTGAAACTTTTCTTAGTGCATATAGAAATAGAAGGAGATAAAAGTTTTGCAGTCAACCCTTAGTAAATATACAGTAAACATACTGGAAGCCCATCACAAAAAAGAAAAAAAAAACATTTCACCAAAATTTGTTTTGTCTTACTTCCTGCTACAATCTATTAATACATTATGTGTTTAGATATACAGATAGTCAGTAAGAATTTCATTTAATGAAATAAAACCTTTAAAGTATCCTAAGAAGATGCAAATAACAATAGTTGATAATGGTTTTATGCCCAATTTATGACTTATAAAATGTTTATCTGCCAAGAAAATGATGATTCATTAAAAGCAACATTGTATGATGAAAACAAAAATTAGCCCTACCATCTGAGGTATGATGCAGACTTGGTACGGAGCAATCAGGGTTGGCCAGCATATCTGGTCATCAGGACTGAGTACTTCCACACCTGCCTGCAGTATCCGACTGACCCCCAATCCATAGCAACCCATCTCAGTACACCTGTCCACATAAACAATGGTGTAATATACATCCTATGTATTTATACCTGTATAAAGTCCTGTTGTCCAGTAATAAGACATGGTTCTTTAAATCTGGGGGTTGTAAGATCAAACTAACAACCTATGTTGAATTTAAGAAAAGCAGTTTTATTGGAATTTGGAAAATTCCTCAGCTTGATTGGTTGAGTTTAATGTTGCTGTGACAGTATTTCAGTCATATAGCGATGTCCAGCTAATTACAGGGGGAGGAAGACCACGAATGCACGGAGGCATCCGGGTAGAACCACTGTCCGACCACAAGCCAGCTGGAAGGCTTCCTCACGTGAAAATTCCGAAAGACCCTGCCATGATTCAAACCCACCTGTGAGGGGCTGTCCAGCTAATTACAGGGGGAGGAAGACCACGAATGCATGGAGGCATCCAGGTAGAACCACGGACTGACCACAAGCCAGCTGGAAGGCTTCCTCACGTGAAAATTCCAAAGACCCTGCCATGATTCAAACCCACCTGTGAGGGGCTGTCCAGCTAATTACAGGGGGAGGAAGACCACGAATGCACGGAGGCATCCGGGTAGAACTACCGACCTACCACAAGCCAGCTGGAAGGCTTCCTCACGTGAAAATTCCGAAAGACCCTGCCATGATTCAAACCCACCTGTGAGGGGCTGAGTGAATTTTAAAGTCAGTGACTTTACTCTTTCGGCCACAAAGACCCCTCCTCAACTTGTATTTAGATGACTGCTCCCAAACTCCATACAGTGATCACTTTTTTATTTAAAAATTCAAAATCAAAAGGTTATTATTGAAAAGAAACTAATAGAGCAATTATTCTGATAGTTTTCTTAAATATTCTCTTGCTTGTAAAAGATTGGATCTCTCCTTGACCATTTATCAAATCTAATGTATGAAACACCATGTATTAAGTTCAATTTTTCCTGAACACTAAACCATTTCCATCTGTGAAGGTCATGAATTACTCCCATCCTAGTTTGAACCAAAAAAAAATCAAATTAAGTGTTCCGTCTCCTACAAGAACATATTAAAAGAGGCAAGAAAGACGTTGGTGATTCACAGAAAATCACCATCAAAATTGATTTTACATAATTCAGACTATAACTCAAATCATATTTAAATATGTAATATCTTTCCATCGGTTACAAATAATTTACTGTTACACACACTACCTGAATACGCCACGGAATCTTTAAACCTGCTATTCAATACCTTTGAGTATTTTGTACCTAACAAGAAGGCGTGGCCAACCTGTAAACAAAACATAGGAAACTTTTTAATGTTATCTGCAGCAAATTATCTATCAACATCTTCACCTTATGTTATATACCTATATTCTCCATACTGCTACATCATGCCCTGTACACTGGACAACATATCAGATAAAAGGTCCATTATGTGTGCATTATTCAATATTTAAATATACGAGTAAGTTCTTAACTACTTTTATGTACGATCTTTTTCACTCGCAAAGTGACAAATCCACATGTTTATCAGATTTCATACAGATAAATATTGTGATATTAAGCCCTTATACTTTACATGAATGAACATCTAAATGATAAAGTAGCTAAACTAAAATAGCTGTATACCTCTATACCTGACGCACTTGCCATCTTTGAATTACATTTGGGACATTCTAAGCTTCCTTCTACTTGGTCACTGGGGTCTGAAATGTCACATTTTCTTAGTTTTCTCTAATACACTGTGAAACAGTAAAATCCAAGTTAGACAACAATTATCAGTAACATAAAGACTGATCAGGCATGCGTTCAGTATGCCAACCGATCGCTTACAGTCAGCTATGGAGTTGTATTAGGGCCATATACCATGCTATTCATGTGCATCTTATGTAGTTCATAGGTAGATGTGGACATCGTGGTTTATGACACTATGACAGGTTCATAGCTGACTGTAAGCGTACGGTTGCATATGGTTCGGCATACTGAACGCACGCCAGATCTCATCTAATGTACTATCGCACTGTATACAAACAAGCCCAGAAACAACTAGAGTCGCTAACGTGACAGCATCGGTTTTTCGCAGATACAACAGTCTTTGGTGTCTAGTAATGATACAAACTTCCATTTAGTATAGTATAGAAGTTGCATGATTTGAACATTGAATTTCCAGTTTGAAGCATAAAAACTTATTTACAATTGATCAACAATGGATCAAACTTTGAACTGTCATAAAATGAATCATGCCCAATTTTGAATTGTGAGACTCTTTGAATCATAAACTACATTACCTGTGAAAAAATGATGAAGACTGAACAAAAAATAAAGTTAGGACTTTCAAAAAACCTAAAAAGTCATGTTTTTGAAATTTTGATTTTTTTTTCTCAAAATATTAGTGAAGTCTGATCGCATCCTGTGGACAATCCGTACATACACTAAATTCACCAACCCATATATTGTGTGCGTATTTGTCTTATAATTCATATGCAGCAAACAGAATTCTTCTATCTAATCTCAAACAAAAATGGGCAGGTTTTTCATAGACATACTCTAATTTGCAGTTTTTTTTTGCAAGGTTCGAACATTCAACCTCTTCTAGCGCAAATATATTCCCATACCCGATACTTTGAAATCCTTCATATTCTGTTGTGCTGTCAACAAGGAACAGAATGCTGAAAACCAATCAGACTTCAACTTTTTGAGTTATAAAGAAAAGAGTGATTTTCAGCAAAACACAGCAAAATGAGAAACAGAACTGATTAAAATTTTACAATTAGGAACCTAGAAATGCAGCAAATAGTTCAGTTAAGTATACAATATGCATGGGTGGAACATTCTGTTTCTTAAATGTCAAAATTTGAAGCTTAAAAACTGCTTCATAATTTATAAAAATAAAATGATCAAACTTTGGACTGCTGTAAAATGACCAAATGAAGCTTGATCTTCAAAAAATAAATATCACTGGAAAGAGCTCTTCAAGAACTTACACTTTTGTCCAAATTCTCTCAATAAAATACTTTAAGTTTTGGAGCTATTTTGTGCCATAAGAAAAAACAATGGTAGAAATATGACCTTAAGCTTTGCAGTTTTTTAACTTTATAAATTATCAGGCTCTTTGAATCATAAAACTAAATTACCTGTGAAAATATGAAGATTGAACCAAAAATGAAGTCAGGAGCGACAAAAAACATGTTTTTGAAATTCTTATTTTTCTAATATTTTAGTTAAGTTTGACCATTTTTTTTTAGAGGACAAACAATACATTTCTTAAATTCACAACCCCATATTTTTGTGCGTATATGTCTTGCAAATTGTATGCAGCAAAGAGAGTTCTTCTATCTGATCTCTAACAAATATGGGTAGGTTTTCATAGACCTAACCTCACAGTAACTTCACCTTTAATTTAAAAAGCCCCCCACCACATGGCAAAATGAGAAACAAAATTAAGTAAAATTTGCCATTAGGTACCTAGCAATGCAGCAAATAGTTCAATCAAGATACAAGCCACACTAGTGAACATCTTATTTCTCATATATCACAACTGGAAGCATAAAAACTGATTTACAATTATTCCATATAGGATCAAACTTTGGACTGCCGTAATATGAAATCAAGTCTGATCTTCAAAAACTTTACATCACTGGAAAGAGCTCTTCACGAACTAAAACTCTTGTTCATATACTCTCAATGAAATATTTTTAGTTTTGAAGCTATTTGGGGCCAAATAATAAGACAATAATCACAATTATCATATGACCTTGACCTTTTCAACTTTTTAATTGTGAGGCCCTTTCAAACATAATAAAACATAATGTGTGAATATTTCAAGAAGAATGAACATAAAATAACAACAAGAGTGTCAGTGCTGCCACAATATACGCCGCCACAAAATATAAAGACCAAGAGGGTCCTTTTAATTATTGCTTTTAACATTTCTGTAAGCATATGCTCATAATGAAGTATATGAGACTAATTAATTTAGCTGAAATAGCAGTATATTCACAAATATACTTTTCTCAAAGTGAGGCAATCACTAAAGATGATGAAAAGACAGGGGCCTGAGATTGTGGTTGCCTGGGTAGTATAAAAATCAATGAACTGGAAAATCGCCACTTCATGCACATCTACCCATTATAGAAATGACATTGACCAAGTTTTGAAAAGTTCATTCAGAAATGAAGGAGGAGTTGCGTTCACAAGGCTGCAATATCAATCAGCTACAGAGACTAAGTTTCAAGGGACACAAATATTTTAAAAATCAATGGACCGGAAAATCGCCACTTCGTGCACATCTACCCATTATAGTAATGACATTGACCAAGTTTTGAAAAGGTTCATTCAGAAATGTAGGAGGAGTTGCGTTCACAAGGCTGCAGTATCAATCAGCTACAGAGACTAAGTTTCAAGGGACACAAATCTTGTAAAAATCAATGGACCGGAAAATGCCACTTCTGCACATCTACCCATTATAGAATGACATTGACCAAGTTTTGAAAAGATTCATTCAGAAATGTAGGAGGAGTTGCGTTCACAAGGCTGCAATATCAATCAGCTACAGAGACTAAGTTTCAAGGGACACAAATCTTGTAAAAATCAATGGACCGGAAAATTGCCACTTCTGGCACATCTACCTATTATAGTAATGACATTGACCAAGTTTTGAAAAGATTCATTCAGAAATGTAGGAGGAGTTGCGTTCACAAGGTGCATATCAATCAGCTACAGACATTAAGTTTCATGGGACACAAATCTTGTAAAAATCAATGGACCGGAAAATCGCCACTTCATGCACATCTACCCATTATAGTAATGACATTGAACAAGTTTTGAAAAGATTCATTCAGAAATGTAGGAGGAGTTGCGTTCACAAGGCTGCAGTATCAATCAGCTACAGAGACTAAGTTTCAAGGGACACAAATCTTGTAAAAATCAATGAACCGGAAAATTGCCACTTCATGCACATCTACCCATTATAGTAATGACATTGACCAAGTTTTGAAAAAATTCATTCAGAAATGTCAGAGGAGTTGCGTTCACAAGATATGGACGTACGGACGGACGGACAGAAGGAGAAGATGACGCCAATATACGACTGCCTCCGGCGGCGTATAAAAATGGATAGGTTTTTGTAGACCTACCCTCATTTGTCCACTTTTTTACAAGGTTCGAACATTCAACCTGCAGAAGTTAACTGCATGCAAACTTGTATACTTTTGTGTCATCTAGCCTAGGTCAATGATAATCAAATGGTATTCAAGGGTACCTATTGGATAGTCTTGCATTAATTTAATTTACATATGTCTGTAAAATTGGAAGAGTCCATTATGCAAGTAGATGTGTAAATGTCTGTGTAATATTTATGTGAAACTCAAGCTAACAATATCAAAATCTTACCAATGAGTTCTGAGTTTGAACCATGACCACATCTGAAGGAAAACAGAAGACATTATGATTAGTTGAAATGTATTAATATACTCAATTATCTTACTATCAAAATACTTCCTTGTTTACTTTTTAGCACCCAAAGTACAGGCATTCTGTATAGCTTTAAAGCAACAAGAAGTGTTCCTTGGAACACATGTGTCCCCTGCTGAAAGAAGGTGATGGAAAAAGTGAGAAAGACAAAGTGTGACAGATAGACAACAGAGAATTGATCCATATGTGTCACCTTTGCTTACAGCAGGTGACACAAAGTAATTAGCAATTAGTTAAAAATCCTTTCCTTTATTCTTCTCATTTCTTATATTCACAAGAGTGTTCTTTGGAATACATGTGTCACCTGCTGAAGCATGATGAAAAAAGTGTGACAAACAGACAAACGGACGATGGAAAACTGATCCCTATGTGTCACCTCTGCTTACAGGAGGTGACACAATAACTGTGCTGATATCAGTTCCCATTAAGATCCTGAGATTTGGAGTCCTTTTCCAAAATTATCTGACTCCTTCCCTACGTTTCTATAGAATTGGCTCAGAAATTAAAAGGTCTTTATCGAAAACAAGAAAGTCAGTAGAACTGACAGATGCTCCCCGAAGAACGTCATTGTTACAAATAAGGCCTTGGTCAATGGGTGGGAGGATATGTTGAAATCCCCATTCCTAAATCATATCTATTCTCCTCATCAGATGAGATGTTTTACCAACTCTAATTTGGAGACTTAGTAACAGTTTACTATTTAATATGATAATACGTGTTACTCATCAGATCTTTCATTGATTTTTTTTAAGTTTTTATGCTACTAAAAATTAAGTCATACATTTCAATGTGTGCTCATATCAAAGAGGTTAACCAACACTCTTGACATATGACTGGATATTTGAAATAGTGTATAATGGCCTAAACAACAATTAGCTGACATGATTATGATTGACATTACTAGCATATTGAATTTTGTGGGGTTTTGTTTAAATGATATCTCCTGTTTAATTAGGCAAATGACATGAATATTAGTCAACAACATGGTAGTAGGGGCCATAACTCTCTTAAAAATTGAGGAACCAGTCACGTCGACGATATGCGTATCTACTCTTGGTAATAAAGCTTCCCATAAAGTTTCATTGAATTCAAGCCATTAGTTCCTGAGAAATAGCCCGGACAAGAATCATGCAACATGAACTATAGGCCAAAAAGTCAATGGGCCTAACTCTTTGAAAAATTTAGGAATTGGGTCATGCTGACGATATGCGCATCTCCTCTTGGTAATAAAGCTTCCCATAAAGTTTCATTGAATTCAAGCCATTAGTTCCTGAGAAATAGCCCGGACAAGAATCATGCAATATGTACTATAGGCCAAAAAGTCAAGGGCCATAACTCTGTGAAAAATTGAGGAACCGGTCATGCGACGATCTTGGTGATAAAGCTTCCCATAAAGTTTCGTTGAATTCAAGCCATTAGTTCCTGAGAAATAGCCCGGACAAGAATCATGCAATATGAACTATAGGCCAAAAAGTCAAGGGGCCTTAACTCTGTGAAAAATATAGCAATCAGGTCATGCTGACGATATGCGCATCTCCTCTTGGTAATAAAGCTTCCCATAAAGTTTTGTTGAATTCAAGCCATTAGTTCCTGAGAAATAGCCCGGACAAGAATCATGCAATATGTACTATAGGCCGAAAAGTCAATGGGCCATAACTCTTTGAAAAATTTAGGAATTGGGTCATGCTGATGATATGCGCATCTCCTCTTGGTAATAAAGCTTCCCATAAAGTTTCGTTGAATTCAAGCCATTAGTTCCTGAGAAATAGTCCGGACAAGGAAAGTGTGACGGACGGACGGACGAACGGACGGACGAAGCGGCGACTATATGCGTCACCTTCGGTGAGCATAAAAATGGAGTCCAGGACTCCAAATTAACATCCTTTAGCTTCCAGATAATCAAGCTATGATAGTGTAACTTTGTCAAGTTTTTATCACATGTTTCAACTCCAGCTTAACAGCAGATATAAGGTAAATAACAACATTTGAAGCCATGAAAGTGTATAAGGAAGTGAATGTTACTCATGACAGATGTACAGATGATCCTCTCCTATACTGGATTCCAGGTGGTACTCATGGGAAAGAGACCCTCCGATATTCCCTGTTGCTCCTTCAACTGTCAGCAAACAAAAGAAGGCATTGTAACAGCATAATTAGTTTCATAATTTCATAAAACCCTCATTCATAATACAGACCATTTAATGTTATTTGTTCTTCAAAAAAGCCATATATGTAGATATACAAAAGCACATTATGTAAATGAAATAACAGTATGGCGATAAACAGAATAATTTTGAACAGAAAATTCAACAGAGCTATCCCTGAAGGTGGTTGATACTCCCACAACACCATTTTTTCCAAAGTCTCAACACAGATTCTCATACAGCCTTCATCTTAGTCTTCTACTAAATGGAACATTGACCTTAAGTTAATCAGTGCCTACCCATCCTAATTATAACCAAAAGTTATCATTAGTGACCTGCAAATGTTGATTATCAGTACCTCTACCTAATAGAAATCAAATACATGTATGATATAGGAATTCTAATATGGCAACAAAAAGTGAAAGTATTAAAACTTCAAGACAATAAATTTCAATGAGAATATCATCTTTGTAGTCATAATCTAAATGTGTATTTTTAAATCATATTTACTTTGTGTTTAACATGAAGAGTATGATATCATTAGACAATGAAACAAGAGCTGTCTGAGGACAGCATGCTAGACTCTTCAAAATGCTTGCTGGAAAATCAAATGAAATCTATTTCAATTCTTGCACTTAATATACCCTGTATATAATAATAGTCAAGAATGATATACCTTGATAGTCTAATACCCCTAAATAGGTTTATGAAGTCTAAAATCAATCCCATGCCTTGTTACTGAGACACAGGCATAATAACACTGTGCAGCAAAACTTTAACCAATTATCCAAGTCAGAAAAGGGCCATAATTTGTATAAATATTCCATCAAGAAATATCTACCTTGGTTGTCTGATGCCCCTAAACATATTCATAAACTTTCAAGTCAATACCATGAATGGTTATTGAGATACAAGCTGGATAGTAGCTTGCCTGCAAAACTTTAACCAAATTTTTTTTGCATGCAAAACATTAACCAAATTTTCTAAGTTAAAAAGGGGCCATAATTTATATTTAATTCAGTCAAGAGTTATCTACCTTGGTTGTCTGATGCCCCTGAACATATTCATAAACTTTCAAGTCAATACCATAAATGGTTATTGAGATATAAGGTTGATATTACTTGCATGCAAAACTTTAACCAAAAGCTGCAACGCCAACGCTGAAGCAAGGGTGACTACAATAGCTCTTATATTCTTTGAATAGTAGAGCTAAAAATCATTGTTCAATGCATACTCTATTAATTATATGCAAAACATCTTATGTCCTATTTGCTCTTTAAAAAAGAAATTTGCTTTTTAGCATAAATTGAATTGTGCAAAGATATCAGGTCTACATTGAGTACCTTTCAAGTATTTTAATCCAAGGCGGTCAAATATCCTGCAATAGGTGTCACACACTAACTGGTATGTCTCCCGAGCCAGGTCCTCACTGATGTCAAATGTGTACATATCTAGAATAAATAATTATCACATAAACATCAGCATGATTAAAATAGCATAGAAAACCTAATGTTATATCAAGCATTCCTTTTTAAGATATTATTAAAGAGTGAAGCCCTTGTTTCATGGTGCTGACGTCCTTTAAATTTAACTGAAATGTATTAAATTGAAAAATAATAATAATTCTTTGATGTCATCCTGCAAAATACTTACCAGTAGTTCAATTTTTTCAGTATATCTATCTTTATGAAATAAAGTAATAAAAAAAGTAATACCTTTCATTTCAAACTCTCTTCCTCTCAGCAGGCCATGTTTAGGTCTCATTTCATCTCTAAATTTTCTTGTTATCTACAAATTTAAACAAAATGTTAAGAATAAAAAGAAACAAAAAATTTGTGTCACATGCTGATAATGAATATCTCTTAGACATCATTCTCACAACTTACATAAATAATTTTCAATCATGTATGTGATCAGGAATCAAACATGTGATGAAATGAGTTACCGTCTAGCTTATCCAGGCATTCATACACATATCAACTCTATGAAACAGAAAAACATTCCATGGTAACATTTATCAAAATTAAAAATATATATAATACTGATACATACTGTATATCTAAAACTCTGAAAAGCTGCTTATGACAATCCAAAATTATCCATGATGAATCAACATGTATGTTTTTCCTATGACTTATACTTATCATTTTTGGCATTTCCTGGGCTGGACCAGTACTTTGCTGCAGATTCATGATCCAAACAGGGTTGAACCAACAACTTTTGGATCTGCAATCATGTACACTACCCAAGTACCTTTATGTTATACCTTTCTTGTGTGTTAAGATCAACTGATATGGTAAAATGAGGCCTTGTTCCATTCAACATGAGCAGGGTCTCAAAATCACTATATGTATTTTTTGATATGTTACCTGATAAAGCAGGACGGGGAAGCGCTTAAGTGCTGGGTTGATCTGGGACATCAGTGTTGTGATCAACTCCTCATGGGTCTGAATAAAAAAATTCTACTATGTAATTGTTAGTTAAGTAAGTGAACAAATCTGTTGAATATATTTTGGTTTAATAAAAAAAGGCATGCATTAAACAGTTCACTGTTATTTTTTTATTAATAATGTTCCACATGATAAATACACAATAATGAGTTGTATACTAAAATATGTACTCTTGCCATGCTTAAAACAGAACATCAAAAGATGGAAGCAAGCCAGTCCTGAGTCAATCTTTTACCATTAAAGCATTTACTTAACTTTCAAAAATGATATATAAGCAAATGTGCTCTGTATTTTTGTTACTTAAATACAAAAGTGCAAAATAAATAAGTTGAGGTCTATTAAATATTAATGATAAATGACTTACTGGTCCAAGACAGAATTCTTTGGAGCTTCTGTCTTTCAACTTAAATAGTTCTGGAGTATCCCACCTGTCTTATCAATAGAAAAAACCATTTAATATGTATTTTTAAGAGAAGTATTGAAAGGGGTGAAAGGATCGGCACTGAGAACTTGTAGATTACAATAATAATCTTGGTTCTTATAAAAAAAATAAACATTTATGCATGTTCTGCTCTGGTTTGTTTGACTTACAGTATTTCAGTCATTTGGGGACTTTTGTCTACATGAGGCAGATATAGTGCTGCCCCACTGCGATATCAAGCTATAGACAAGTGGCATGATGCAGATACCACACTCAGTCACATTATACCAACTCCTTGCGGAGTGCCAAGCAAGGAAGCTATATCAGTACCTTTTTTACAACTTTGGTATATCACAACCGGGGATCAAATTTACAACCTCCCGATTCCGGGGCGGGTGCTCTAAATATTTAGCCTCTTGGACCAGTGTTAAAAAATTGTAATATATATACTTACCTGTCTGCTTCCAAAGGTGGGATGGGGCAAGGGTTGGCATGGCAACTTTCTGTGCACCAATGGCTTGGAGTTCCTCATCTATCAATGCAGTCAGCTTTTCTAGGGCACGAAGACCAAGTGGTAGGTAATGATAAATTCCAGACTGACTCTGATGGAGGATTTCATTTTGCAAAAAAAGCTAAAATGGATATATTTTCAAGTGTTATTTGTGATATTTGGTTCTTAAAAGGTAGTTGAAGTTACATAAGTTAACAATGTATTAAACATACTTCTGTTTACACAACTTCAACCTTCTGATATTTATTTGTAACATCAGTTTCATATTTGAGAAGTCACTATTTCTTACTAAACCATATAATATTAATAATTTTAGATTGGTATGAATTCTTTTTCAATGTGTCTCCTCTCTCACTCTCTCTCTCTCACTGCCTAAAAAACCTAGAGCTATCAGAATTAAAGTATAGAATAGGATAGGGTGTCCAAATAGCATTGTGGTTAATGGGTTAATGACTTTTCACAAATGCAACCTGGGTTAGACATTAAGTTGATAGGTAAATAGGTAGGCATTTGGTTGCCCGTTCAGACATGGATTTTCACCAAGTACTTCAAGGATCATGTGATAAATACCATACACCATCAATTCAAAATCTTCATCGAATGTAACAGCACATTGTTTAGCTTAAACTTTCATGATTCAATCATTGCATAATTATACATTGGACAGAATCAAACTGAATCAATGGAAATCAAGAGTCAAAAATTTGCTCAGTATTACTTTTCCTGGATTCTTGTATTATAATTTATAATAGAATCATGCGGGCTTGGAAAAAGATCTTGTGAAGGCTAGTCAGAAAAAATGTTAACCAAACTGGATCTCAGATGCGATCAAAACATTACATCAACTTGATAAAGGAATTGTGATGGAGGATTAGATTTAAAAGCTACCTCTTCAAGCCAAGTTCAAGGATGGAAACAGATATGCTGGGAGGTTGTTCTGTATCCGTATGTAGTATCCTATGGATAGGTTTAAACACAGCGATGAGGAGAGAGCTTATCTCAAAAGGCTATCTTAAATGCTTCTAATGATATGGCATTCACTATGTTGTTTTCAAGTTCTCCAATCAATTGCTGTTCTAATAAGATAAGTTTTTTGTTATTCTGATTTCACTTCTGGTACTGGTAGTACACAATTTAGTGTTCAAAAGATACAAGAGGAACAGACAAGAAAGTATATACATGTACATAACTGTTATGCTTTTATTTCTCTATATTTTGTTTTATTTTGAGCTCATTACTTTAAAAATGATCATTTTCAATGTCAATGTTGGCTATCAAGTTAGACCCATAAATAAGCCGCTTGGCGCGACATGCTATTTCTGGTACTGGTTGTAATGCCAAATCGAAATAACTGCACAAATTTCATCAATATGGTATCAGAGGAAAGATAAACAATTGGATCTAAGCATTCCTATCAAATAGAACACAAGTAGTATTAGTTGATGGTGAATCCTCAGACAGAGTCAAAGTAGAATCTGGAGTTCCCCAAGGATCTGTAATAGGGCTATGTTTATTTTTTATTCTATATAAATGACCTACCAGAATCGCTCACTCAACTGTCATATTATTTGCAGATGACACTGTAGTTAACCTAAATACTGCGTCGGATAATGATTGCCATATCAATCTGACTTAGAACTAGGAATGTAGGAAATAAAAGTGGAAAATGGAGTTTCATCCTGAGAAATACAGCATAATGACAGTCACAAAAAGGAAAAACCCAATAGATTAAATGGAATTTTAATCTCCATGGTCATATACTTAAACATGAAACATCGAAAAAAATATCTTGGACGTACCATCACCAGAGATTTAGACTTGAGTGAACATATCCAAACATTACAAGCAAAGCCAGTCGAAGCCTTGGATTCTTGCAAGGTAAATTACGTATCAATTCTAAAACTATCAAAGAGCAAGCATACAAAACCTCAGTCAGACCCCAGTTAGAATATGCAACAACTGTTTGGGACCCCTACAACCAAAACAAATGATAAAATTAAAAAAAGAACAAAAAAGAGCCAAGAGATATGTCACCAGTCTCCTTATAAATCGTTCATGTGCAAGAGATATGCTACAAGAATTAAAATGGAAAAGCCTCCAATCTAGGCGCAAAGAAGCTAGACTTATAATGTTCTATAAAATAGTTAACAACATGGTCACAATAAAAAAAGAAAATTATCTCCAAAAACCAAATAGACAATCAAGACACACAAATAATAATGCCTATGCACAATTAACTGCCACCAAAGACTGTAGGAAATGGTCGTTCTTCTTTAACACCATCAGAGACTGGAACAAACTGCCACAGGATATAGCCTTAGCTGAGTCACTTGAGATATTCAAAACTCAAGTGACATCACTCACTAATTCAACCCTAAATATCTGTTTTTATCCTGTTCTTAACCATGCACATTTTGCCAGTATATTCAACATGTTGAACGTGGGCAGTAAATGGAAGAAGATGAATGATACATAAATGTGGACTAGCTATCAAGTCAAAAAAAAAGCAAGTAACTGGTGTTGCACGCAACACATGAGTCTCCTACCAGTGAGGTGCATAATTTTTCTGTTACCATAGCAACCAGAATTATGGTCCAAGAAAAAAAAAGTAATGTGCAGAATCTCCATATCGCCATCTATTCATATACCAATTTTCAAAATATTATCTTAAACCGTTTTTAAGTTATTGTGGGATCCAGATTTCCAGACGGACGGAGGGCAAACCTATAGTCCCCTCCGATGTAAAAATTGGTAGGGTACTAAATCTTCCAAAAGTGAAGGACATATATCCACTAATAGGTAAAACAGAATGTCCTACACCTGCATGTAGCGAACATATCACTGATAACGTCAAAGTAAGCACATATGTCGTCGGAGGTCCTAACTGTGCCCCTGTCCTAACTCCGCCACCTTCTTTTTTTATATCATAGTTTCTCTAGATTTTATCACACGCGTATGCGACAGTGAGATTTTTTTTTAAATATGTTCCTGTAAATAAACTCAGATGATTTTTGTACGAAATTTTAATTCAAACAGATAAATATTGCAAATTTTATCTCGCACCACTCTTTTTATGTTTTTTTTTTTTAATACAAAATGCTTGCCACGCAGAATGGCCAATTTAAACTATTTTTTTTTAAATCCTTCTTCTTCTTCCTTGATGTACATAACCCACTCTGGGGTATTGTCGTACATGAGTGTATGTACAAAGATGTGTGTACGGCGCGCATGTATGTACAGTGCAGAGTAAAAACAGTTAAAACAGGCAAATTCTCAGTTTACCCCAGCGTCACCAGGCCTCTCTTGAAAGCCTCTACGCTATCGACAGAGAAATAAAAGTATCTCGGAAATTCCATCTGCTGTGTTTACACATTTATAAATGGAAGTCATATGTGTACAATTCGCAACTGCTATGACGTCACCTAGGGGGGGGGGGGGGGGGCGGAGTTAGGACCACACAAAATGAGGGCATAATATTTGACTCGTAATGTATTAAATGCTATTTCCGAGTGAATAATTATTTATAAAAGAATTATTTAGGGGGTTTCAATGTGAATTTGATAGAATAAATTGGTACATGAACAGTTTTTATTTTATGTATTTTATTTATGTTGCATTTCCTAATTAAATCTTAGAGGGGCGCAGTTTGGGTACTCGAGGATATATCACCATTCTTTTTTAACTGTGTTGGACGACGAATGAATGATTATACTAGGGCATTAAATAGAAAATTATTACACTGACTTACACATTCTTGTTCAATTTTCTTACCTCATGACTTTTGCAGTTCGTAACTATATTTTGAGATTTATCAATATTCTGTATTGGATTTTTGAAAGTCATTCGACTTAGATATTTACGCTTATTAGGAATTTTGTCGGACAATTTAACTTTTCCTGAATGTAAATTACGAACAATTCGAGAAAGGACATTTCTGTTATTTGTCAAAAATAATTCTGTGAAGGAAAACATTATGGCAATCGTGATCAAATTAAATCGACTATGAAATTTCACGGAAAACACATTGTTTTCACCGGAAGTAAGTTTTAATTCTACATCCCTGCAAAGCTGATCATATTTAGTTCCGAAAGTAAATTTAAAATAATAATTAATGCTTTTTTTCATCTTTGCCTGACATTTTCTTAAATAAACAATAATGTTTTTTCATCAAAGTAATGCAATCATAATTCTATTCAAATACGAACATACTACCAGTCAAACCGAAAGTACACAAAAAAATGTACCGTGTTTATTGATGTTCGGTAAAATGGATTCACGTGAGTAATCACTCAACAATTATTTTTTATTTATTTCTTCTCTTCAGTATTTCTCAAAAAAATTTACTTGTTATTATCCGGTGTGACTTTTTCTTTACATAATTTGATTCTCATGACTCGATGTCAAAACACAGAAAAACCCATTTAATTTGTGTTTTATACTTACAGATATCTATCTATCTATCTTCCTATGATGTCAAACCCCTGTTGGGGACCTAGACATTTTGCGCGTCAAGCTGAAGGTACTTCTCTTGCATCACCTTCGGGTCTTAATTAAGTATTATATTTGTTTAGCTTAATTTAGATTTTCTTCCATAATTTAATAGATTGGTTGTCAAGTACAGTATCCAGTATATATTCCATCTGTTTACATTATAAAGTTATAAGTACCTATAAACTATTTAAGCCTGTAGATTACTCCAGGACCTTTATATTTTTATAGATATCTCCTGATTTCTCCATATGAGACAAAAGTATCTTGTATCTGAATTTGTACAGATTTCATTAATGTAGTGACCTCTGGTATATGATTCATTGTACATGGGTCTTGTCCAGTGTTAACATACAGGACTGCTGAAAAGAAGGTTGTGGGTTTGAATCTCATAAGGGACAAGAGCTGTGCTGGTCCAACCCATGAATCATATGGGACGATGCCACTGAGTGGGCCCCGCATATTAATAGAAAGAAAATTTGAATCATTTATTTTGAAGTAAATGAGCCTATCCGCATGTACTCATCTATGTGTTTGCAAATTTAATCTTAAGGTTTTATGGCATTGCACATAACTAATGTGTTGCTCTCCATAATTTTTCATAGTCTTGGGTTGATTTAATTCGAGACTGGCTGAATAGGTGACATCAGCAATTGTCGACATCTTTAACTAAAGGTAAATGACTAAATCATTTGTATACTGAATTTATAAATAAAATCTAACAAAGGGCCGATCACTGTGGAAATCCTTGATTCTAGGACATTTGCCCACCCAACATTTGGCCCCTCGGACCTTTGGCCCTCTTTATTGCCTGGGCGGGCATTTGCCCCCTCAGTGTTTTTTAGGGGGAGGACATATGCCCCCCTACTACTTTCGATGGGACATACATTTGTCCCCCTACTGTTTCTGCCCTTTAATTGCTAAAAATAGAATGAAAGGATGACCACTTTACAGTGTTTGACTAGTGTCATATCAACTTATTATTGATTATTACTTGATTTATCTGCGGATGTCCCAGGTTCTGGGGTAGGCAGCAGGTAGCTACTGTGTCTAACACCCTCTCTCTATGCATCTCTGTCGAAAGGATCAGTGTTGGCCAGATTGCACATTTTCAGATCAGCCTTGACACATTCAGGCCAAATTTTCCTAGGTCTACCATGCCCTCTGCAGGTGGGAATCACAATGCTCCTGACTGTATTGATGCATATTGTGGCGCGTTCTATGTGCGCATACCATCTAAGGCGACGATTGTGCAAAACTGTTGATATGTCCTGAATCCCCAGCTTGGCATGTAAAGTAGCTGTAGAAACTTCATCATGAGGTTTGAACACCACAGATCCAGCAGATGAAATAATTGAGAGTCAACAACTTATGTCCTTCTCATCAAAAGTAGTGTGTGGGATGGGGGTGGGGGAGGGCAAATGTACGCCCTATCAACAAAAGTAGTAGGGGGCAAATACCTCCCAAGCTGTTTTGATTGAAAAATTGCTGCGTTTAAAAAATCATACATAAGGTTGTTGATTATTTTTTTATATGCGGCAGTTTTTTCGGTCAAAGCAACATACCCGATACCTTTGACCTACCGTGAATCATTTGTTACATTCTTAAATTCTTTGTACAGCCCCAAGCTGGCAGAGTGTCTGACTCATAAACAGGTTGTTGAGGGTTCAATCTATAATCACCATATTCCAAAATGATTGATATGGTACTGGTATCTCCTTTGTTTGAATTCAGCATATGAGGGTAGCTCCAGTGCTGGTGGAAAACAATGTCTAGGGTGTCTGGGTATTGAATAATGCCACTTGTTTACAACATGATATCTTAGTGAGACAGCACTATTTCTGTCACATGTAGGTAGACAAGGTCCCCAAATTACTGAATACTGCATGTATTTGTGAATGTTGAACCAAATAAAACATCTTTTTCTTTTTGATATTGCATGGCTAATTTTAATTATTTAATCATTTGATCCATCTCACACCAATTTGTATAAATTAATCACATCTTACTGGAACTGTTTTAGTGTCATCTTGACTATCACTGACTTTCACCACTACAATTTGCCTCAAGAAAAAGCTCATCTGCTGCTACTTATGTGCTTTTACTCTGTCAATATTACAATTTAATCATGCCAAATGCATTTTTATTATTCCAGGCTCATCCTGTGGGAACAAAAGAAAGATTGAAGACACATGTAAGGAGAAAACCAGAAGCAATGTTCATGCCATAGAGGACAGGAGGCAGGGTGCTGATAACACGGTCAAGAAAGTCGTACAGGATGGATTTTCATGGTGGACTTGCATGAGCATGGACATGCCTTATGATAAGACCAAGCCACATGTGGTTCAGAAGCAGAATTTTCATATATAGTAAAATATTGATATATGTATCAGTACACATCATACATTCTTTTGATAATTAGCATATCTTACAAAAACCTTTTATTCAAATTTATTTTTAAGATTGGTATTCTTTAGAAGTTTATATAAGTTTTATACAAGAAGATTTGATCTCTCTTAATATACATACCTCAAATTTGACATCATCATGGAAACACCCTTGCCTCCTAAACCGGAGCGCCCCCTGGACAGTGACTGTTGTGGACAGGGGTGTGATCCCTGTATAATGGACCTGTATTCTCAGGAGATTGAGGTCTGGGAGAAGGAATGTGAGAAAATTCTCTCTGGAGAAACTGACCCACATCCAGCAATGATCATGTAAATCAATTTTAAACATTTATTTTGAGTTTAAGTTATAGTAGATTTTGTGCACCATCCAGCATTTTGATTTATTTCTTAGGTTGTTTCAGTACATTTACTGTATGATACATGTATATCTGTTACATGATATTTTGATATATTTAAAAACAGTGTATTTTACAATAATAAGAAGGATCAATTATTAAAGGATTACCGTAAAGTGGTGAAGTCAGTATTGATTAATTGAGGAGCTAATAACATCCCTAATATTAAATGAAGTGAAAGGCATACAGTAAATGATGAATTGCAAGAAACAACAATAATTGTAAAAAGACTTATACCAATCCCTTTTGACTGTTTCTGGCTTGGGCATGTCACTTTGAGAGCGTACACAAATCTTCACCTTTAAGAGGGATGGAACACCAAACTTATAGAATATAAAATATGCGCCATTGACCTACAGTCAAACCTGTCTTAAGCAGTCATTCAAGAGAACAAGAGAAAGAGACAGCTTAATAGGGTTGACCCCAAAATGAAGGTTAAATATAAAACAAAATGCTAGTTTAGTAATATCTAAACTGACCACTATATATAGGCTGACCACTTAATACAGATGGTGGCTAATGCAGGTTCAACTGTACACACAATTATATTGATATTATTATGACATTTCAGGCTGATGTGCCCGTGTTAAGTGTGGCTGAGTACAGGAAGTTTACAATACAGGAAGTGAAGAGACACACCCACAACACATGTATATACAGACTGGCCCTGCCCCGGGGCGTGTCCCTGGGTCTGAAGACTGGACAGCATGTCATCATCAGGTCAGTCTGACTCCAAGCTGATTACTGTAGTATGTAATGATAAGTAGGTTATCTCTATCAGGGGAGACACTCAAAGTCCCCTAGCTTCAAAATCCCCTAGGTCCAAAAGAGGTAGGGTATTCAAAATATCCTAGCCAAAATCAATAGGGGTGTCAAAATCCCCTAGTTGATAATGAAGGGGTTGTCAAAATCCCCTAGATTCAGAATACCTTAGGTGGCACCTGTACTTAAGGTAGGTAGGTGCTAAAGTAGGGTATGGCGGCACTCAAAAAAGAATTATTGAGTAGTCAAAAGTCCTAAACTATTATGTACACATCATTGAGTAACTTTGAAATATTACAAGTTGACAGTAGGTGCAAACTGCTAATTGTAAGTTTGCCTGTGACCGGACAATTCCCCTCCTGGACAAATCCCCTCCTACTAATTTTGACAAGACGGACATTTCCCCTCCCATGAATTTTTTCAAGGCGAACAATTCCCCTCCCGTTTTATATCTTATTCCCCTCGATAAGTGAACAATATTCTTTTGATTAAATTTATTTGTGGCTATTATTGTAATTAAGGTCATAGTTTCATTTTTTTTTTGGGTGTAATTATCAAAATTAGAAATCTTTAATTAGGCACTACTTACTACCGTTTGTCCCACTATTTTCAGCAAATAGAGTAGCTCTTTTTAAGTCCAAATTCCATAACAGGTTATGTGAAAAACAAAGATACTCCCAAAACTGAGTAGAAATCTTTAATTAGGCACTACTTACTACCGTTATATTATAGCAGAGGACAGCCCAAGCTGGATTTCAATCATTAAAACACGATGACCCAAATTACAGACTAACAGATGTTGAGACAGAAAAAAATACCCACTTTTGCTCTGGGAAGTTAATCAGTTGTTTTATTTTCTTTATTTACTAGCTACCTTTCAAGTTTGACATACTTATGCTCATTCCGGGGCCAATTAATTTCCGTCTTTTTAATGACTCCCATTTAAATTTTTCCCTTCAAAGTTTATGGTTGTCTCTTGGACATTTATTTCTTTCGAATATTAATGCCGTAATCAGTGCTTTTCACTAATTTGGTAGAATTAATGCACTATAAATATCAACACAAAAATGGCGCCATAATGTCATATTCATTTATTACCTGTATAATTAAATATCGATAATTATACTTGGTGTTTTATATTTTTAACAGTTTTATGATAAATAACTGATAAGGATCCTATGGTGCTTACATTGGTCACTTTGCCGCAGATAACACATAGCTGATCACATGGTTTTATTTCTGTTACAACTTCAAAAAACATTGTGGCATTAAGAGTTTTTTTTTTAATATTAGCATGCGAAGGCGAAGTTATATTGATATTGCATTGATGGTAAGTGGTAAAAGAACTGAACGCAAATTGGGAGGGAAAATGAAGAGGGAGGGAAATGTCCGCTTTGTCAAAACTGTGGGAGGGGAATTGTCCACCTAGTCAAAAATCATGAGAGGGGAATTGTCCGGGAGGGGAATTGTCCGTGATTCCAGTTTGCCAGATGTGCTAAATATTTCAATGTGCCAGTTATTTCAGATCATTTAATTATTAAAAAGACCATCTAATTAGGTGAATATCAGAAGTTGCATGTCTATATTTTATGTCTTTCTTATATGGAATATCAGTTGTGAATTTCTATGTGCACTTTTGTTGAAAGCATGTTATTTAAAATTATTTTATTTTTCATCATTACTGGTATGATCATCATCATATTTACAGGCCTTAACCTTGTAAAAAGGAAAAGCATCACAATCAAAACTATCTTTATTGAATGGTAAAAGTGTTTACAAAAATAATTAATAACATTCATGAAATCTTTACCTAGGCATAATGAACCAGAAATCCATATGTAAAAAACTATCAAGGGATTTATAAAACTACTGTTAACTTCAGTGTTACATATGTGAAATCAGAATATCATAAAACTTTGGACCTAGGGGATTCTGAATCTAGGTGATTTTGACAATCCCCTTCATTTTCATCTAGGGGATTAAGATTTGGCTAGGGGATTTTGAATACCCAGCCACTTTTGGACCTAGGGGATTTTGACATACACTCTCTCTATTGGACCTTTTTTAAAAGTGTTTACAGACCTGATGAATTGAAATTGTCCTACAGGCTATCCAAGCTACACTGTTATGGTAATTATATGTAGGCAATGGTTGACTTTGTTTACACAAAATAACATTTGAGATACTGTTTGGGATCAGTTACCCCAGCAATGAATCAGAAAAGTGGGGCTTGAATTTTCACAGCTTAAATCTTGAAGGGTACATAGGTATCTGCTCAAAAGCACATGTGTATTAGACTACTAAAAGTTATGAACTTTTTGTATTTTAAAAGGATATAGGTTATGGTTCATAGTTATGATTTGATTAAAACTGATATTGACTACAAATATTTGAATGGAACTGGTACCTTAAGAGATTAATAGAGGATACAGATAGAAATTTCTATTATTTAGCACACAGGGACAAGTAAATCATAAGAACTTAAACCCTTCATTAACATGCATAACATTGTGATATTCTCATTAATTTGTTTCAAGTGGCAGGTGAATATCATATTCATGAACTGCATTTTGGATCTACCCAAATATCTGTGAAAATTGTTCCACAAGTATTGTACAGTAACAATATTTAGTTGGCTGGAATCAGGCACTTGGTGAAAAATCATAAGATACTGTAACATGTGGATTTGTGGCTTAGTGGTTAGAGAGATGGCACAGTATATAAGAAACCCTGGGTTTGATTCCATACCAAGTTAGGAAACAGTTTTTTCATAGACTCCTTTTACCTGTTGACACTCAATGTAAATTAGATTGTGAACTTGTTCTGTTTTTTTTTTGTGAGATTGTGGGGTGAATCACATTGGTTGGGGGAACAGTGTAGTGGGATTTAGGTGTCTAGGTAGAGATGTAAAGTGACTTTTAATTGTGTTGCTCTGTTGCTTTGTGGTTAGAATACTGGCATAGTAAACCAGAGGGCCCTGTGTTAGATTCTTGATGGGCAGTTGTTCATATTTCAATATATTGAAATTAAAATTTTGTAATCTATTTTATGTCTTATGTGTAATGTACTGTAAAATAATTACTTTTGGTTGATATTGTTGATTATGTAATTGGGGACTTTCGTGTGTACATTTATTTGTGGATGTATGTTCTAGAAAACGATAGGTCTATATAAGAGATAAGTTTTCTTTGGGATTAATATTCACAGATAAAACCTTCAAGAAATTAACAAAAATAAGAGTTCCATGAAAATTAATAATTTCACTGTATTGAATGTTTCAATTTTCAGGGGCATTGTGAATGGGGAAATGGTGACTCGGCAATACACTCCGATCTCTGATATTAACACAAAGTCACACTTTGACTTGATGATCAAGGTAAGTTTACATATCCAGATCTTTTACTCTTTATATGATACATTTTTAGCTCACATGAGCACAACGTGCTCAAGGTGAGCTTTTCTGATCGCCTTTTGTCCGGCGTCCGGCGTCCGTGCGTGCGTGCGTCCGTGCGTCCGGCGTCAACAATTGCTTCAAACAACATCTCCTCCTAAACGCATGGCCAATTTGAAAAATATTTTGCAGGAATGTTCCTTGGATGAAGCTCTACTAAAGTTGTATAAATGGTTCTGGTCCATTGCATAATTAGGTCACAGGAGCTAAAAATAGATTTTAAAAATGAAAATTTAAAAAATCTTCTTCTCTGAAACCACAAGGCCTAGCCTTTTGATTTTTGGTATGTAGCATGATCTTATGACTGTCTACCAGGATTGTACAAATTATGACCCTGGGGTCAAAATTGGCCCCGCCCCAGGGGTCACTTGATTTCACATAGGCTAATGGAAAAAGAAAAAACTTTTGATTTTTGGTATGTAGCATCATCTTATGGGCCACTACCAAGATTGTACAAATCATAGCCCTATGGTGATAAATGACCCCGCACCAGGGGTCACTTGTTTTACATAGAGTTATATAGAAAAATCTTAAAAAATCTTCTTCTATGAATCCATAAGGCCTAGAGCTTAGATATTTGGTATGTAGCATCATCTTATGGGCCACTACCAAGATTGTACAAATCATAGTCCTATAGTGATAAATGACCCCCCACCAGGGGTCACTTGTTTTACACAGAGTTATATAGGAAAATCTTAAAAAATCTTCTTCTATGAATCCATGAGGCCTAGAGCTTAGATATTTGGTATGTAGCATCATCTTATGGGCCACTACCAAGATTGTACAAATCATAGTCCTATAGTGATAAATGACCCCCCACCAGGGGTCACTTGTTTTACACAGAGTTATATAGGAAAATCTTAAAAAATCTTCTTCTATGAATCCATGAGGCCTAGAGCTTAGATATTTGGTATGTAGCATCATCTTATGGTTCATTACAAAGATTTTCAAAGTCTTGGCCCTACGGTGATAAATGACCCTGCGCCCAAGTCTTCTCTGAAACCATATGGCCCATTGCTTAGATATTTGGTGTGTAGTATTGTCAGGGGTAAAATGTTTTAGATTAAGTTATATCAGAATCCTTGTCTGTTTAAAAACCTTGACATCAGTTGAAGCAATGGTACTCAGGTGAGCGATTCAGGGCCATCATGGCCCTCTTGTTCTTATTATAGGTCTTAAAGCATAAAAGATTGTTTTTGGTGTTAAAAGACGATTTTGTTTGTATGATTTATCAATATGGATATTGTATCATCCTTTTCATTCTATTATAGAATTCTAATACAATATATGATAAGAAAAATGACAAAGAAATGAATAATACAGCTATAATTTTGTTATATTTTTGTGATATGAAGACTACCGTAAAACATACTCCATGCTTCTACATTGATGGACTAGACATATAGATTGCTTTTGTCTATTTTACAATATGTTTATCCATCCCATTTTTAGCTCACATGAGCACAACGTGCTCAAGGTGAGCTTTTCTGATCGCCTTTTGTCCGTCGTCCGTGTGTCCGTGCGTGCGTCCGTGCGTGCGTCCGGCGTCAACAATTGCTTCAAACAACATCTCCTCCTAAACGGCTTGGCCAATTTGAAAAATATTTTGCAGGAATGTTCCTTGGATGAAGCTCTACTAAAGTTGTATAAATGGTTCTGGTCCATTGCATAATTAGGTCACAGGAGCTAAAAATAGATTTTAAAAATGCAAACTTTGAAAATCTTCTTCTGCAAAACTGCAAGGCCTAGAGCTTAGATATTTGGTATGTAGCATCATCTTATGGGCCACTACCAAGATTGTATAAATTATAGCCCTATGGTGATAAATGACCCCGCACCAGGGGTCACTTGTTTTACATAGAGTTATATAGAAAAATCTTAAAAAATCTTCTTCCATTAATGCATAAGGCCTAGAGCTTAGATATTTGGTATGAAGCATCATCTTATGGGCCACTACCAAGATTGTACAAATCATAGCCCTATGGTGATAAATGACCCCGCACCAGGGGTCACTTGTTTTACATAGAGTTATATAGGAAAATCTTAAAAAATCTTCTTCCATTAATGCATAAGGCCTAGAGCTTAGATATTTGGTATGAAGCATCATCTTATGGGCCACTACCAAGATTGTACAAATCATAACCCTATGGTGATAAATGACCCCGCACCAGGGGTCACTTGTTTTACACAGAGTTATATAGGAAAATCTTAAAAAATCTTCTTCCATTAATGCATAAGGCCTAGAGCTTAGATATTTGGTATGAAGCATCATCTTGTGGGCCACTACCAAGATTGTACAAATCATAGCCCTATGGTGATAAATGACCCCGCACCAGGGGTCACTTGTTTTACACAGAGTTATATAGGAAAATCTTAAAAAATCTTCTTCTATGAATCCATAAGGCCTAGAGCTTAGATATTTGGTATGTAGCATCATCTTATGGGCCACTACCAAGATTGTACAAATCATAGCCCAATGGTGATAAATGACCCCACACCAGGGGTCACTTGTTTTACATAGAGTTAAATAGGAAAATCTTAAAAAATCTTCTTCTATGAATCAATAAGGCCTAGAGCTAAGATTTTTGGTATGTAGTAGCATCTAATGGTTCATTACAAAGATTTTCAAAGTCTTGGCCCTACGGTGATAAATGACCCTGCGCCCAAGTCTTCTCTGAAACCATATGGCCCATTGCTTAGATATTTGGTGTGTAGTATTGTCAGGGGTAAAATGTTTTAGATTAAGTTATATCAGAATCCTTGTCTGTTTAAAAACCTTGACATCAGTTGAAGCAATGGTACTCAGGTGAGCGATTCAGGGCCATCATGGCCCTCTTGTTAAATTGCACACATGGCTTTCTTTTAGTTAAAACAACTTGAACTATCAGATTAGTTGGTCAAACTTATGTTCTTACAAAACCTCAGGCCTTCAACCGTTCCTACTTTTTCCTACTTTTCCTACTTTTTCCTACTTTTTCATCACCTTCCTACTTTTTCCTATTTTTCTACTAAAACCTCCTACTATTCCTACTTTTTGCATTTAAAAAAAAAAAAATAAAAAAAAAAATAATAATAATAAATCACTGAACAATTTTTGTGTTAAGTATATTTGCAGATAAAATGGAAGTGCTGTCAAACTGGCAAGTTTCTGTTGATGAAAGGTGTGGCATGCTACTCCTCTGATGGCAGTCTTCATTTTGAAGGTCAGTATCTACATGTATTGATTAGTCTTGTAGATGTTGGGTAGAACTCCAGAAGCATGCATGTCATTTTGAAAGATAATATACCCAATGATGCGCTGCTGAGGGGCATTTGGTTACTTTCAAATCAAAGCAAAGGACTTCAAAGAGCTTAACATAGCACAGTCTCTGCTAGAAGTAGCAAAAGGAAATTTTAAGAAAGCTACTGAGTCAGTTGAAAAATGCAAAGAACAAAGAGATGAAATTGACAAAAAGAGGAGAATGATCGATACATGTCTTTCAAAGAAATCAAGTTCATTGGAAAAAGATCAGTAGAAAAATAGTATCATGTCTGTTTAGTAACAGTTATATAAGCCGGTTGTGTTTAGTTGTTTTACTTTGTGTGTATAATACCTAACCTATATAGTATCATTGCTTCTGGAGTTTACCCAGTTGCATTATTGTTGTTTATCATGTAGAACATAAGCTAGTTTTTTGCCTTGGTTTAGTCACCCTAACTGCTAGAATATAATTCATTTGATAGATGGATTGTGTTTCATTTGGCATAATGTTTGAAGTTTAAAGGTTAATAATATGGGTCATAAGCCAGATATATGCTTTGTTGTAATCAACCCAACTGCTAATATATGACCATATTGCTAGATTGATTGTAATAACACTATTAACCTTTTAATTGTTAATTTCTTCTTTGTAATTTCTTTTAGCATAACATATGTTGCTCGTCACTATTTTGAAACCTGTAACCATGCCATTGTAGAATTAAGAATGATAATATCAGTACATCAAATATGTTTTGTCCATTGTGAATTGATAAATAATAATAATAATAATAAAAAAACAAAAACATTTCAGGCTGACTGCAGCAGATGGCCACACATTTCAACTGCAGAAACTTGGCAAGTAACAGCAAGCAAGTAATTAAGACATTTATAAAGACTTATCTTTCAATGGTGAGAATAACCACCAGTCAAGGTAAGAGTTTGTTTTAATCTCTCTAAACATGATAAATCCATACGTTATTTTGTAACATTTATATCAAACAATTCCTATTATTCCTACTTTTTTATTTAAAAACTTCCTACTTTTTCCTACTTTTTTCCCAGAAACCCTCCTACTTTTTTCCTATTTTTTTGATTGAGGCCAGTTGAAGGCCTGAAACCTAGAATAGCTTACTTCTTTGACTGGAAGTCCAGTATTAGTGCTAATTCAGAAGTCGTGTTTCCCCAGGTGTATGAGGATGGCAAGATGTCCCAGTATGTGAGGACATGGGAGTCAGGCAGTGAGATAGAGGTCAGGGGGCCATGTGGACACATGGAATACACACCTAACAAGGTATACACATAGAGGAGAGGGCATTCCATTGTCGAATGTTATAGTCCCTGACATACTGTCACTTAGCCTCTCATCATTGTAGACTCCTCAAGTAGACATCATCTCCAAATGACTGAAATACTGTCGGTGGGACGTTAAACCGAACAAACAAACAAATAACTGTAGACTCATGTCTTGATTTTGTCACATAATTTTTCATATTAGGAAGCTACTGAATTGTGGTAGGTCATGAGTTTCTCTTGGACTCAGGGTCGTCCTCTTCTTGTGGTCAGCTGGACATTGCAGTGTGACAGTAAACTTCAAAACAAAAATGATTAAGGGATTACAACTTGGGTGTATCTTGTCCATTTATGAAGGTTAGGTTCTACCAAAACACATTTATGAGAATTTTGTTATGATTTGTTTCCAAATATTTTTGCCAAAAGTTTAATCAAAATTTTGTTTTAATATTTAGCTTGTCTGTTTTGAAGAAAAAGTCAAGCTATTATGATCGCTAGGTCGTTGTTGTTGTCATCATTGTTAAAATCGTTGTGTAAAACCTTTTACGCAGCACATTACTCAGACATGTAAAACAGATGAGTGTTGGCACCTCTCTGCGGAGCTCTTGTTTTCTCCATAACCACTGGAGACGTTTCAAGTAATTGACCAAATGCAACTTGTATAAAACCAAATCAGCCTACAAGTTACTCACAGAGTTTTAAACAATAGCCTATGATATTGCCTTCAGCCTGATTTGGCTTTGCTATGGTGCATAATAAAATGTCTTCCTGATTTATATAGGTTACATAGTGTCTAGATCTGGCCCCGTGTTCTCGAAAATACTTATGTACAATCTCAGGCTCCAATTTGAGTATCATACTCAAATCCCTACTGAAACCAAATGGGCATAGTTGGAGTATAAGCATGAAAATCATACTTGAGTACAATTTTTATTTTTGAGAACAAGGGGCCCAAACTTCAGGGTGAGTAGTTCAGTGGTATTGTACATGACTGCAGGTCTGGGAACTTGGGAGTTCAAACCCTGTTGGAGCAAGAATATTTCATAATCCACCATTTGCAAAGTACTGCTCTAACCTGCACACCTTTTAGAAGGATCAGTTAAAGTTGTTAGAACTTGTTTCCCGATTGATGTAGAAAGAAACAAGTTTAAACATCAAAATTTGTACTGATTACCCTTACAGTATAGGACAGTATATATGCTTGCGGTGGGGACAGGAATCGCGCCCATGTGTCAGGTGATACAGTCTATCCTGAACAATGAGGATGATGAGACTCAGGTGAGACTACTGTACGGCTGCTCCAGGTACTCGGACATCCTTGTCAAGTCTCACCTTGATGAATGGGCCAGGTACTGGAACTTCACCTGCGACTACTATCTCTCTCAGGTATGGCTGTGATATAACACTTCACCATTCAGATAAACTGTTTTATACCCTATTGAACCAGTGAAAGCAGTACCTTGGTTGAACACGCTTTAATGTTTTATGGATGCTTGTAAGGATTGTCCTTACAGTATTGAAATAATGCTTTTATAAAAAAAAAATTAGAATCTTTTTGATTTGTTTACACGAGTATAGATATGTTTTTCTTTTCTCACAAATTATAAAAGTAAATGACCAAAGCCTAAATAACACAGATGGTAGAAAAAAAAGAAAATGGTTATTAGCATTGTGTTAGAGGATTTCTTAGTTTACCTTTGCAATGAAGATATAGTCATATAACTACGCACAATTTATAGCAGATGGAAGAAGAACCTGTACAGAGCCTCCAACCTACCACAATTCTACTGGAAAGCTAGAATGAAGCATTGCAGAAATCTGTTCATTATGTGTTAAGGTCTTTACAGACGTTTAGCAGGTTTCAGTTAGTGTTCCCTTCCAGCAGGCATACAGTAGGTTGATGGTGCTTCCCAGGTGCCTTTCGGCATTCAGGTTCTTCCTGCATCTGTATGTAGTTTGGCATTACTATGTAACTGTAATACTAGTGCGCCTTGGTCCAGTGGTAATGTATCTGACAACAAATTCAAGGAGTGTGGGTTCGAACCTTGTTGGAGGCAAGGAATTTTCATGCCTTCTCTGGCGCAAAATACTTGTCCAACCCAGGAACTGTTGAGACGATTAGTATAATTTGTAAGGACTTGTTTCTCAATCAATGTTAAATTAATAACTTAAACTAAATGAAATACTACCTTTGCCACAGTTAGCTTCTCTGCAAAATTTAATATTCATATACATGTATTTATGAGTCAAGTAAAGGACCTATCTATACCAAGGTTGCTGTTATCTAATTCAGAAAATATCCTTTCACCAAAAAATATGTTTATGTATATATAGAAAACCATTAAATTCACTCTTTTGTCAATATTTCGGCAAAAGTTTGCCTTTCTCAAGAAAAAAACAAGAATTTTTGAGCAGCTACATGATGGACAGTCTTAACAATATGGCAATGATATTGAGAAAGGCAAATTTTTGCTGAAATATTGAGTTAATTTTATTGTATCCTTTCACTATTTACCAACCATCAAAATAAATAGCAAGCTGATTAGGGTATGTAGTTAATACTCAATATCATGGGGACCAGGAGAACTTACAGTTGTGTCCAGTCCTGCATGGTCTGCCCAATGTGTATGTGCACATCTAGATGGTATTAGGTCAAGAACTCACATGTCATTAAACATTTATGCTAATCCACGTGTCCTGTATTTAATTACCCTTTATTTTAGTACCTAGATTCCTGTGTGAGATCTTCTGTAACAGCTGATAAGAGTATATTTATGATATTAAGTATAGGTTAAGTACCCACCACATTTCCAATTCTTGTTTTACGAGTAATGGTTGTTGTTGAAGTGTTTTTTAATGGTAAACAGGTTCATGGTATAAACATGTTGTGATTTGAAATTGATGTTCAAGTATATTGAGAGATATTCAAAGGCAAGGTCTCAACATTATACCATTGTTACAAATACAAATTGGACAGACCCCGGTGGCCAAGTGGTTAGAGCGTCCACCTCGGGTGTGGGAGGTCGTGGGTTTGATCCCCTGGCCGCGATATACCCAAGTCGTGAAAAATGGTACTGTTATAGCTCCCTTGCTTGGCACTCAGCATATAAGGGTATTTGCAGGACAGGTTGGCCTGGTGTCAGGATAATGTGACCGGGTGTGGTATCATGCCACATGTCTATGGCATGATACATTGTACTGCAGTGTGGCAGCACTATATCTGTCTCAAGTAGGCATCGTTTCCAAATGACTGAAATACTGTCGGTGGGATGTTTAATCCAACAAACAAACAAACAAATACAAATTGATACTGTACCCAAACAGTGATTGCTTTTGTTACTACTTGGTATCTCCTTTCTAAAATGTTACAGAATTCGTAACTGGTGGCCTCACATGTTATCAAGTACTAACAACTACATGTAATTTACTCCTTTGTTTCAATCTCAATCCAGAAATCAAACATGCTCAAGACCACTCTTGTTACTATTTTATGCCAATAAAAACACTGAAGGAGCAGTATAAGTCCTAACTCAAATACCACCAATAATTTTTAGCGTTAAGTAGTACTTAAGGTAGCTCATTAACTCTCCTCATGAAATTTGCGACCTCCTTGGATTTTTGTAATTTTTCGTACACATGATCAATGGCACATAGGCTTTTGAGCAATACTGTTTTTATGGAAGTTAATTCTATGACATTGCTGTCACAACTTCATATAGTGACATGCCCATTTTAGTGTGTGCCTCTACATAAATATATGTAATTCCCCTACCTATCGGCTGATTTTGTTAATTCAAAATGTAGTTTTTACCTCACATTTTGTAGAATACCGTCTCCCTGCTTGGTTATTGATTATCAAGTTAGGAAAATTATTACACTAGAAAGACAGTCATATTTGGTGTTAATGACTTTATATTTCTTCAACTCCCTGATGGCGTATATTGCATTATTTTGCAACATTTAACTGGGTGACACTATCAGAAAATTTGATATGTTGTTGTTTAATGAATTTAGAAACAAATTAACTAACATAAAAACGATACTGCTCAAAAGCCCATGTGCCATTGGTCATGTGTATGAAAAAATATCCAAAGAGGTTACAAATTTTGTGAGGAATGTAGCAAGCAACCTTAAATACTTAAATAAGGTAAGAAAGCATTCTACCATTCCTGTTTTAGGAAACAATAAAGTACATGTATCTGACTAAGTTGATAAAAATTATTACCTCAATCTATTAAGAAATGAAAAATTTGTGTATTTTTATGAGAAAAACAAGGATGATGAAATATACCCCTTAGTATTTAGGTACTACTGAGCACAAGGTGTGGCTGGCAGAATTTAAGCCTAAGGATTGTATGTTTACAGGAGGATGGAGGGGACAGATCAGTGGCTTACAGGTACGGAGATAAGGTACACCACGGTAGGATACACCTGGAAGTATTGAGGGCGGCAATCCCCAACCCCAGGGGCAACATACTCGTCCTCATTTGTGGAACACGCTCGTTTGAATCGGACATGGTGCAAAACATGGCACTGCTAGATGTATCAACCCATTGTTACCATAAATTTTGATTTTACATTTCTTCATTTAGACATAATATATTACTGCTCAATATCTATTAATATATTATGTGCAATTTTGTTCATTCTAAATTCCTTTTTTTTTTTTACTAATATTTTCTTTGTAATGAACTGAACACTGAGAATGGAAATTGTTTGTATGTTGTTATTAAACTTGATACAAGTTTTGGAATCTGCTGTATCTGTTTGTTTTCTGCCATGACCTGAAGATACAATTTCCTTGTAAAAGAAGGAGAGATATGACATAAAAAAATAAATAAATTGATTGCATTTGAAAGATATTGGCTTGAGGCAGGATGTTGACAATTCATCAAAATTGGTAAATAAGAAGTTGCCATTTGCATTCTGTTGTTATGTGGTAGGTACTGCTCCAATCCGGGTAAAGCTTATTTACATTAATGCAAAGAAAGGCAGAGCTTATTTACATTATTTTATAATTAAATCTGAAATAACAAATGGGACTACAGTGTGTTGAACTGGTGTGGAGTAATCACCTGCAAGTTAAATTTAAACAGTTTAGGAGAGGAAGCCTTAATCCCCTAAGCAATGATAATTTCCCATGCCTTTCTACCCTAGCCCCAATTAATTAATGAAACAAAAGGCACAACACAATTATAAAAACGAATAAATATTTTAATGATTGTTATAGCATAGTGAAAGATTAAGAACATGATTAATAGAAAATACATTGTACATACATTTCAGGTTGGATTTAGGGGTCTGTGTGAATATAAGGAAATACAATAAGCACAATGTTACATGTCATGTGACATCACATGTAACCCAGATGGTGTTTGATGATGCCATTTTATTATCAGTTTTTTGTGTGTGTTATTTGAAATTCTAGTTTTGGGGATAAAGTGGAACCGGCTGGTTGGTTTGTCAATCATTGAACTTGTTGGTCAGTCTATTTGAAAGTTTGTGACGAGAATTACTTCTTCTATCGTGGTGATATCAGTGTTACTTGACATGTGTATTCACCATGAAGGGTAGTTGTAAACTGAATATTATGATTATGTCGTATCCATGAAAGTTTCTAGAGTTGTGGTCCTTTGAACTTGTACTACATGATCATTATATAGAAAGGTTGGAGGGTTGAAAACCACCTTGTAAAGGATATTCATGAGTTAAGACTGTATTCATAATATATACTTAAAAATTTGACACATATCTTTTTAGTTTTTAATATGTGATCACTATTAAATGTAGAACTTTATAAATTATATATTAAAGACCGTAAATTATACATTAATGAACTTGTTATGTGGGTATGTTGTTAGAGCATTTGCCCCATAACCAACAGGTCATTGGTTTGAAGCATCATTAAAATGGTAATGAATTATCTATCATACATGTGGCACGTAGCATAAGGGTACCGTAGTTCCAAATGACATGAAATTGTGACTGGGTATTGTACATGTCACCTGTGTGTGACATCGAGATTGTAGTATATTTGTAGACAGTGACCCCAAATTACTGAAATTTTGCCGGTGGGATGCTGAAGCCAAACAAACGAATAAAAAATGTGGTTAGTGGACATCATCAACTTTGACCCCTCCATTGTGATTTATACACAGATAAGCCATCCAAATGTGCCATTTAGTCCTAAGTTTTGTTTACTAACATCATGACAGTTTGTAACATGCTCACAAACACAGGAATTGATGAAAAAAAATGACAATTTTACAAGAAAAACAATAAAGGGGATCCCACTGGCTTGCAAGTGTGTCTTCGTCAAGGGTTTCCAAAATTCTTTGTGTATCACAAAGAACGGGGCCTTAAATAGAGGATTAGCGATCTTGTTCAAATCTTATTTCACCATTTAAAGTAGCACTCAGTACAACACATAATATCATTGTTCGCACATTTCTTTCCACCTCCAAAAAAGTCCTACAAGGTACATGAGATATATGCTAAACTTTGCTAACACTCTCTTTATTGCTTGGTATGTCGTTGGTATTGTGAAAGTCGTGCAATAGTTCCTCCGAAGCTTCAACCACCACCTCATTTTCTGTAGCTGCATATAGGAACTGTGATAGTAAGGGCCTTCCGACGAAATATCCGACACCCGACCCGACGACGGCGGAAACTAGAATCCACGAGTTAAACGTCATCACCGCCAACATGACGATATATCCGATAACAACCGTCAACATTTTTTGTAAAGTCTGTCGTACGTTGTTTACAAATCTGGTTTTCCGGTTTCTGTTCAATGACATAAAAACATCTAAAAATATGGGGCTGCAATTTTTGAAAACATATATATTTGTAGTTTGAATGTTTTAATCTCTTTCTTATGTTTAGACTGATATGTGTATATTATATACGTCCCTCTTTCTTATAGTTCCATTTCCATACATTCTATATATATGAAATTTAATCTCCATTTAATACATTTTAGATTTAATGATGACGTCAAATAAATTACTGTTTCGTGACTTTGAAAAGTATATTTGATAGGAGCTTCACCATGTAAACATAAATGTACACGTGCCATACCCGGTGGCTAAGAATAGTAAGAAAGGCAGTTCTGCAATATGGGGGCGGGTGTTCGATCCACGTCCCCAAGTTAATTATGCCCCCCTTCAAAGAAGAGGGGGTATATTGCTTTGCTCATGTCGGTCGGTCAGTCCGTAGGTCGGTCCGTCGGTCTGTCGGTAGACCAGACCTTGTCCGAGTGATAACTTAAGTTCTATTTGACCTTTAAGTCTCAAACTTCATGTGGTTGTTGCTCATGATTAGTAGATGACCCCTATCGATTTTGGTGTCATTACCTCAAAGGTCAAGGTCACAATGTCACATGTTGTGTATGTATAATACCAGACCTTGTCCGAGTGATAACTTAAGTTCTATTTGACCTTTAAGTCTCAAACTTCTTGTGGTTGTTGCTCACGATTAGTAGATGACCCCTATCGATTTTGGTGTCATTACCTCAAAGGTCAAGGTCACATGTTGTGTATGTATAATACCATGTCCGAGTGATAACTTGAAGTTCTATTTGACCTTTAAGTCTCAAACTTCATGTGGTTGTTGCTTATGATTAGTAGATGACCCCTATCAATTTTGGTGTCAATACCTCAAAGGTCAAGGTCACAAGGTTGCATTTGTATATATGTTTGATGACTTGGCACTAATGGAAATGAAAATTTTTTTTTAAAAAATTTTTTTTTTTAAATTTATCATTTTCTTTCATTATTGTGGATGTTTGTGCTTAGGAAGGATAATAAACCTAGAGCACTAAGTCTTAATGTTTTGTTTGTTTATAACTGACAATGTTCTTTCATTTAAACCTTTGTGGACTTGTGTAAATATTTCTCCAGCCCATTTATTTCAGTAAATGTTTAGTTCCACATCTTAGCACATTATATTTTCACTCAAATTTTTGAAGTTTGAGAATTTTTTGTGACAAGCCAACATTATGAAGGCAAACTCCTTGCATGTAATATAGCTATATACATATTATGGCATATGAGGGGGGCATATATGTTTCACAAACATTTCTTGTTTACTGGTATTTGTAGTTGTTAAACCCACTCAACATATTTAAGAGCAATTCCAAAACTGACGTGCCCGGATAACGTGACTGAATGTGGTATCATGCCACTGGTCTTTGGCGTGGTATCATGCCACTGGTCTTTTGCGTGATGTCGCATTGAGCTACCACTATATGTATCTCGTCAAGGTCTCTTAATACATGTACTATATATATGGAGACACCCTGTTCTCGTGTAAATAAGTCCCAAAATAACTAGAAAAAAAACAACACTGTTGGTAGGACGTTAAAGCCATGCAAACAAGCAATAAATGAACACGTAATTATAATGATAGTTATCATTCATATATTTTTTATAGTAGGTTTCCAAATTAGAATCCATTTATTAATCTTTATCATTATGTATCTCGTGAATGTTAATAAGGCTTCATTCATGCTTCAATTATTTACAAGGGCCCATTTCACTAGATTCTGTACGGAGTCACAAAGATATGTCCTAAATGTTGTCTACTTTTTTCTTATTTGATTAATGAATCTAAAGAGAAAGGGGGTTCATTCATGTGAAAATAATACTGTCTTAGAGCAGTGATTTTTGTCTTAAGAGGTTTAGGAAAGCTGGTCCTTGGATACTGACTGCACAATTGTTTATAAATGTCGCTTATATTATTTCTACAATGTCAATTAGTCAACACCTGATTTGAGTCTTAAGTGGTCGATGATACCCGAGCTTGTTCTATATATGTTTAAGGTAATCCATCCCTCATTTGATTCATTAAATCATGATCATTGTCCATCAAGTGGTCGTGAGGATGATATAGTAAATACAAGCCTTTATAGACGTTGATCAAAGTAACCTATTACTCAATGTCAGTGCATACTTGCTTCTGCCCTGAAATCTTTTCAGCATTTGAATGACCATGATTATAATTTAAAGACGGATGGATTACCTTAAATCATGCAGATCTACAACCGTAATTAATACATGAAACAAGCCACATAATACTGTGACCCGTTTACAAAATCATATCAACGCATTTTTTAAAGTAAAACTACTAAACCTCTACATATTTCCAATAAATGGCTTTTCATTGCATACTTCAGTACAATGTATTTTTTGTTCAGGTTAAACTTGTTTAATCCATAAAAGTGGTTCTAAGATTGATGCCATGAAATGAAAGTTTTGAGAAAAAAAATTGGGGAAAAATGAAAAAAAAAAAAAAATGAACCTCGATCTCCTGGGATCGCGAAATACTCACGTGTAAACTTTAATTTCTGAACTCTTCAAATATGAGACATAGGTTAATATGTCATTGAGTATCGCCAAACTGCAGGTCGCGATCATTGCGATACAGATCCCTGGAATACAAAGCAAAATAAATGATTTTACATGGCATGCACGGATCCGGAGGGGCGATGGTCATAACCCCATCCTCTTCCCCACGTACGGCAATTTCCATATAATGACCCGAGACGTGTCCTTGAGAAGCCCCCCCCCCCCCCCCCACACACACACTATCACTCATCCCCTATAATGCATGTATGCAATGAGTTGGACTTTGTTCGCACTGGCACTAGAACCGCAGAACTGCAAATTTCATTGTTGTCTTGATTATCAAAATATACATTTACGATTGTTTAATATACAATAAAGAGGGACAAAAAATCGTCATCAACATTCAAAAAAAAATTCTGCGGTTCCAGTGCCAGTGTTTGTTCGTGACCAAAATGTTTTACAAGAAATCGACATTACTTTGGCCTATACAACGTTTTTTTTATAAGTAACTACATGTATCAACGTTACATCAACGTCGTCTCGAAAAACGATGTAATCGTGGTCTGCTTGTTACACTTGTTAAAATTTATCCGAAATACCACAATCATCACCTTTATAATTGAAATGCACAAACACCAAATCAATTTACAATTTATGTAAACTTGTAAGCGGCTGTCTCCAGCCATTTCAGTAATTAATTGACGTTCGCACCTTTCCATTGTTTTCAAAATGTCGCCGATAATTAATGCTCGTAGGTTACTTCGGATAAGGAGGTGCGAAAATCATACGAATTGATTGCACGGGCCAAAAAATCTTTTCGGATGAGTCCAGGTATTCGAAGTCAAAAATTTGAATAACCCAGATATTTTTATATAGAAATAAAAAGGAGAGTGATCGGGACCAACAAAGTATTTCGAATGATACCGGGTATTTGAATGAGAGGTGGTGGAGTAACCGGGGTTCGACTGTATGACATAAACATCTCACTCTCTCTCTCTCGTAATTGATTTGAACATAAGTAAACTTTTTTTTCCAATAGTACATGCATTTGTGTGTAAGGGTGTTTTCACAGGAGTGTCATTGAAAAAAAATCCCCAGATACGCCCCTTACAAACAACGATTTCTACAATTTCAAATGCGTTTTAGATTAACCAGAATCTCTTAATACTGTAAACATAAAGACCATCGATAAAAAGATGAATATGATGTCAGTGCATTCATTTATTCATAGAATTGTAATAGAAGACCTCGTAAGTGCTTCTCTTATTAACTTTATTTAATAGCCGGTTATGACAGAATGAATTTTGACAGACTGAAAGAAATTTCATTTTTACAAAGGGTACAACTGGTAAAGGCTGGTTATGAGATATTATCGCCTGCAATTAAACGATGATATAATCCAGTTTGTTTTTACAAATAATGTATAAGGTAACTTTGAAACTATGCAGACAACTTACCGAGGGAACTGTTGATCGACAGGCCTTCAAACAGAAAGTCCGATGTTGTTCTGCTGGTGAAGTAGTTACTCATCTGAATAAATATAGAAATTCTTCATGCTTTGGTAAAATACAATACATTGTATATAGATAGAATTTTAAGCTCTTCAAGGTTTGTGCAAAGACCTATAAGCAAAGATTGGAAACTCCTGTAACAGACAGAGGAAATTATCATTTTGTTACGTAGCAAGTCACTGAATTTTGCAAACTGTCTAAAATATTTAGAAAAATCATAGAAAAAATAACTTTCTTAGAAAAGTATCATTTTTCTAGTGCAAGAGAATATTTTCAGTTAAATTATTTTTGAAAATTCATTAAAACTTTGATTTAAATATAACTAGTGTATCAGAAAACAACAAAATCTACATATTTTGCTCATGCAGGGGCTTCTGTATTTTAGAATAAAACGTTTTTATTTCTTTACTATTTCTAATATATATGGTATCACTTTAAAGGTAATGTATTGTTCTATTGCAAGATATTAAATACTTTCAAATATCTCAAATAGAAATTTGCAAACGTGACTTTGCGAGATCTTGACAATCTGCCGCGTGATTTTGAGTGATTTGTTTACTTGCCAGTCTTTGTTATTATAGGTCTTTGGGTTGTGAAAAATCGGCCACATTGCTGACAAAATTACATGAGTAACCTTCTGAGGCTATTAGAAAACAACATTCTTAACAAAATACGTCCAGGAAATAGTTAATAATTTCAGTCACTAAACATGGTACATACTCTCTATATTTGTTGTTCATTCTTACTTTCCATCATAAATGGCCTTATCAGTTTTGACACCTGCTGGGACAGACGACTTCCGGTAAATACATGTAGTTAGGAAATATTTCTAGCTAATCAATAAACAAGAGTGACCATTGTATATTATTATTGCAGGATATGTCTAAATAAAATATGGCAGATATCATCGGAACCCAAAGTATATATTCCGTTATCACTACCGTATATACCGTGGATTTTTTTTCATGAATATTAATCACCTTCTTGCTGCTCAGTGTATTATTTTGATAATTAATCATTGAAGTTACAAAAGCAACAAGTAACTGGTGTTGCACGCAACACAAGAGTCCCCTACCGGTGAGGTGCATGATTTTTTCCGTTACCATAGCAACCAGTATTTTGGTCCGAGAAAAACAAAAACAAAGTGACGTGCAGAATCTCCATACTGCCATCTATTCATATACTATTTTTCAAAATATTTGAGTTTTTAAGTTATCGCGGGATCCAGATTACCGGACATCCGGACGGAAAGACAGACGGAGGGCAAACCTATAGTCCCCTCAGGTGTTAATACCGGTAGGGGACTAAAAACTGACTCATTGTTCCTGCAAGAAATCATAAAGCCATATATTGCTTAAATATGCATTTATCTGTGCGCATCAAGTGATACGAAACACATCCTTAATTAATGTACACGTTACGCAAATTTTAGTTTGAGGCTTGGTTTAGTTTAAGCGTATTTTATTCAACAACATATATACCAGGACACCTACTGAAAAGAAAAGATTAAAGAATCAAATCGAAAGCAAGGGATGCATTTTATATTTGGATATGTTCGAAACAAAGGAGAAGTTTGAAGTCTGCACAGAGCTAATGTCAGTATTCTCGTAGTGTAGTTCATTTCTGCCTTCTCGCGTTGCGGATATTTGGGACTAAGATTGAATGAGAAAGTCAGGTAAAAAAAATCTAGTTTTCGCCTTTCGTGGGCGCCAGGCAAATGTCAACATTCGAGACGACGTTTCACTTTGTGCCCTGCTACCCATCAATACGACAACAAAGGTTTTTCGTCTTTTTGTTTTCAGTTATTCGCCCCGATGCCCTTTACAATTCGAAAATATGAAAAACATCGGCGATCGTATTTCATATTGGCGGGTTGACTAGCCACCAATCGAGAGGTCGAAACTTGAGGGTGGGATTTCGATTCGAAAGATGAATTCTGCCCACCAAGTGAAATTTGTCGCCTTATCGGCACTAAGTTTCGTCCCCTCGCCTCCATTTTCGACAATTCGCTGGGCGCCCCACCAAAACAAGACGAATATGATATTTCGTCGGTTCCCGTTTATATTTTTTGCCCCGCCACCCGGCAACATGGCAGAAAAGCTGCCACTTAGGACCATAGAGGATTGAAAATCTTTCAAAGATAAAAAAAGTCGCATACATTTTCACGATACAATTCAAACTCCATGCAGTGATCTTCCTTGCACGGTTATCTACAACTATAAGGGGAGGTAACTACTTCATGGAGTTTGGGTATAATCACTTACCAGTTTAAATGCAAAATTGGTGTGCGATAAGGAATAACGGCTTAGAAATATGCCAATAATAATATCAGTACACTAAAAAGCCATCAATTTAACCAAAATCATGTATATAATTTCACAAATATAAGCTTTTACAATGTCAATCAATGGAATCCTTAGAGGCAAATTGTCAAGTTACGTTGTAATAGACGTCTTTTGA
>CM037782.1:33561724-33611724 GCA_021229015.1 Solen grandis | reverse complement strand
CTTCTTTACCTATAATTGTTGGTGGACTTTGAGACTGGTACATATTATTTTACATACCGTGAAAGACCACAAATTTTACTAAGACATGTGCGGATCCAGTATATGGAAGAGCGAATTCGGAGTCGACCCCCCACCGCCACACACACACACACACACACATACGCACACAAGCTATGTGTGGATAAACGCAGGTCTCCCAATTACATTGTGTATGAAAGGAATTACGTTTCGCAACCAGGCTCTAGTAAAATCATATCGATGATTCCAACATTAAGATACTAAGCTTTATCATAGAGCAACTATTTTTATCTAAAATTACTTTTGATGTTTTTTTGACAAATTGTTTCGTATTTATCCTAAAAATCTTTATAAAATGATTGAAACACACACTCGAAAAGTTCAATAAAATCTAAAACGACTCTTCAAGACAGTGCTATTGCTGGCGTAGTTTGAATCTGAGACAGATGCGTCTTATTGTTGTATGTCATTTCTTTTCGGACATCGATTTTTTTTTACAACAAATGGAAATAAAAAAAATGTCGCATTCGTGAAAATTGTCTCGTCTGTACGTCAGAGGTCCCCTTAAATCTGTGGCAAATCAGAAGATCTGAACAGTCAAAATTATCAGCATTGTATTTCAAAAGAGCACCTTTCTATTTTACCACATACAAAATAGATCGATCTTTTTGATAATCTACTGCTTCACAAATTTAAGGTGACTTCTAAACCGGATAGGCAATATAGAAGCCTACGCTTGCTGTGTGCACGTTGGTCGTCTATTGTCTGTAGAAATGTAAGGTTAATAGACTCGGTCCAATAAGGTATATCGTATCACTAATATTGTTCAAGACACGAGTGAAGATGGATATTTGATTAAAAATCAAGAGGATATTTCCAATCAGTAGAAATTAATACACCCAATTATAACAGTGACGTTATCGAGAAAAAAAAAGTTTTACAAAGCATCATGGTGTATATATAAAATGTTTGTCATATTTTGTCATATTTTGCAGATCGTCTGAAATGTTACCTTAAGTATTCTGTACATAGCATACGTGTAATCATGTATAGCAAAATGATGTTAAGTCAATGTTTGGGGTTAACAAAATAAATTTATCACTACTATCCATCACATAAATGCTAATTATAATGTTAAACCGATCCTTTATAATAGAAAATGTCAACAAACAAAGAATTTTGTGGTGTAGAATTTGTGGAATTCATGTCGGAGCAAGACTGTGACAAATATCATGTTGTATGTTGTTTTGCCTTAGCACTTTGGTATTTATGAGATGAACTAAGAGAAACTAGATTAAACATTTCACAAGATTATAAATAACTAAGAAAACTTAGAATGATGGATTGAAACAAACATAGTTAAATGTAAACCACGCCTCGCTGAGACACATGACTACTTGTCCAGTATGGTCTTACTGATGCATAAATACGAAAAGGTTACTTCCAACATAAATACAAAACATGTGGTCATATTTTTGTTGAATCTCTCAACCTTTTCACAATAATGCAGTTTATCTATGTAACAATAATTAACAGAACCCCCCCCCCCACACACACAGAGAGAACAACAACTAAAAATAGCAACAACAAACAAATCAAAACAAACTGTTCAAATTCAGAGAGAAATAAAGATAGATAGATAGATAGATAGATAGATAGATAGAGAAAAAGAGAACAACAGTTTGAAGATTAATAAAACAGAACGCTGTATAGACGGGATAAATGCACAGACCAAGATAAAAAAACAACGATTTAATCAAACAAGCTTTGATTAATGTCTAAATTGTGATTAATTAGCGAAACCAAGAGTTGTATGCATGAGCAGTAAACCTTAGAGGGAAAGCAGAAGCATACATTATTGGCATGGCTTGAGTTACACTTACATTATGTAAACGTAGAAACGCATTCCATATTTCCTGTTTTACCAAATATTCAAGTACATGAATAAAAGTTGAAACAAATCATTACCTTAAAAACTTACAATATGTGTGCAGACATGAACTGTCTAGAGAAACAAGAATGACTAAATTCACCACTAGATATTTATCCCTTAGCGTCTAGTCCAGTACACACCAGTATGAAAGTTTGGTAAAATAATTACATAAATGTCATCATGTAGAACAACTGTTGACTAAACTAAATGCAAAATCAACTTTAAACTTAAATCTGCTTTAAATGTGAAAACTAGATCTAAAATAGGTACTTTACTTCCTCTCCCCCGAAAAACATACAAACAAACACACACACACACACACACACACACACACACACACACACATGTGGTTTTCGCTTTAAACCTGATCCCCTCGAATACTTTATTTCTTCTTAGGCACAATTATCAATAAGGAACAAAATGCAAAAAAAAAAAAAAAAAAAAAAGAGGAAAATATTTTGACGTTATATACTGATCATGTGATAATATGTTGAAAATTTTTAATAGATTTATATTTTCGCATCGATCTGAACTAATTTGCCCCGTGAAGAGACGAAAGCCCAGCAAAAGTCGCGTTCACGTAAATCCTAATTTCACACACAACTTTATCATACGAAATCATAATTTAAAATAAACAACAACAACTACGAACGGTTTGAAAAACATTTAAATATAGAATATTTCATACACTTTATGTATTCACCTATCTTATAGTTTTATGCTGTATTACAGAGGGAAAAAATAGATAATATCGTTCTGTAACAAGCACAGCCCTACACGGCTCTTATACACCAATATCTTGAGTCTAAATATTAGATATATACTCAAGAAGTCCAAATTTTCAAATGACGTTTTACTAAATCTATAAATATTTCATTAATTATAATTATAATCCTGCAAATATAAAGGGATTAACTTTTTTTTAAAAAAAATTTCAAATTAAGGAACCTGAGTCTAAAATAGATTGGAGGATTATACCTTTGTTGGGAGACACCAATGCAGTTATTAAGCGACGAACAACTAATTACGTTATTAGAACCATCGACTTACAGCAAACCATCTGGAATGCTTGGTCATCTGAAAAACCCGAGTGACCCTGCCGGGATTCGAACCCACAGCGGAGAGGGGTTGAGTGATGCTATTTCTTATTCATATTTGTGGTGTCATTTGTGATGTCATTTGTGATGTCATTTCAAGTCATAATGTAAATTTGAAACCCATTCATCTTATAGCTATGTTTAAAACTGTAAATATATTGCATTTTTAAGGGGAGATAGTTTGAGGAAAATTTATAATTATTTGCATGAGTGATTATAATATAAAATCTGTCTCATAGAATTTTTACAAATTTTGTACAGGAACAGGGAATAAAGTACAGAACATTTGATTTTAATTATGAGGTGTTGTTTGTCATTATTTGAGTTATCAGCCCTTGAATATGGCATAAAAGTGCTAAAATATCACATTCAGGGACAGATAACTCAAACAGTAGGACATGATCCCATTTTTTCCCCATAAAATGTTTCGTTTACGATTCTCCATAATCATGCAAAAAAAAAATGTTGAACAGCTTAAATCCTTCTTTGTCTACATAGAAAATAAAGCAAATAATTTGTTTCTTTAATTTAAACTAATTCATTTCAAAGTCTCATACTCTTGGCAATATGTTACAACGTAGAATTACCTTTAATTTATACATTTGCTGTTTTCTTATACATGTATAATGAATAGAGCCCCTATTTATGATACCAACTATGAAGTCAGTCGAGAACTGGACACTGTCTACGAACTTTATAACTGTCACTTGTAGATTTTTTCTTTTTGAAAAATTAGTTACACAAGTTACGAATTAGCTGTCTATGAGCAATTGTCATTTTTTTTATGTAACTGCAAGCAGAAATGTACCTTTAATCATCACAAAATATAGAATATAAAATTAAATATGACATGTTTTGCTATAAAATCATTGATAGATGATCATTGATGATGGACTCGATAAGGGTGTATCGGTACATAAATCATGCATTTTCACCAATCATTTAATTGATCGTATCATAAGTAACAATTATAATCAAAGTGCAAGAATATATAAATATATATTCAAATATACATGATTGATGAAGAGAAAAAGTACGAAGTTTTACATCTAATGTCTGTTAAACTTATTATCGTCTTATACTGATTTATTCTAGATTAATAATTTCAACAAATTTCATGTTAAATTTTCAGAAACGTGACAGTAATTGCATTTTCGATTTCAGTTAAACTTTGACATAATAAGCATAATCATATTTATTTTCATTGTCAAATAATCATTAATGATTAGACAGTGGCTATGACAACCTACTTAAGAGGGAAAAAGTCCTTTATCCATAAACTAGTTCACTTATTAGCAACATTATTAGCAGAGTCCAATGAAATAATGCTGGTTAATTAAAATAGGGTAAACTTTTGGGACAAATGAATACAATTCTGACCTTTGGTTTATGCATATATTTTTGAAACAGAAGAAGTGCATCAGTCATCTTCGGTACCCAGGCCTTTAAAAATAACCTAGAAACCGAGGATAGCCAGGGTCTGGGAGTGTAACGGCCATTTGTATTAATGTTAGACACAAAAGGGTTAATATGAGTTCCGTCTTCTGGACTGAGCTTGGTGCCCTGTAGTACGGTAGTTGTCCGTTCCTACCTGCATTTATATGCAGGAACTTTCTGTTGGATGATGTACTGGCCATTGTAACCTTATCTCCTCTGATATCACGAGTGTCTGTACAGATAGCTTATATATTATACCTATAAAAAGTAAGTAATCAGACCTATTGACCTTATAGATACTGGGTTTGAAAAATAAGAAAGAAAGTTGTGTGTTCATGTTATATTCAGGAACTTTGTATTTTAATTCCTCTGTACTAAATCTGGTGTTGATCTGTACTTTGAATCTAAAAATAACACAAACAATCTTGCAAAGGAAGGAATCGAGTCAACAACCTGCGGATCATGGACGATACCACTTTCTTAATACAAGAAGCCCAATCGTGCATTCATTTTATCATAGCTGTGCAAATTTATGTACACAAGAATGCATGCTATAACATCAAATATGTTTCTAGAATGTAACAATGTAACAAGTAGGCGAGATATGAAAAACAACAGAAGTGATGAAATTCATTATAGGTGTTTATGAACATTTATCATTTTTTTAAAGGACAAGTTAAGAAATATCGAAAGTGAAGTCTACGGATACAAATGAACAGGCAAAAGAGGGCTGATTGATAATTTGTGAGCCTTATATGTAAGGATTTGTCTTTTGGGAGACATATTGTATTGTGCTCCAATGCCAAAGAGGTCCTACTTTTCTTGATTGTCCAGGAAGTCCTCCACTGCATGTATGACGCCCTCATCTGACTGAGAGTGGGATCGGAAATGGTCCTTTTAAATTTTGGGAATAGATGGAAGTCTGATGGAGAGAGATCAAGCGAGTAAGGGGGGTGTTGAATCAATTCAAAGCCACACTCAATCAATGACAGACTTGTGAGCTGGGACATTAACACACCTTTCCTGAACTCTCTACGGCGCCTGATCATAAAATTTTCTTTTAGCTGCATAGGAAGTGAAGCATAATGCTCTCCCTTGATTATTTTCCCTTTTGGAGATTATCCAACATAAGAATACCATCAGCATCCCAGAAAACCGACGTTATAACCTTCCAAACTCCACACAGTGATCTCCCTTGCAAGCCCCCCCCCCCTAATAACTGCCGTCACAAATGTCACGTGATACTAACAAAATGGTGTCTCCGTCTGCTGTCACAACAACAAAAATAATTTTTAAAATGATTTATTTTTTTACCGCGAGGCGATATTTGATGTTTATTAAAGAAAACATACTTAGGGAAATGACACTCGCAGTAAAATAAAAACAATTGGAAAAAAGAAAAAATAGCTAAATTCTGTTAATATTTACTTGTGATGGCAGTGGTTATCTACAACTGTAAGGGGAGGTAACTACTGCGTGGAGTTTTATAGGGGCCTCCGTGGCCGAGAGGGTAAAGTCGCTGACTGTAACACTCACTCAGTCCCTCACCGCTGATTCGAATCCCGGCAGGGTCATTCGGATTTTCATGTGAGGAAGCCTTCCAGCTGGCTTGCGGTAGGTCGGTGGTTCTACCCGGATGCATCTTTGCATTCGGGGTCTTCCTCCACCTGTAGTTAGCTGGGCGTCGCTATATGACTGAAATACTGTCGAAGCGAGGGTAAACTCAAATAGTCAAGTCAAGTCAAGTCAAGTGGAGTTTTATAACCTTCCAGATGACGGAACAATCGTTGCCTTCTTTGGCTGGAGTGGGTCAGGGTGTTTCGATATTTAGATTAATTTTAATTGTTGTTTGTCTTCTGGGGTGAAATGATGGACCTATGTTTCGTCCATAGTTACAAACATCAGCAGAAAGAAAGTTGGAAGGATCTGCCTCAAAGTGGTTCAGATTAGCACGAGAAATTTTCCGTCGTGAGTGCTTTTGATTAATTGTCACCAATCTTGGTACCCAAGAAATGAGAGTTTTCCTAAGAATGGAAAGAACTCTTTCCTGAGAAATCCCGACAGTGCTGGTTATAGATCCCTCTTTAACCCGTCTATCACCCATAACAATCACAGGGGGCATCCGTGGCCGAGAGGGTAAAGTCGCTGACTCAACCCCTCACCGCGTTGGTTCGAATCCCGGCAGGGTCATTCGGATTTTCATGTGAGGAAGCCTTCCAGCTGGCTTGCGGTAGGTCGGTGGTTCTACCAGGATGCATCCGTGCATTTGGGGTCTTCCTTCACCTGTAATTAGCTGGGCGTCGCTTTATGACTGAAATACTGTCGAAGCGACGGTTAACTCTAATAGTCAATAGTCATAACAATCACAGACCTAAGTGACCATTTCCGGAGTTGCCGCAGTGACTGACCTCTCTGGACGGAAGCCTGCTACGCTAAATTTTGCCAGCGACCTATTTACGAGTCAAATAGTCAAACAACAGGTGGACTGAAAATGGCCAACCATGCTTAACGCCTTCAATACATGGTTCACAACTTATATATCAATAAGCTCTTGAATAATAATGTAACCGTATGATATAATGAAATCTTTTAGCTTATTTATCTTAGAATAATTAAAAAGATTATAGTTAGTTTTATATATATATAAAACTAACAATAATCTTTTCCTCGTTCACTTTTTGTTATCCTATTCATTAATTGTTAGTTTTGGATTAATATTTCTGATGTCTCCAAGTCCTCGAAACATACTTCAGTACAAATTAAGGTAGTGGGATCCTAATACTTTGAGGCTTTAGGAAAGGAAAAACACGGACAGTATTTTTGTTTTAAATTTTGCATACAGGTGTCCTTTTAGGCATTCAACACACGTATGTTCGTTTTTCAGTTCTCCAAAGTGTCCATTAGGCTCCCACTATCTTAAGATCATACTGAAATCCCTTTTGAATTCACTGTCTATATTTGACTTTAAACTTAAATGGTATACTTTAAGACTGATTTCTTTTCGGTGAAATCACATGGAAATTCAGTATCAAGCTTTAAAGTACTAGTGTAAAACACAACAACATCAAAATCACCACCACCAAAACAACAACAACAAAAAAAAAAAAAAAGAAGAGCTGTCAACAGACAGCATGCTGGGCTATTCCAGCGCCTTTACATATATCAATTTTCTACCTTATGCAGATATTTCAGTATGTTAAGATACTTACCAGGACTCATTTATGGACGTTTAAATATTTAGTATACTAGTAATCGAATAAAACTGACACAGTTAAGAGCAAAGAATGCAGCGTGCAACGGTGACAACCGTGAATCACGCGAGGAAATAATCTAAAGAGTACAGTTTCATAAATGTATATGTGTTCATAGCTTAAATATAACATATAGTTAAACAGTTTGAAATAATCAGCGTCGGAAACCCACGAACTCCATACATAGCCCGTGGGAATGCTCGTTATTGGTTATTTGAAAAGCCGCTCCACAATTTACAGCCACACTAGATAATTGTGATTTTTGGACCAATAAAAACTTTCGTACTTACGGCACTTAGACAAACAGATTTGAGATCTTCAGCTGAAGAGTACACATTTGTGTAAGCAGCATTTTGATTGGTCGATGTACCTGTTATGGGTATCCTTATAACGATAAAGTGCTAGGCTGACAGATGTAATAGGCAGCCGTGGGTATCCGACGCTGGAAATAAAATGCAAAATAGTTTCACCATCTTCTTACTAAATGCTACATATGTCTTAAGGTATTTATAAGGAAAACATCATATAGTGTCCATATTCCCGGACTGACTCTATAATTTAACATGGTATTCAGACCACTTCGGTGAATACTCGTAGACCAGATGACAATTGTCGAGAACTGACTTGATCGAGGAATAGCCAATTATCGCACACTCATACAAAAAAGATATAATGTTAATTTTCTAAAGGATATGAACATTTCAATTCGCATGTTAGGATATATTGCCATCTGTAAGTGATGTTTTTTTTAATGATCAATTTCTTGTTTCTGTTGTAAAAAGTGTAGTGTAAAACAGATTTGGACCCAGAATAAGGCATTCATTTTATAGAATTCAGCATGAAATTAAATAAATACTTAGTCTAAAATAAAATAACTGAACCACAAAAAGGCAATTCATTTGCTATTATAAGTACTAGCACATTTATCGTCTATCTAAAATTCTAACACGATGAAAATGCTACAGATTGTAGCATGGGATTTCTGATATATATAAAAAAAAACTCTACCATTTTATCATATTTAAAACTTCGCAGTCTAGTAAACGTGTTAGAATGAAAAGAAAGTTTTGTTTTCCATGCTATATCGTAGAATAATGCACGATGCTTTGTAATCACTATGGCCTTCGTGATAGGAGTACTACGCATCCGAACCTCATATCTGCGATACAGTGCTCACTCAAAACGATATTATATTTCCTAAATAGGAAACGTTTATCGCAAGTACATTAATGAGCAACTGATTGTCGCCAATGCAGCGATAACGGGGTAATCACTAATGTGTGCCCACTTTAATATCATTCTAACATACTGTGTTTTTGAATTGGTTTGAGAAATCAATGTTTATTTGTCACCATTATACCCAAAGAACGCAAATATAACAGTCAACAAGACATCATTTTCGTTGTGCAAAATATGTTATCACCACTATTCAGTGTGTATTAAGTTTACATAGAATCTAAATATGTTGAATATCATGGCAAGTATGAAGCGTCACAAACTCAACATGACAGGTAGTTAGAGCCACAAACTCAATATGACAGATAGTTAGAGCCCCAAACTCAAGATGATAGATAGTTAGAGTCACAAACTCAACATGACAGGTAGTTAGAGTCACAAACTCAACATGACAGATAGTTAGAGCCACAAACTCAATATGACAGGTAGTTAGAACCACAAACTCAACATGACAGGTAGTTAGAGCCACAAACTCAATATGACAGATAGTTAGAACCACAAACTCAATATGACAGATAGTTAGAGCCACAAACTCAACATGACAGGTAGAGCCACAAACTCAACATGACAGGTAGAGCCACAAACTCAACATGACAGGTAGTTAGAGCCACAAACTCAACATGACAGATATTTAGAGCCACAAACTCAACATGACAGATATTTAGAGCCACAAACTCAACATGACAGATAGTAAGAGCCACAAACTCAACATGACAGGTAGTTAGAGCCACAAACTCAACATGACAGGTAGTTAGAGCCACAAACTCAACATGACAGGTAGTAAGAACCACAAACTCAACACGACAGATAGTTAGAGCCACAAACTCAACATGACAGATAGTTAGAGCCACAAACTCAACATGACAGGTAGTTAGAGTCACAAACTCAACATGACAGGTAGTTAGAGCCACAAACTCAACATGACAGGTAGTTAGAGCCACAAACTCAACATGACAGATAGTTAGAGCCACAAACTCAACATGACAGTTAGTTAGAGCCACAAACTCAACATGACAGGTAGTTAGAGCCACAAACTCAATATGACAGATAGTTAGAGCCACAAACTCAACATGACAGGTAGTTAGAGCCACAAACTCATCATGACAGGTAGTTAGAGTCACAAACTCAACCTGACAGATAGTAAGAGCCACAAACTCAACATGACAGGTAGTTAGAGCCACAAACTCAACATGACAGATAGTTTGAGTCACAAACTCAACATGACAGATAGTTAGAACCACAAACTCAACATGACATATAGTTAGAGTCACAAACTCAACATGGCAGGTAGTTAGAGTCACAAACTCAATATTACAGATAGTTAGAGCCACAAACTCAACATGACAGGTAGTTAGAGCCACAAACTCAACATGACAGGTAGTTAGAGCCACAAACTCAACATGACAGGTAGTTAGAGCCACAAACTCAACATGACAGATAGTTAGAGCCACAAACTCAACATGACAGGTAGTTAGAGGCACAAACTCAACATGACAGATATTTAGAGCCACAAACTCAATATGACAGATAGTTAGAGCCACAAACTCAACATGACAGGTAGTTAGAGTCACAAACTCAACATGACAGATATTAAGTGCCACAAACTCAACATGACAGGTAGTAAGAGCCACAAACTCAACATGACAGATAGTTTGAGTCACAAACTCAACATGACAGATAGTTAGAACCACAAACTCAACATGACAGATAGTTAGAGTCACAAACTCAACATGGCAGGTAGTTAGAGTCACAAACTCAACATGACAGGTAGTTAGAGCCACAAACTCAACATGACAGGTAGTTAGAGTCACAAACTCAACATGACAGGTAGTTAGAGCCACAAACTCAACATGACAGATAGTTAGAGCCACAAACTCAACATGACAGGTAGTTAGAGGCACAAACTCAACATGACAGATAGTTAGAGCCACAAACTCAACATGACAGATATTTAGAGCCACAAACTCAACATGACAGTAGTTAGAGCCACAAACTCAACATGACAGATAGTTAGAACCACAAACTCAACATGACAGATAGTTAGAGCCACAAACTCAACATGACAGATAGTTAGAGTCCACAAACTCAACATGACAGATAGTTAGAACCACAAACTCAACATGACAGATAGTTAGAACCACAAACTCAACATGACAGATAGTTAGAGCCACAAACTCAACATGACAGATAGTTAGAGCCACAAACTCAACATGACAGATAGTTAGAGTCACAAACTCAACATGACAGATAGTTAGAAACTCAACATGACAGATAGTTAGACACAAACTCAACATGACAGATAGTTAGAGCCACAAACTCAACATGACAGTAGTGAGCACAAACTCAACATGACAGATAGTTAGAACCACAAACTCAACATGACATTTAGTTAGAGCCACAAACTCAACATGACAGATAGTTTAGAGCCACAAACTCAACATGTAAAACTCAACATGACAGGTAGTTGAGCCACAAACTCAACATGACAGATATTAGAGCCACAAACTCAACATGACAGATAGTTAGAGCCACAACTCACATGACAGGTAGTTAGAGCCACAAACTCAACATGACAGATAGTTAAGCCACAAACTCAAATGACAGGTAGTTAGAGCCACAAACTCAACATGACAGGTAGTTAGAGCACAAACTCAACATGACAGGTAGTTAGAGCCACAAACTCAACATGACAGATAGTTAGAGCCACAAACTCAACATGACAGGTAGTTAGAGCCACAAACTCAACATGACAGATATTTAGAGCCACAACTCAACATGACAGATAGTTAGAGCACAAACTCAACATGACAGGTAGTTTAGAGGCACAAACTCAACATGACAGATAGTTAGAGCCACAAACTCAACATGACAGATAGTTAGAGTCACAAACTCAACATGACAGATAGTTAGAGCCACAAACTCAACATGACAGATAGTTTGAGTCACAAACTCAACATGACAGATAGTTAGAGCCAAATCAACATGACAGATATTTAGAGCCACAAACTCAACATGACAGATAGTTAGAGTCACAAACTCAACATGACAGGTAGTTAGAGTCACAAACTCAACATGACAGGTAGTTAGAGCCACAAACTCAACATGACAGGTAGTTAGAGCCACAAACTCAACATGACAGGTAGTTAGAGCCACAAACTCAACATGACAGATAGTTAGAGCCACAAACTCAACATGACAGATAGTTAGAGCCACAAACTCAACATGACAGATAGTTAGAGCCACAAACTCACATGACAGTAGTTAGAGCACAAACTCAACATGACAGATAGTTAGAGCCACAAACTCAACATGACAGGTAGTTAGAGCCACAAACTCAACATGACAGGTAGTTAGAGCCACAAACTCAACATGACAGATAGTTAGAACCACAAACTCAACATGACAGATAGTTAGAACCACAAACTCAACACGACAGATAGTTAGAGTCCCAAACTCAACATGACAGATAGTTAGAGCCACAAACTCAACATGACAGATAGTTTGAGTCACAAACTCAACATGACAGATAGTTAGAACCACAAACTCAACATGACAGATAGTTTGAGTCACAAACTCAACTTGACAGATAGTTAGAGCCACAAATTCAACATGACAAACTCAACATGACAGGTAGTTAGTGCCACAAACTCAACATGACAGGTAGAGCCACAAACTCAACATGACAGGTAGTTAGAGCCACAAACTCAACATGACAGGGATATAAATAAACTTTATGTGTGTTTTTGGAACATAAGTCTCATAGACACTTTTTGCAATAAAACAAAATCAGAGTATAAAGTTATAGAAGTAGTAAAAATATGTGTTTCTTGTGACATGATCAGGAAAGGCGATTGTGTGTCTCTTTAATACTTTTTATGATCTTATTTTATATTATTAAAACTTTAGGATTAGGTCGGCCGGTCGTGCAATCAGAAAGACGGTATACTATTTAGCATTTGGATGAACCGTTAGAGTCAGTATTATTTATAGTTTCAATCGTGAGTTGAAAACCACCAGTCAGGTAAATCTCTCAAGTGTATATTAAATATAAAAAAGAAGTATTTTTTAAAAAAGATATGCGGCGTTGATGGGGATTAAGGACGTGGAGAATGTATAGCGGTTATATGAAATTAATATCTGTGTAGCATTCATCCTAGGAAATAAAAAAAACAACAACTCGGCAATACAGCGTGCTCTCACCGTCTACCGAGTAAATATCACCATATTGACTATAGTATACTGCAGGTATTTATAACGTTCGACTCGAAACAAGTCTCAATGTGCATCAAAGAAAAGTGTTTTGAAAAATGACTTTGATTTATCAAAACTGAAATTTAGTCGGTATACTTTATCAAAATTTCGTGAATGCTAAATATATCTTTCAGCTAGTTGCAATCTCAACAATGACGAGTAACTTTTATTTTGTGAGTATAGGAATACCTATCAATGGACATTGGTAATACACATTGAGCACTGTCCTTACGTCATCATCCATAAGTAGGTCAAAAGTGAAGTTAGGCAGATACCTCGAAACAATATATAAGGCCTTTTTAAGTCTTCAAAATCGTATGTTGAGGTGGACATGCTTAACTTGAGATGTTAACACTATCAATCCTGATTTAAAACCGGTTGAAAGAGCGTTTACAATACATGTAGTTCCGCAGAGAGCAACAGTAACGGAAGGGTTCAGCACATGGGCACGTCACACTTTTCCCAGTATGGGTCCACCGGAATGTAGCACCACACGAAGGACTGAGCTATGTTGAGACAATAGTTGGCGTGTGCCGTCTTGTTTAAATACGGGAATTTGTGAGCCGCAATCGTAAAACGAGTGTCTGTATCCCACCGCTGACACAACAGTCCGGTTGTTGTCCGACTGACGTTACCCAAATAAGGGATTGACCTGCAGCCTGGAACATCATGTCTTGCTTTAGTTTGAGTAAATATCAAAAATATCAATGTAAAATGGTCATATATATCTGTCATGATATACACCAAGTTAAAATTAATTGACAGAAGCCGAAGAATTAATATAACAAATACTGTAAAATCATTCATTTTCGTTGACATTAGATTTCGTTGATTATGTACCTAAGGGGATTTCGTGGGTAATTTTATTCGTGGATCTATGTTTTTTAAAAAAGGTGAGGTCTATATAAGAGACAAGTTTTCGTGGGGTTAAATATTCGTGGATAAGACCCACCACGAAATCGACGAACATTAGTGTCCAATGAAAACTAATGATTTCACAGTAGCTAATTAAATTGTCTGGCCTGCGAAATTTCTAGTATTTAAATGTATAATCCAAAATTTCAAGACAACTTACACAGACGAGGCGAACAATACCCCTATGACGTTGACCCTTCGATGAAACACCAAGGTTTAGCATCCTCGAGGGTTGGATCCCGGCATAAATTCTCGGCTAAAACACGGGAACCATCCGGAAAGTTTTCATCCGGGTACTTGCTAGGTTCATTTCCCGGGAACTCTTCACTCCAATATCGGCATTGTTCTCCATTTTCGGTTGTTGAGATGTACCCATTGTACTGACTCATCGGCTCTTGAATGCAAGGTACTGAAATGACGTCGGGTTTATTTATGAAAAGTAATGGTGAAATGAAACTGTAACAGAATTTTTAATACAGTGGAATGGTTAAAATTGCCCTACGTTGATAATTACTTTTCTTTTACAGTTACTATATCACATTTTTTTTTTATTTATAAAAGGTCAAAACACGAAACGGATGCTTGAAATGTTATTTGATTTATTATGTTAAGTTTATTTTTATGATACCGAAATTGAAATGATGAATGATATATAAAATCATTTTAAATACACATAGATAAGAACTTTTTATAAACATACTGACTGTTAAAAGTGAATGTATGTAATTAATGTTTAAAACAATCATGGGACTTACATCAGAGTTTGCAGCATTTTATTATTGAATAAGTATCATTTAGAATAGCAAATACCTTAAACCAAACGCCATATAAACTAAATCACTGAAACTAAACTATTTACATACCTTTAAAACTTATAAGAATAGAATTAAACACTTTTCCTCTCTGAATCAGATCTAGGGATACAGATATACTGGTTAAAGAGAAAAATAGAAAGAAAAAATGACCATTCTGGGATTTGAACCCGCAACCTGTAGTTTCAAAGAAGTTGACAGTATATTAGCCTTTTTGTATTGAATGCAATTCATTAGAGTCCCGGAACCTTAAAAACCAAACTTGCAGTTTAAATATCAATGTCCTTTTTGATATCGAAATAACTCGGTAAGGCACAGATAAAGCAAATCATATGGGTAAAAGTTCCAACAGCCAAAGTGCGACATATCAAGTATCCGGACGTATACTTACAGTCAGCGCCTCTCCGAATGTAATACCGCAGACTGTCAATATTCGAACCCGGTGTAAAAGTTGCCCCGTATATTAGACATTTGCCCCCTGTAAATAACATCACGAGAAACCTGCAGTGAATTTGTAGCCAGCCACTGTCAAATATCTGTCAAAACATTTGAAGCCAGTTCAACCCCCACCGAATATACTTTTTGAATATACTCATTTATTTCAAGCATTAGATACTGGCGTTTGACCAGCTGCTTCACGGAGACGTTGGATTACTGCTGATCAAAGCTTATACCAAGAAATAGTCCGAAAGTATCTAATATTATTCCATTTTATCAAACATAAAAGGCTAGGTTGTCAAATGCGATAGACAGTGGTCTTCAGTATATTTAATAATATTGTTTGAAACAAATAATATAGCAATAACCGTATTGTAACTTGGATTACGGTTTTTAATGATCGCAAATATGTTCACGGCGAAGGAGCCAGTCGTATGGAGAAACGAACAGGCATGTTGGTAGTTGATTTCATTGCAAAAAAGAACCAAATAAGGGCATGTTTTGAAGTCTACTTTCGGGTACAGGTCGGTGGTGATTAAATACATTAGAAGTTAGTGTAACCGTAAAAGCAACTAGATTGATAGTAATTATATTTGAAAAAGTAGATGTCAACAAACCCTACAGAAATTCCCATACGAATCAACTCCAAAATCCTGTTAAATATCATCGAATGCTATAAAATAATTTAAAAGACGTTTCCTACTGGTTCTGCGATTCACCAATGTGTTGATACACTCAACTTAGCGAAATGTCGGTCTTGAGGCTAGGTCCCCTGATTCTATTGAAATATATTGCTAGGCACCCCACTACGCTACTACCACTACGCTAACCAGGGGTGCCTCAACGGCGTAGTGGTAACGCGCTTCGCTTCTCACCAGTGCGTCCCGGGTTCGATTCTTGGTCACATACGTGAGAGGGTACAGTTGTCGCCTGTCCAGACACTTGGGTTTTCTTCGGATTCTCCGGTTTCCTCCCACAATAATGACCACATACGCCGCCATCATAGCCATCGAGAGTGATTAATATAAGTTGTGATAACTTCTTTCGTAATCCATGTAAAAAAAAAGTTTAATCTTTAAAATCTGAATGATTCTACACATGGAACGATTCTTCGATTTTTTTTGTTTGCATGTTCCGATATCTCGGCATCCAGGCAAAACTGTAGTTACATTCTTATTTACTACAGCATAAAGATATTTTGTCAAAACGCTGATCACATTTTTTTTTAAAAATCTTTATGATCGTAAATATTTTTAATAAAATCAAGGAGTGATGTATACCGACGCGTGCAGGGTAAAATTATTCAATAATGCAACCCATCTGTGGTAGAAAAAACAGAAACATAACATGTTGACCGTCATACTGCATATATTTATGTTTTAAATTTTATTAAATTTATCTCAAATGACTCGAAGCTGACGGAATTTCATTACCCGCAGTAAAATAGTATGTGAGCAACGGTGTCAAATTTCAGCTGTTATTTTGTTATTTATAGAAAATATCATTCAAAAACAACTTTCTTTATCTTTCCTTTTCTTTCTTAAAATAATTAAGTGTATTCACAGAGAATGAGAAAGTTATAATTTACAAAATAATGTTACGACTCCGTGACATTTCTAAATCTTCGTTCATATAAGAACGTCTTACCCTGTGTATAGCACAATCTCATTTTCGTGTACATTATTTACTTAGCATGCATTAATAAACGGCATGTTTTGTTAGAATTTACAACATAAACCCGTTTAATTGTCATTTTAAGAGATAAAGATATAAAAATCTATAAGAGTCTTTAAGAGTTGATGCTTTATTAATATACAATTGATTTATTGGGGATTGCTGTCTTAGTTCATCAAAATGAAATGGTTTAATAAATTGTTCTTGATAAGTTTGTATAAAACGTTGTTACAGCGTTTATAAACCAAGCATTTAAAATGCTACAAAACGTCAGGTGAAACGTTAATGTAACGTAATATATACTAAATAATATGGTTGCTACAAAACTGTTACAACTTTATCGTGCTAATGTTTAGAGTTACATGTGGGTAGTATTAGCTGTGGTACAACGTCCCAATAAGGTAAGAATAAAAACATATATCTCATGATGTCACAACGCAATGTACAACAGCGATATACGTTGCTACAATGTTTTGACAATGTAAATATGTCATCTGGGTAGTTAAATCCCACGCGGGGTGGTATTCTCTCTTGCTGTTGTTCTTGCGGGAAGGTATTTGAATATACTATCTCAGTTTGGTCATACCACGTGGTATATGACGCCATTTTAAGCTAACGCGTAAAGCATATTTTGCATCGATTCAGACGGAAAAGCTGTTGTATTGTATTCCTTCACCAATTTTAATGGGATATAGCGCATATGAAGCGGAAAATTGTGCACTATATAATGGTCTTAATGATTCTTTTGTCATATGTTAAGATTTTCCAAACATTCGGGAAAACATTATTAGCTATGTGCTTTACGAGTTAGCAATCAAAATTTCACGAACTCGGGAGGTTTTCCCGAATGTTAGGAAAAACTGTACATCTGACAAAAGAATCACTGGAACCTGTTTGCAGGTACAATTTTCCGCTTCGCATGATCTATATAATATTAAAATCGATAAAGAAATAAAATACTTACAGCAGTTTTTCCTGTCTGAATCGATGCAAAATATGCTTTACGCGTTAGCTTAAAGTGACATCATATACCACGTGGTATGACCACACTGTATCAGAAAGTGGGTAGGTGTGAAATACGACATGCTTAACAACCTTGAAAGTATCAGACTATTGCGGGAAGGTGTGAAATGCGATATTACGTCTCGCAAGAACGACAACCCAAAGACATTGCGAAAAGAGAGAATTACCACAAGTACGATTATCACCAGATCTCTACGTACCTGTGACGTTGTACAGGAAGGAGATACATGGATGTTTGCTCTTGCAGAATGTTGCACATCTCGCGACAGACACCATTGGTACTGCTGCAGACAGTGTATTCTCTAAAAACGTCTGCCCGGGTGTGGCAATTCTCTTGTACACCCTCCTCCGCTGTACACAGTCCGCTAGAGACAGGATCGTACACAGTACCGCCAGCAATACACAACTTTGCACAAGCATGGTCAGCGGCAATGTAATCGACTAGTCACGAGAGAAAATCTAAAAACAATGAAAACTACAAAGTTACATAAGCATTCTCGAAATGCTGTTTTAAGCAAATGGCAGAGAGGCTAGCCCCGCCTGGGAAATCACGACTTTTAAAAAAAAAAAAAAATAGCAATATCTAAAACTCTTTATTGTTTACTATCAATCATTTATTTGACGTATACGATTGCTCACTGCCTTTCATTCTAAATCTACCTTATTTATTTTATTTGACTCAGTTATTTTTCTCTTTCAGTTTTGGCTTCAATTTTGAATGGAAAATCAAAGTAATGAAAGGACAACATATTAACCCTTTGCTGATCAAAAAATTAAGTTTTGATGATATTATGACTACGACTATTTCCTAGCAGCACCATCATGCCATGTTCCACGTAGGCATGTGGCAAAACATCACATAGTCACACCGGGTCAATCAGTCCTTTAACTACCCTGTATATAGAACCATTTCACCAGGGATTTGACGATACTCCGCATAATTCGCTGATTTAAACTGACAAATCGGTTTCTGGTGAAAAATATCAAGTGTTCGTTTATTTCCAACTGAACAATGTATTTAATCAGATTAGATGTTCGGGGAGTGCTCGTTGATTTACGTTGGTGTACGTCTCATTTCGGAGTGAAATGGTCTATATGCTGAGTGCAAAGCAGGGATTGCGAGAATGCGATGAAAAAATGTCCAGGATGATCACGTTCACCGGGAACAACTCGGACCAGCGCCATGGCATTGAGAAGGGAGCTTAAACTATGCGAAATATTAACTATGTATTTTAAAGATGTAATGGACTACACATTAAGGTCACCAGAGAGAGAGCCGATCAATTAAGTGGCGTAGCCGGTGCTTTACCAACATTAACGAAGTAATACCGGAGTATTGCTGTTTGTCCCGACAGTGTTACGGATTTTTTTTAAACACGTTAAAATCTTTTTACCGCCAGCCATTGCTATTTTCCCTCGATGTTCTGGCGATGTATTATTGATACCGTTACGCTGCCGTACTAGTGCTGGACCCCGAAAATCAAAACAGTTTTGCTCCGGTATAGCTCCGGCAAGACAAATCCCAAACTCCAACGCAAACTTGATGCGAAGCCAAACGGAGCCAAGCCACTTCGTTGGAGTTTGGTCATACCCACGCCCTTAAGTATGAATAGAAATTTATAAGAACGTGCTTGAAAATTTAGAATATGATGTACCGAGCATTTATTGTTAATTGCGTCGTTATATACCAAAGTGCATATCTGAAATAATAATTAGACCCCCCCCCCCCCCTAAAAAAAAGGAAAAAGAAAAAAAAAAGAAGAAAAACAGGGAAATATAAAAAGTAAGATCCCTTCCGTCAAGAATTTCAGTCCAGTGTAAATATGTATGTTTACGAACGCACTTGATAGTGATTCCCGTGTCTATGGGCCTTGTATTATTATTGAATATTATAATGTATTATTGAAACCTATTGTGAAACGGTGTGTGTTTAATAACAGTATGAACAACATTTCTATGAGTTAAATCAAAATAGGGACTTAACTCTTCAGTGACTCATTTCAAATAATAGTTTTGTTTGCATAAATTGTCGGCAATAGGGGATGGATTTCTAAATTGCAACGTCATTTGTGCATACCTTTCACTTTCTCCCTTTTCGTAAATGCAGTAAGTTTTCTCTCTTTTTATACTGCAGGGGTTACTGTGGGTGTCAGTGTCAAAAGAAATTATTGATTCATATTTTTCCAAGATAGCATTTTCTATAGCTTTAAAAATGAAAGGAAGTAGCGTGAACATAAGTGTGGTTATTAAGGTGGTTGTTACTTTTTACACTTAGCACGATTTAAGAGGTTTAGAAAGCCCTAATATCCCCGCAGATATAAGAAGAGATCAGATGAACTCCTTACCGTCTGTAGTTTGGACGCTTCTTACATTTAAACTTTTTCATTTTCTTCGGCGCATATTTCTTATTTAATTAGTGACTAATTTATCCAGATGGACAAGGCACTTGGACGCATGACCCGCTTGATTCATTTTCTTCGTTTTGATGGCTCTCTGGGGAATACATGGATATGGCACTTCTCTTTTCTCAAACATATGCCCTCAAGTTTCGTTACTTGTCGACAAGTCTGTAATAGGTGTTGTAATTTTAAAAGATCCCGGACATGAGTAAGAAGCTGTTTCTATTGCTCCTCATTTAGCAAATAATGTACCCATCTAAATCTCCAAATGCCTCTCAAGATATGTTGACAACCTTATTATAAGTAGGTCTTCAATGAAAGATCTAAAACCAAGAAATGCACTGCTCGGCGAGATAGCGTAAATCAGAACGAGCGTAATTATTCAACCCTAAAACATACTGGGCCTTTAAATTAGCTTAAGTATGTGTGTTATTTTACAATCACTTTAAACTGACATCATTCCTGAGAATAGGAAAGCTTATAGCACCAAAATTGGACTACATATAAAAAGGTTTCGTTAAAAATCAGTAAGGACTTGTTTTTGTAGTGGCTACCATAATATTCAGCCGAGAAAATGCATTCACAGTTCACACATTATTTCAAAGGTTATCTACTTGCCGAACGAATAGATAGCTTTTAAATGATAAACATATTCAAAAATTACATAGCATAGCCTTTAAAAAAAAAAAAAAATGACGTCGCCTTTCGCGGTTGCGGCGAGAGTATATGAAATTTCCTTTATCTCTTGGTTTTAGGTCTTTGCTTTACTTGATAGTCTTGTTCCACTTAAACCGTTTGCCCCAGTAAAAGAGGTATTAGGTCTACCCAGGCGGATGTCATCTTTGACAGAGAACCCATCTAAACACTTGACTGAAGTTCATATATATTACACAGTTTATGAAATTTCTGCTTCATATATACCAAGATTGTTTTCAATTTTGGGTATTGACAAAGTAAGCGTATGGCCTCGTACATAAATCTACGCGAAAGCACACGTAACCCCTTAAAAAATCACTTAAATGCACCTTGATGCCTTAACGTAAATACAGCATGATACTTTCACTTAAAAACAACATCACTTAAATGCACCTTGATGTCCTAACGTAAATACAACATGATACTTTCACTTAAAAACAACATCACTTAAATACATCTTGATGCCCTCCCTAAATACAAAATCACTTAAACTCATTTAAATACAACGTCACTTAAATATAACATGATTTCTTCGCTTAAATATAACATGATAATCTCGCTTAAATACTGCATATTCTCGTTTAAAAACAACATAATGTCCTTTCACGACAAAAGTTAGTAGTAAGTATATCAATCTCCATTTAAGTATCGACTCGTGACAACGTTGTTGCGAGAAAATATAAATAAAAATCGTAGTAATAGAGTACGAAAAAGCGTTTTAATAGGCTGATGAAGCGTTCACGTAGAAAATGTTTGTTGGACAGGTATTATTGCTAGAGACAAAAAACGGGGGAGGAAGAGTAATTTGACACATTTCAAATTTCAAATTTAGATATCATTTCATTTGAAATAAATAATATAAACAGTATTACGCAAAACATAAATCGTGACTTAAAGGTTTGTGAGAACGAACTACGGGGTCCAACGCACTGGAAATATAGAGACGTCACGCAAAATTCTTTCTTTACCTCATTCTAAAGCGTTTTTGCCATATCATTATAACAATTTACATCATCATCATTATATTCATAGGTAATTACATGTATACAACTGATGAAAATGCAGATCTAACGTGACAGATGTAACTTGTTTTACATTTTCTGGCTAAGAAACTGTACATAGTGTATCAAATACATGCACATGTATATAGGTATTGCTTTTTGCTCATGAAATTATGTAAATGAAAGAATTTTCTCTCTAAACAGACAGGTTTCATTATGAACTATATTTGCCCTAGCAACTTCTCCTGCGTTGTAATACATACCGGTAATTGTTAAAATTTCAGTTCTAGCTTTTGAAACCTGATTCACGCATGCGCTTCGCAGTCTTAAACGGATGAGACTGTGTAGTGACGGTGAAGTGCTGTACTTGTCTAATAATGGTTTTGCATAAATGATATAACTGTAATACACATAGCTGATAGTGAATGCGATGGCCATGACAAACACGACTGAACGACGAGGAGAAGGAGAAGAAGGGGGTGGTGATGATGACCATGATACCCTGCATTAGAAAATTTTCGTAACGGTCAATCCTCCATGTGAATCATTCAATCAATGTTGGACCCCAAAGTGCATTAGTATGGGGCATATCAACGCACTCTGGGGTCTATTTTTGGAACTGACCCCAAAGGGCGTTAGACCGACCGTACTTTGGGGTCGAACCCCATAGTGCGGTAACGCACTTTGGGGGTCAGCCACCATAATGCCTTGGACCCCAAAGTGCGTTCCCACAAAGGTTCTATTATTCCTATCTGCAGAATTGTATCCCCCCCCCAACTGTAACATATAGAATACATGATTAAACCTGAGTGATGTTGTGCTGTAAAAATATTACTCTGGTTGATAAACTCGATAAGGATTCAAATAATTCATTTTCAACAATCATTTTGATTGCATTGATGACATCAGAAATAGCAATTATCACTGCAATACTCGATTGCAATCTTTTTAATCAAAATAATTTTATTCATGAATAAATGGCTGTAAAAGTTATCATTGGTCTATGTGTGGTTACATTTATTATTCAAATTTCAAAGATAAAGGGGGAAAAAATACAAAAAAAAACAACAACAAATAATAATTTTTCCACACTAAAGATAAAGGGAAAAACACTTCAAAGTTTGATATTCAATTTCGACGACCGTCTACAATCCAGGCACTGAGGGTAAGGTTTTTCGATGAAACTCTAGAATTCCGATGAATGGTAGAATGTTAACGCCGACGGGAGAAAAAAAAAATGTCGTGCGATTGTCATTTTATGGAACCCTGTTAGGGCAACCTTGATTATTTTATACGAAATATGCAAGCATATGACTAAATTTACATACATTATTACCTTAATAATTCACCATATTTGCTGAAAAATTAAATATTCGGTATTTTTATTAGAGAATAGAAAAATAATTAGATTCGCTTCTAAGCATCTAAGTATTTCTTAGCGCTAAGTATTGTAGGTATTTCTTAGTGCTAAGTATTGTTGGTGGAATTCGAGCCAGTTTTTATTAATGCACAATTAAAGCCCGTGTAAAAATGAAGATGTATGTATGAATGTATGTATTACAACCGACCATACATGGGTTTAAAGTCCAATCGACAGTATTTCAGTCATTTGGATACTATGTCTACATGAGACAGAATCTGATGTAGTGTTGCCAAACTGCAGTATCACGCTATAGACATGTGGCATGATACCACACCATTTCATATTGACCTGACACCGGACCAACCAGTCCTGGAACTACACGGTACACATGCTGAGCCCTAAGCAGGGAGCTACCAGTAACATTTTTTAACGAGACGGTTCGACCAGGTTTAGATTTTATATAAAGGAATGCAGTAAAATGGAACAATTTATTTCTTTAATTTTAACCACTTCATTTCGAAGTGGTAGCATTCAGTGTAATTTGTTGCAACGTGAATTACATTTAATGTATGCATTTGCTGTTTTCTTATACATGGATAATGAATAGAACTATTTTTATGATTCCAACTTTGAAGTTAGTCGAGAATTTTGTTACTGACCACGAACTTTATAACTGTCCCTTGTAGATTTTTTCGCTTTGAAAAAATAGTCACAAAAGATACGGATTAGCTATTTATGTGGAATTGTAAATTTGTGTGTGTGTGTTCAATCAGAAATGTACCTTTTTCTTCGGAACATATAGAATATATGATTAAATTTGTCAGATGTTTTACTTTGAAAGCTATCACTCTGGATGAAAAACTCGATAAGGATGTACCGCTTCGTTAATAACTCATTTCACCAATCATTTAATTGCACTGATGGAATCAGTAATAACAATTATCACCGAAGTCAAAATATATGCGAATATATATTCAAATATAGATGACTGATGAAGAAAATAATTCATTTCACCAATCATTTTATTGCACTGAAGGAATCAGAAATAACACCGAAGTCCAAAATATATGTGAATATATATTCAAATATAAATGAGTGATAAAGAAAAAAAAGTTTTTTATTTGAAGTTTTACATACAATGTCTGTCATCATTGACTTACACTGGTATATTATTGAGTAATAATTTCAAAAAAAAAAAGTTTAATTTTCCGAAACGTGACAATAAATGCACATTCGATTTCAGTTCAATTTTTGACCTTGTGATCATTTAGCTATTTCAAAGTCAAATAATCAATTAAAATAAGGCATTTGCTATGACAGAAAACCTTAGCGGGTTACTACTGATTTTAGTTTTGGTAATATATATATTTTTTTAATTTCTCATTTATTTTTGGTAGAATGTTAAAGGAAAACCCAAATTTAAATCATGATTAAAAGTATATTTGCCATATGGTGAGGGTCCAAAAAGTCAAATGTTTGTGTTTTTATGGAAATTTGGCTAAAATTTCAGTAAAAATCAGTTTTAATTAAAAAAACAACAAAGGAAATCTGTCTGTTGATTTTTTTTTATTAAGAAAAAATATATACATGTATAAAATTCATAGCTTTTGAGTAGTTTTTGTATATATTTTGGTCCAGACACAATGACATTTTTTTTTTGCTCGTAGTGTATTTTCCATGCATGTTTGACAGTATTTTCACCTGTTACTTATAAAACACATTTATAAGTTAAAAGTTATGATAACATAATATGAAAATTTTATTTTTATATGTTTTGATAAGTATTTAGAATGCAGTCTTTCAAATATTTTAATTCTATGTGTTTTGTTTTTTTAAAATTAGCAAACGGTGATGTTTTACCATAAGTTAAATCTTTAAAATGAGCATGGTGACCCCCGATTTTTAAATAATATATATTTTAGTTATAGTCTTAAGTATTTATGTGCAAAAATTTAGAAAAATCTGTCCGTTAGATAAAAGCCGCTGAAACGCCTTTAATACTAAAAGCCTATACGCGGTGCATCATTATTAGTAGGATCAACTCCAATATAAAAGTGCTAGTTGGTTATAATTGGCTGATCATTTCAACCAAATGGAATTCAAATCTGGTTTTAATGAAAACTCATGATACTTATAAGATTATGCAGATATTTTGGAAATAGAAGAAGCGTCGGATGTTCCAATCAGCCACCATCGGCACCGAGGCTGTTCATTGTATACTTGCATGATTGTTGTGTACCGAGGGTGGCTAGGGGTAATGTGTATATAACGGCCATTGGTGTTGATGCTAGACATCGAAGAGTTAATCTGAGTTTCGTCTTCTGGACTGTGCTTGGTAACCTGCAGTACGGTAGTTGTTTTATCCTCATACCCATTTTTTACGTATATCTATATGCGTGATCTTGCTGCTGGCTAAGGTACTGACCTGTGTAACCTCATTTTATTTCTTGACAGTCTTTTTCAGCAAGAGAATCTGTACAGATACACACGAAGCTTATACGTTATACCTGTAAGAGACATTATATCTGTAAAAGACGTTATACCTGTAAAAGACGTTATATCTGTAAAAGACGTTATATCTGTAAAAGACGTTATACCTGTAAAGACGTTATATCTGTAAAAGACGTTATACCTGTGAAAGACGTTATATCTGTTAAAGACGTTATACCTGTAAAAGACGTTATATCTGTAAAAGACGTTATACCTGTAAAATACGTTATACCTGTAAAATACGTTATACCTGTAAAAGTAAATACTCAGTCCTATAGACCTTATGTAAACTCAGGAGGAGGTCTGTGTGTTCACGTTTTATTCAGGTAAATTGTATTTTGATTCCCTTAGAGTATATCTGGTGTTGATCTGTACTTTGAACCTAAAGATAATATCAAAGAACTTGCAAAAGAAGGAATCGAACCAACAACCTGTGGATCATGGTCTCTACCACAAAATTACACCAAGAAAGCCAGTCGTGTATTCATTTTAACATAACTGTGCATGTAAATGTACACAAGAAAGAGAAAGCATGCTACGAGGGCGAGTCAATAAATAACCAGCCTAACCTATTTCGGGTTGAGATCTACCTCTTCTTTTTTTCAATATAATTTCCCTCCAGGGCTATGCTCTTGGACCAACGGTGTTAAAGTGCCATCAGTCCAGAAGTGAAGAAGTCAGGGTCCTTTCCATGGAACCACTCCTCAACTGCCGCCACGACTTCTTCGTCAGACCGGAAATGACATCAACGTATATCCTTTTTCAAATTTGGAAAAAGGAAGAAGTCTCTAGGAGCCAGCTCTGGTGAGTAGGCAGGGTGCGGTATTAATTTATACCCATTTCGTTCCACAGCATCCATTGCAACTTTACAAGTGTGGACTCATGCATTGTCCTGTTGCAGCAAAACACCTTTGGAGAGTTTACCACGGCGTTTCTCGTGGATGGCGTTCCTCAGCTGGTCTAGCAAGTTTGCATACTATGCTCCGGTTATTGTACTTCTTTTGGGTAAAATGTCCAACAAAATAACGCCCTTTGTGTCCCAAAATACTGTGGCCATCACTTTGCCAGCAGATGGTTGAGTCTTGAACTTTGGCCTTGGGGATCCCGGCCCTACCCATTGACGACTCTGGGCTTTATTTTCTGGTTCATAATAATGCACCCAAGTCTCATCCACAGTAACTAGACGCAAAAGGAATTCATCTTTTGACCTCAAACGCTTCAACAACGCACTGCATACTGATGCTCTCGTTGCCACTTGCTCATTGCTAAGGGATTTTGGGACCCAACGGGCTGTAAGCTTGCGCATTCCTAAACGATCATGCAAGATTGTTGAAACGGTACCATGTGAAATGCCTGTGCTATTTCTTCAACCTAACTTCGCCTATCTGAGCATACCAGATCTCTGACTTTATTACACATTTCTTCGTCGGTGGCATCAACTGGGCGTCCAGACCTGGCTTCATCTTCTAAAGACGTTCTATCGCGTTTAAACTCCCTAACCCAGAATTTAACTTGAGAATAAGATGGTGCAGAAGACCCATACACATCAACTAACTCAGCATGTATGTCCTTACCAGTTATACCTTTTAAATACAAGTACCGAATTACAGCACGGTACTCCACTTTTGATGAAAAGCTGTCTTTTACATCACTAGCCATGTTTGACATTCAATATCTGACAAACAAATGACCGTATACATGTGTAGTTTTGTACACAGGTATAGTACATGTATTGAAACAATGCGTGAAAATTGTGGATGTCTCGGTTGATCGGATATGTCATAGGCTGGTTACTATTGACTCGCCCTCGTATCGTTCTGTAACAAGCACGACCCTACGAGGCTCTTATTCACCAATTTCTTGAGTCTATATTCTAACCTCAGACTCAAGAAGTCCAAATTTTCAAAGTGACGTTTTACTTAATCAATAAATATTTCATTATCTATAATTGTATTTCTACAAATATAAGGAAAATAAATATTAGATATTAATGGAATTTATACATTTTTTTAAATAGATGAAAATTACTATTTGAAATTTCAGAATCCTGAGTGTCTAAAATATAGACTCAGGAGATTGATGAATAAGGGTGCTTGTCATTTTGTGAATATGTCCCTTCGAACAGACATTGTTATTGTTGTTGTGTTGGAAGACCCTATTGCAGTCATAAAGCGACTAACAACTAATTACACGTCGAGGAAGACTTCGAAACGGATAGAACCATCGACTTACAGCAAACCATCTGGAAGGCTTGGGCATCTGAAAAATCCGAGTGACCCTGCCGGGATTCGAACCCACAGCGGTGAGGGGCTGAGAGATGTTAAATCAGCGACTTTATTCGCTCGGCCACGGAGCATCTAGTGACTAATAATTGCAAAATGATGGAGATGGCAGTCATGTTTTTACCATGACCGCGACATACTAAGATCTTTGAATTGTACTGGTATAGATATATAAGGGTAATTAAACTTGGTTGGTCTGGTAATTATGTGACAAGTTGTAGTGTCATGCCACTTGTCTACGGTGTGATATCGCAGTAAGGCAGAATTATACATGTATATCTGTTTCATGTTCACATGTGTCTCTGAATCGATTGGTTTCAGTATATTTTCCGACAAAGAAAAACGCTTTAGGTTCGTTCGATCAGGTCAATATTTCTATATGAGTTCTTCTCTGAAATTCATCTTTGAAATTGGGAACATGTAAAGAAAATCAACTGATTTCGTCAGTACTTTTGTTACATGTGCAGTGCAATACGTCAAAGCATGACATCGTACAATTACACGTGTCTCACCAGTTTGGTGTCACACGAACTGTGTTATAAACAGTCAGATACTACTGAAAACATTATATACACCGACATTTGAATAACTGTACTTATTTCCATATGCTACGTAAAAATAAATCACTTGATTTTAGATTAAAAGAAATAAATCAAGTGAAATCAAGTGAATTAAATCAAAAATTGATAATTCAAGATGGTCAACTAGGAAACTGCAGTAGGATATGTTATCACTGGACCACAGTGTCGATTAATATATATATTGTCTCAGGTATAACCATGTATTCCTCTCTCTCTCTCTCTTTGAGCGCGCGCGTGTGTGTGTGAGCAAAAATATTTTGCCAGTTACAATTATGTATGTTTATTTGTCGATGACGCCGTGCGCTAACCTATATCACATGATAGTCGATTTAAAAAAAATGAGTTTGTGGTATACCAGATGAGAGTTGGTATTGCTGTTTTGTATATGCACTCTTATTACCGGTATGATTGATATAAATAATTTTTTTTCAAGTGCACATAGAGCCTTTATGATACACGTCCAATAAAATTATTATGTAAAATTTCTAGGTGCACAATTAAATTTTATTTCATGAGCATTTATATCAATTTTCTATAGTATACGATAGCTTTTATTTCACGAGCAATTTATTAATTTTCTATAGTGCATGATAATATTTTATTTCACGAATAATTATCGTTATGTTTATAGTGCAAGATAACATTTTATTTCACGAGAAGTTAGATCAAATGACCATGAGTGAAACAAAGTTCGACCTGACGAAAATTAAACATTCGTTTCATTGTAAATTATGTTTTTACCATTATTCATATTTTCTTTTTTTTTCTCTTCTAACTTTGGAAGCGAGAGCTTCATTTATCCGATATAACGACAATTATCGCTCATGAGTTTGTGTTTACCTAACGTATGAAATTGGCATAAAGAAAAACAAACAATAAAATACAGAATATTTTGTATTATTTGAGTTTGAAAATAACATTAAAATAAAAATCCCCTTAAAGTTAATTAAAATACCTGCATTCATATAAAAAGGAGGCACTTATCTAACACCCAAAGTCGGACTCTGATATTCCATACCAAAGATCGACTGTGTATACCAACGGTGTACACATAAGCAATGCTTTGTTACATAATATAACCATTTCACTGGGTGGTTAGAACATTAAGGACACATTTGGTAATTAAATGTAAACAATATTGCAAGCAAAAACTGTATTTAAATATATATGAAAATATTTTATATCATACACAAAAACATAGACCATAAACAAAATAAGTTAAACAAGACACTAAATAATAAAATAACGGTTTTCCAATAACAAATGAATCTCTCTCTCTCTCTTTGTTTCTCACACTTTCATTCTTAACTGAAAGCTCGAAGCAAGGATTTCATATAAGATAAGAAATATAGGATCTGACATGAATTATTATTTCATATCAAGTTTTACTGAACGAGTTCATGAAAATGTTATTAATAGAGCGAGCCTCTGGCGAGCTTAATAATATTTCATGAAAGAGTTTAGTAAAATTTGATGCAAAATGACAATTCATGTCAGATTCTTTTCCTCATATGACCTATATTGACAGTAAATCGCGATTATAGCTACAAAAAAACACATGAATGAACGGACTGTGAACGAATTACTATTTGTAATCTAATACCAAGAAAATAGCTTGAAATAATAACTGAAAATAACGATCAAAGTGTGTATTGTTCATACATTTCCAACTTCTTATGAATAATACATCTTTTTTACTAAAGTTAGTTGCATCAATCACATTCACTCCAGCTGTTCGAGTTCAACACACTATGCGTATATATAGATTACACGCGCGTGTCGCGGAGTGATGTAATTCTATTCGCCGGCCTAAAAGCTATAAGTAGATGTAACGTGTTAAATAAATAGAGATATATATATACGTATGTGTGTGTGACGGTTAATTTCTGTCTGAGCATAATGTCATATGATATTTTTTTTTTTTTGGTTATAGGGACATGTTTTATACAGTATACTATAATTTGCATTAGGAAGAAACAAGATACATTGTGTAAGACTACTGTAAAAAACGGAAGCCCTGGATGGACATTATTATTTAGTACCTATAATTTGCAACTTATAGCTTATTAATTATAATTCATTAGTTATAAATGAACCTCGTCATGGCGGGAGATGTTTAAGGTAAAATCCCTGTAATGATTCCGCTACGTCTTGGACTACTTAACCTCTACCTAGATAACCAAGTGCCCTTATGAAGCATTAGGAAACCTTGGTTATCTCCGTGAAAAGCCATGAGGTCCGAAATGTAGCGGAACCATTACAGGGACTTAACCATAAGTACACTAAGCTGAGGGTAGTGGTGTTTATATCTTATTCATTTAGTGTTTAATTGATATTACTATGTTCAGAGGTAGAATAAATTGTATATAATTGTAACTGTTAACATTTGTAACTTAAAATTCTTAATATTTTAATTAACACATGTATATAACTTATTCTTTTTCTTGTTACGAACGAGATCACATTTCTGTTACAAATATGATAAGATCCGAATGTGGCCTGACAGAGCTTTGTTTTTCGACAAGGGCATGCGATAATGTCCCCAGTCACTGTACTAAAGATATTTAAAATAAGAGGTTTTTATGTGTTTTTAATATAAATTTCAATGAATTTGTCCTTAGTTTACATTATTTTGTTGTACATTACTGTATAATTTATTTGATGTCAGGTAAGGGCCACTTAGATGCCTAAGCAAAATATTAACCAAAAGTTATAGATATTAATAAATAAGTTAATTATAAGGCTTAAGTATTAAACAACAAACCATAAGTTATAAATATCCATTTATAAGTTATAAGTAATAAGTTATAGGTACTAAATAATAGAAAATAAATGTTCTCCAGGGCTTCCGTAGTATGATGTTTGTCATATTCTTACTTTATAAATCCATTGTTAATTAGAGTTAAAGCATTATGTATATTATAACGATTTGAAGCTCGTTCTACTACCTTATATAAATCACGCTCGTTGATATTGCCATAACTAGAAACTATAGAGTCTGAACGGGCGATCGTTGTGTCCTTATAACATGACAAACAGTCAATAAAGCTTGTTTGCAATATGAAAAAGGGATACATGCACGCATGATAGGTACATGTGTATTGATAGCCTTTGTGTAATTTGTTTTAGTCGCTGAAATCTGAACTCTGTAGTGCTGTGTTTTCACTAATTTAATAATAAACCCCTATTATTGATTCAAGTAAACATTGATTGAAATACATGATTATATTTTTTTGCACAGAACAAAATTGCTCTTTTCTGTTCTGAAATACATGTTAACTGGAACAATTATCCTATTTTAATTAAGGGTCACCGGGAAACACTATTTTTGTTCAAAAAATCAAATCAAAAACAGACATTGCTGATTTACATATGTACCACAGACGACTCACTCCGCGCAACAAAATATAGAATGAACAACTGAAATAAGGTGATAGTCTCAGTTATGTAACTTAGGAATGCTCAAGGCACTGAGAGACTTATCATGATACAAAGAGATACATGTAGTTCGGATGACTTACTAGTATACTACTCAAAGTTTGCTCAGCACCACATATCATGTGTCACTGTGAAATTGAAATGGCCGTAATTTCTGCTTTATTTGTTCATATCTCTTGAAATTTTACAGCAATCCTTTACAAACCAAACTTTTGATTTAATGCAAATATATCAAAATATAAGATCTTATTTTTGAGATTTCAATACAGCAAGAACAACAAAAGCAAAACGTTTTCTAATCTAATAAAAATAACATCATTCACAAAATTTTCAATTTACATCCACTGATTGAAATTTCAATATTATCTAAATATAAAGTTGTATTTTCAGCTTATAATGTTATTGTGGAATTGTAACGTCATTTATTAATTAATTATGACAATCTTGATTCTTATCGATTAGACCAAATTACAAAAGAAAACTGCTGTAAAAGGTTCTAAAGATTCATAACCATTAAATAACAAAAAATGTCCATTTTAGTACAAAACTAATACTTCCAAGTCAAGGATTGGAGAGTTTCTTTTTGCTGAGTATACTACTGGTGCTTAGCAAACTTTAAGTAGTATAGTTAGAGTTGCATGAAAGATTGTGGAGTTTTTGACGTCATATGACTTTTGCCTCTATCAAGTTTAACCCTGCTGAAACGCTGGGTTTAGAACATGTAAATTCTGCCAACAGTCTCTCGGTGCCTTGAAAGCTTTGATACATCTAGTAAAGTATGACTTTTAAGACGGTTAGATTTCAAAATGGTTTGAACGTGAATTCTGTACTTTTCGACTTTTAAATGTATTCAATCCCTATATTTCTTTCGGGTTGCTTGCTCTGGACCATGATATGATTACGTGTGTTTGTTTGCATAGGTTTAACCCTTTCCCTCATAGAGGAAACCATGAAAAGACCTATGCGAACAGCATAAAACCAGATCAGCCTGCGAGTAACTCGCAGGCTGATCAGGTTTTATGCTGTTCGCTGCTCCTCAGTGGTCTGGAAATGAGGATTTTACAATTAAATTTGGTAAGGTTTAACTGTGGTTTTCTGCAGATCAGGCTTTATGTGGTACCTATTGAGTGCGTCAAAATGAGTCTATATGAGGGAAAGGGTTAACGTCACACCGACAGTATTCAATTGAGTCATTAGTTCATATTATCCTGACAGTGTCTTGGAACTGCCTTGTATATATGCTGAGTACCAATTATAATAACTTTGAACGACAATATAAACACTTCCAACGACAACAAGAAGGTGAAAACATATTAACATAAATAAATCAATAAATAGATCAATCATAAATCAGTCGCTCATTAATTGGCTCTTAGGACAAGCAAAACGACGCTCTTTAAGCATTCACTTTAGAATCAAGTAAAAGTTCAACCAACACATTAATTATTCTATTTCTAAATTCGTATTTGACACACTTTAGATCAACCCCAAAACTGAAACATGAAATCAATAACCTAGAAGTTTAAAATAATAACATATACATGCTCAGTCAAAGGACAAGGCATAAATGGCTCTTTATTCTATATCGACCAATGTTTTTTCAACTTTTCAGCACAGCATAAGTATACAAATACCATTCAGTTGCACCCCTATGGGCCATAAATAAACCTTTAATGTGATATCAAATGATATATGCATATGTGTAAATCGTGGATTTCTTCGTCCTACACACCCTCTCTCTTTTGACAGAGTATACATACACTGCACACATTTCCTCATATTTAATATTGATCAAACGCCATGTAAGATAAATATATCGCATTTAGACGAAAAAGTGACCGATAGAAGTATCGCTTAACAAAAAAGAATCCCACAAGTGCATAAAAATGTACCGGAAACGAACCGGAAGCTCTTAAAATCTAGAAGTACTTTTCATCTTCAGTTAATCTTCTTTGAACACTTTGTCTTAAAGTGAGTATAATCACTAAACATCCTATACAATAAGCAATGAAAGTGAGCAGCAGATCGACATTGTTCGGTATAGAGACTACCCAACGCGACGTGTCGTTGTGGATGACGTCATGGGTAGCCGCCTCGATTTGTAGCATGGCCGTCATGGTAATCAGAATATGGAATATATTGTGACCTTGGCCGATAGTGTCGAAATGTCCGTGAAACTTTTTCTCTGGTAAGTGACTGGAGAAAAAGGCCAGTGACAGTGTGAGGGTGATTATATAATAAGTATGGTGAGATAGCAATGCCACAGAACAATCCGCGTTATAAACACACAAGACGTATCGTGACATAATTGGCATGCCGCCGAACATGAAATGGGCGAGTCCTGTCCCGAGTTGCATGACCTTTCTCTGGAACGGGTACGGTGGACGGTACAGCAGCTTTGAGATGCACCCCCCTGACATAAGAAACCAGCCCAGCACGACGTTCAGAGGCAGCAATAGGCGGTCAAGTACGTCGTGTACAGCCGGCGGACATGACGTATGGAAGACCAACACAGATAAACCGACACCGTATAGACCGATCCCTGCATAGTCCCCTTGGAAATGACGTGTAATGAAGAAGTGGGGATTTTGAGTGAAATGCATGAGCAAAGGTGCTAAGAAACGAATTCAAAGCCGAGCAAGCACAGAAAAACACAAAGACTCCTTTGACTTCATCCTCCGTCTCACTTCCGGTGTTGTAGCTCACGTACGTGATAATTTTACCCAGAAACAAGAACGTTGCTATAAGATGGGTCCATATGTTGACCGTTTCATTGTGAATCTGAAATACACTGACGAGATAGTAATGCCAGGGTTGCTCTGGTAACCGGTATCCTGTTAGAACGCCAGGTTCTCTAAACACTGGGGCTACACTGTCCACTTTTAACGTTTGTTGGTAGGAAAATATCTTTCTATATTGCAAAAGATCCATAGAATGAATTCCCTTCTGCATTTTCGTTGTTGAGCGCAGGAAATTAACACTGAATTGAATGTCAGTTAATTAACAGGTCCGTCTCATATATGTACGAGAGTTAGTTATTCAAGTATGCTCTTATAACAAACCGACAACGATCACATACATATGAAGACAAAGTTAGCTTCCCATGGTTGACAGTATGAATTAATAACAACAAGCCGAAGTGCATTCTAAATAGGACTAAATATATCGACAGCGTTTGAGTAGATATTTTCACATTGCGTCAATTTGATCGTTTACCTTGATTAGAAGAGAAACATACCTGAAGTATATGCCCGAAATACACCTTTTGAATAGAAACTGCGCATATCCATAACATGTGTTGCATTGAATTGGCCCATTTAAGTAGTGTGTGACTTTGTAAAATTTTCATGACTGCACAGTATGATCAGTGTCGTGTTTCAATGTTCCTGTATTCAGGATACAACCAACAGGACGTTTGCATAGCTTCCTTATTACTTGTATATACATGTCATATGAATGGAAGTTCACGTCTCGTACACAAAATGTTGCACATGAAAATGTTTTGTTTGTATTGATATATTGTACCCAAGTAAAGCTTGTCCGGAGCTGAAATTGAACTTGGGACCTTCGGTATACAAGTCGGGTGACATGGCCGATTCAAGGTATTCAGGTATGTGTGGTGTGTGTGTGTGGGGGGGGGGGGGGTGTCACAGCTAGGGTCCTATCCTCAAGTACCTGTGATGCAAGTCGAACAATAAATCACGCCGACCACTAAAGCTAAAGTATGTGTCATTTTGTACCCCGCAACATTCATTTAAGTATCGATCCAGTCCTGCGTTCTGTATACTTGTATACTTAACGTTCGCAACTGTTATGGATTTGGTTCCCTTCTTACGGTCTATATAATAAGATAAAACATGGATGCAATTTCTAACATTAGAGATTTTAAAGGAAACTGAACACAATGCAGATGAAACTATTTGAATCAATCTTCCCGCAGCGGTTACTTCCCCTGATCAGCGCAGCGTGAGGGACAAGTAAAAAAATATGCTGATATTAAAGCAGCAAAATATCATGGCGTAATGAGGAAGGCGCTGTGTACTTAAATATGTGCATGAGTGCAGTAGAAGTAAGTTGTGTAGAACTGTTAATTTGGTACAAATGTACAATTGAATTTAAATGTTATACTGATAAGCGTAATGTAACTAGTAATAAATATAAATGCACATATATACAAAATTTGAAATCATTCTTAGAGTTAAGTTTTGTTTTGTGTTTATTTTATTTGCTACAGACGTACAGACTATGAGAAAGACCAACCAAATGTGCAACCATGAAAATTAGCATCTAACAAACTGACCCTAACATACACCCTTTGTATACTTTTTTTGCATAATAAAATTGGGTCTCGTCGCACTATTAAACCACCTAACACCTAGGTCAATTTTAAATTACAGGACTTTTCTGCGAGTAAAAAATACATGCCTTTGTTATAAAATAAGTGTTTTAAATTAGTTTCTCTCATATCACTGTATGTTTACACGGTCCATTACAGGAATCAAAACTGCAAGCTGACCAATAGATTTATTCGTTCGAAACAATATTGGGCGAAAAGACTTGAATATTTGTTACACTATTGAGTATTCCATTTCTGTGACAATGCGGGAAGCAATAGGTCACGTGCTCCTCCATTGCAAACTTTTTAAACCATATTTAGATACTGATGTGCTGTGTAATGGTTGTTATTTTCAATCCCAAGGAATACCACCAAGGATCGAATTAAACCTTTTTATAAAACGATCGCTGTGGTCGAGTGGTAGAGGTTAGAGTGTAAGCCGCTGAATCGTGAAGTCGTGTGTTCGATCTCCGGATGCAACATTTCAAAGTCGTAAAAAATGGTACTGGTATATCTACTTTGCTTGGCACTTTAAGAGGGTATGTATTTCCAGGACTGTATGGTCCTATGTCAGGATAATGTAACTGGGAATAGTATCATGTCAATGTCTACAGCATGATATTGCAGTGTGGCAGCACTATATCAAGTAGACGTAGTCTCCTAATGACTAAAATACTGTCGGTGGGACGTTAAACTCGATAAACAAAAATATATAACTGAATAGTGAGCTGGTACTGATTGTCATGATAGACATGAAACTGATTATGGCAAAAATGATTCTTACAGTGAGGTAGTCTTAATAATGAGGTCTTCGTATGGGGTAAAATACATATGAGCAGAGCTGATTTGAAATCACAAAATATTTATTATTTAATTGAGGACATGATTTTCTTCTCGCAAATTTTAAGACACCTACGAGAAAAAAAACTGTATTATTGTTTAGTTTATTTTTTTCTGATATTGTTTTGTACGAGAGAGAGAGAGAGAGAGAGAGAGAGATTGTAGTTCTAAACATTTTTTTGTTTACATAAGATCTATAAAAACACTTATTACACAAACCAGAGAGAGAGAGAGAGAGAGAGAGAGAGAGATCAGTTGAGACTACTCGACATTTACGGAAAGACCCGATCGTTTCCGAAAGTTGAGTATCGCTGACACAGCAATAAAGACAAATAAAGGATTAAATTCATTCCACATATTTACGAAAATATCGTAAATAGGAAAGATTTACAATGGTGCAAAGCTAGACTTAAACACATATACATACACGTATAATAAAACAAACAAATCGGGGTCGAACTTAGCGCTAAGTAAAACTTAAATGATTAAGGGAGAATTTCATCAGCCATGTTTCTTGAATAATAATACCTTGATATTTCGTTTCTTAACAATTATTGTTAGTTATCAAGGTAATAATTCATTTCACCTTAATCATGTACTTGAATATTTCATTAAATAGCAATGGTGGAATGTTTATCTACCTAGTTTAAGTATAACTTAGCGGTATGTATTATTGGTGGAAGTAAAGCCAGTCTTCATAACTGTCAATGAATAAGATTATCATTAAGTATTATTGAATTTATAATCTGACTCCTGCACGAATACATACGTAATGTAAATACCGATGATGATGATGATTATCATATAATTATACTCCACTACTACTACTACTACTACTTAGACATGTAATACTGAAAATAATGGTAATAACATAGCACAGCTTTTAGCCCTTATTATGTTGTAAGGTAACCAGATAGAACCATATATTTGTCGCATATAAACAGTTAAAGGGACAAAATCAATCGATCGGTTCGGTAAACACAATAAGACCAGAAACAAACGGTATTTCACCGTCCTGCTCTACACACTACAATACACCCGTACCTGTACAGGCTACCTCTTCAATGAGATCATTTTATAGATCGATCCATAAACGTCCACTTTAAATCATTACAGTTTGAAACCAGTCATATGAACTACGAGAAAATGAAACGGATAAACACAAAGGTATGATTTGACTATTTTTATTAAGTCTTAATTCTGCATGTTTCCACAGTATCAAAATTATAAAAATTGAAAGCTAACAAACAATATTTTAATATACAATCCAATGCTTGAATCGTATGTAAAAGATAACGGTATAAACATTAAATGCACACACACACACACACACACACACACACACACGAACCGTCGGCATTTGTATGAAGGTGGACAGATTTACTTATATGATAGACAAACAGACGGACGGACGGACAGACAGACAGATTATACATACATACAGACAGACAGACTCGAACCGTCGGAAAGGCATTTGTATGTAGGTGGACGGATTTACTTATTTTACAGATAAACAGACGGACGGAAGGACAGAAAGACAGACAGACAAATTAGATAGATAGATAGATAGATAGATAGATAGATAGATTTAGAGTTACTCATGACATTGACTGTGTTATGTAAGTTATAGGCTATCGATCTCTGCTATGAATGGACTATTTATAATACCGGATATTGGAAAATTAAATTGCATATTGTCCAGTATATACTGGGACCTTCAATGACCAGCTTTTGTGTGATAAATTGCTACATCCTACCGGCGAAATATATTCTATTTGCTTGTGGAAGGGAATATAGAAATAGTCTGCTGAATAAATATATAAGTAACGTATGATCATTGCTCCTGGCAACATTTATATGACATACTTGTCATAAGGCTGCTGTTTGTAGAAACATCTGTTGCATGCGATATTTCAGACGTTTGTTTTTCTGCAACCACACACAAGCATCGATATTATGAGAAATGTTGGACGCACATTTTATCATGATTCTTACGTTTGAAAACCTTGGCTTTATGTACAGGGTGTCCTTTTTAATTATCCAGTGAAATGCCGCTTGTATTTTATTCAAAATTTCAAAAAATTATTACATAAAACGTACCGTAGGATCTTGATACGGAGAAAATAAGTGTCTGCATGGTGTCTACGTGACGTACGCGCACTATAAGTGGAGCTTGTTTTCGGCGGCGACCGCTTATGTCATGTTTTGTCAGCTAAAATTATAAATGTACCAGCAACACTAACTCTGAACCCCGTACGATAATATGCGCACAACACATGTATATATAAGTATTGTGTTCCTATGTATAGTCATTACTTTTTGCTTGCGAAATCCATTCTAAAAATATACATTTTGCTATGACAGTATATATCTAAAAAAAAATACATGACTGTACTATATCATACATGATAAACGTAAGTCCTTATAGTAACATAAGATCTGTGTATTGTATACACTATGTACTTGACAGCTGTGTTTCATTTGAGTGTTGTATGTTCACATCAAAGTGATGTGTCATACATACCAGATGCCGACAGTAACCTTATCCCAATGGACGAGATTATTATTGATTAAACAGTCGGAGAACGTTAACGCCCGGATTGTTCTACCCCTTGACTTTATCTTTATAGCTGGTCGTCATATTTAAGTAAAATGATCGCAGATTGTATTAAGTTTGAAAAGGGAAATACATATTATTATACAATGAAATTATTTGTTCGAAATAAAGGGAAATAATTTATGAATTGGTGGATATATCCCTACACTGCGCACAGTTCAGTCCCTTGAATATACTTGAATATTGCTGTTGTCTGGGATTTCAAAATATAATTTCTCATACAGAAACAGGTGTGTGAATAACTTAGCCTTTATAAACCAGTGTATATATAATTATTGTATACACCGTGGTATAAATTATATTGCAGGTGGAGTTCGAGCGCGAGCTGGAAGACGCTGGGGACAGACTGGTGGCTGTCGATTTTACCGCCACCTGGTGTGCAACACAAGACGAAGTATCCAGGCGACTACGTGACGTCATGTATCAGCCGGAGTTCTCCGAAGTTCTGTTCGTGCAAGTTGATGTTGACGATAATGAGGTACATTATAGAAGTCAAACCCCGAATGATCTCAATTTTAAGAGTAAAAAAATAGCTTTGTTTAATTTACATCGATTACGAAACAATCACTCGATGGCCCCGGTGGCTGCGTTTGTGGTCCTTATTGTGGGAGGAACCCGGAGAAAACCCACAGCTCTGGTCGGGCGAAAACTGTTATAGTACCTTCTCACATACATGACTAGGAATCGAACCCGGGACGCATTGGTGAGAAGCGATCCACTACGTTATTTCACGAGAAGATTAAGGCATTTAAAAATATAATGCGACATATTTATTTTATTTCAAAACATAGATTCATTATTATAATGATATGATAGGATTATAAAGTTAGTCATTGATGGATATAATTCGTTTTCAAACATGTTACTTGGTAATAACAAAAAATGTGTATCTAGCACGGGAAAAAACCAGAGTACAGTATAACTTTATGGGTTCCTTGTTACTTCTAACATACGAAATCTTTTTGGCATTCAAATCAACATTGCATAACTGAAAAACGATATTTCTAAACACCACATGAAAGAAATTTGCCATTTTATGTGATTCATGAAAATATTTTGATCCCCATACTTTTTTGTGAAGGATAATAATAAATAACTGATAAATTACACCTACCTTAAAAATGTCACATAATAATAAATAACTGATAAATTACACCTACCTTAAAACTGTCACATAATAATAATAATAAATAATAATAAAAGTATTTATTGTTTGTTTAGAAATGAATATTATTTGGTTAAATCAATTTTAAATACATCTATTTTCTTTCTTATAAGGACACGCCCCCCTTCTGTCAGATCGACTTTCTGCCTACAATTCAGTTCTACAGATACGGAAGAAAGGTAAGCTAATACTCTTGTTAATTTGTCTTAACAGTAGATATAAAGCGACACAGACTTCATTTTCGTTTTCCAATCATATGATACAGTTAAGAATCATATTAGCTAATGAAGACATGCAAACAATCAGGCATCTGTAGCCAGGTGGATATAACAGAAGTAGATAGTAACACTCTCCAGTGGTTAACTTGTATTTTCGGGTTCCACAGGCGTGGGTTCAACTCTCGATTTGTATAATTTTTTATATTTTTTCTCATGCGTTTTCTAACCTGGCCAGTATTGCTACATTTCCTAACCTAGCCAGTATTACTACATTTTCTTACCTAGCCAGTATTGCTACATTTTCTAACCTAGCCAGTAATGCTACATTTTCTAACCTAGCCAGTATTACTACATTTTCTAACCTAGCCAGTATTGCTACATTTTCTAACCTAGCCAGTAATGCTACATTTTCTAACCTAGCCAGTAATGCTACATTTTCTAACCTAGCCAGTATTGCTACATTTTCTAACCTAGCCAGTAATGCTACATTTTCTAACCTAGCCAGTATTGCTACATTTTCTAACCTAGCCAGTATTGCTACATTTTCTAACCTAGCCAGTAATGCTACATTTCATTCATTAAGTTCAAGAAATATGAAACTTGGATAAATATTGACATCCGACCGCTGGTAGTAAGTTCCGCCCACCATGTGACCGGTGACACTTTATCCATTATATTCACACGTTATGATTATCTCTATCATCTGGTTTACTATTACAGCTTACTCTACTGGTATACGTTTCTATATATTTCATGCCTTTTTTTCGTGAAATACAATATGTAAAATTTCTTGCTTTCGTGTATACATATGACAAAAATATTCTTAACTGATGATAAATTCTTCTTCTACTAGAATTTAATCACATTGCTTTGATTAAAAGCCCAAATTCGGGATAAAAAGTGATGAAATTGCGACAAAAACTATATCTTCATTAGAAAAAAAAGAAAGAAAAAAGTAATATCTTTAAAGATATAAAATTATGATAACGCTGGCAAGTTTAAAATGGTCTTTAATTTTAAAAATAAAACAAGAAAACGTATTTTTCGCTATATTTAGGAGATGTAATATAAACGTCTGCGAAACATAAAAAAGTTCCGCCTGTAGGATTCAGGGCCCTTAGTTTTAGCAAACGAACACTTACCCAACTGCGCCATGGAGACTGTTACTATAAATAGCCTATGTTAGCTTATATTTGAGTATTTAAGGGATAGTCCAAATAAACTACAACGTTTTCTAAAGATTCTCACAATTGTTTACTTTTTTTCAAATGGATGTTTTTTATGTTTGAATAGGTAGATTAAATTGCTGTCTGCCAACTGACAATCATCCAGAAAGATATGCACGATGGAACTCCTATATTAGGATGGAATATCCTAAAATAATTTATGCAAACCAATGAACAATGAAACGGGTGCCATTCCAAACTCCTCGGTTGTTAACCAAGATTAGATTGGTCAACAAATTGGTCAAAATCCATTTTATACTAAAAATAAAAAAAGAAAAAGAAAGAAAAAAAAAATCCTTAGTAGCATAAATTAATACACATTTATTGATTATTTGTGGAATTATTTGTAAATCTCTCGTAAATTAGAAGTGAACGAAATGACTCTATATAATCCGTGCATTATAGGTAGCGGAGGTATACCAAGACAACCTGGACAACCTGAAGTCTGTACTACAGCTACACCGATGACACAACCAGGCCACCATATTCCATCGCCATCCTCGTCCTTGTGCTAGAAACGTTTAGTTTTCCTATAGATTTTTCTTAAGGGAAACGTGATCTTGGAAGAATATAGACTTTGTCTTATATATCGTTCATTAAAAGCCAGAAGGGCTCATTAGCCTTCTTTTTATACATGCTAATGAGCCATTCCGGCTTTCAATGGACGAATTAAATAGATGGTTTCAGTGATATGTTATATGTATGAATGTCTTTATTTTTCACCAATGTTAGCCGTGGAGTTGTTATCTGCTGCTACTTTTATTTAGATTCCTATCTTATTTACAGGTCAGTATTAAATGGATAGCAATCGGTAACTCCTCAGTTTTTCAATAGTAAGTGACCAACGCCAGATATTCATGTTAAGTATAAATGAATAACACCAGGTGTTTATGATGCTTGTAATCATAGGGTTTGTGTAGAGTTTTACTGAATACTGCCAACTGATAAAATCAGGGCGCTTAGGCAGTCATCTTTTGAAATGATCTTTTTTAGACTCAGACTAAAATTCCAAAATTTTAAACAGCCATTTTCCTTCTTATATAATTCATTTATGAAGAAATAGTCAAGCGGTTAGAGCCACTGAAATATTTTAGTAAAACATCACTTTGAAAATGTGCACATCTTCAGTCTGAGTACATGTATAAAATTTAAACTGACCCATGTGTCACAGTATGAATTAATGCATGTTCTGCTGTGTTGGTATTTGATAAACATGTTTTGGAAGGTCGGAACCCCCCCCCCCCTTGTATTGTGTTACCTGCACGTTTTAAGTTTGTGTTTGGAGAAGGTATAGGTTTACAAGACGCAATAAAAACACTGTTTAATTGCATGTTTATATAATAAAAGATGTATGCTGTTTTTAGACATGGAGATATTTTTATTGAATGCCATATACCAGGAAGACCCCGCTGCACATTGGTATAAAATCCGGTTATTTATGAATAAAAATAAATAAATGATAATAAAAAGAGCAGGTGAACAGGAGCACTTTCTTTCAAATCATTGTGTACTTTAACAGGAAACAGAACTGTATGTAACATATGCATACGTACAATTTGTTGGCATTTATGACTGAATTCCTTTTTTATTCCTACGAAATACATATCTCAAAATAATATCATGTTGTTTTTTTTCTTCAATATTCATTAAAATTCATTAGAAGTATTTAAAGTGAAAAATGCTTATTTTTAATATTTGATGGGAAAAAACGACAACAAAAATGATGATTTGGAAATTTGAAAAAACAAACAAAAACAAAACAAAAACAACAACACAATTCCATATCTGCAAATGTCAGCAAACATATGCAGCACACATATATGTCAAATATAAGATATAACCATGTTTAGCCATATTTAAGAAATGTTTTATGAGTCTCAAATATAATATGGAAAACAAAAGTTTTCCATTACAACACAGAATAGTAATGGATAGAATTTAATTTTATCCAGAAGGTCAGTAATATGTTTGTACGTGTTTGGTTAAGGGATGTCTTCTTTATTTCGTACTCAATGGTAATATTTAAATATGAAAGGGTGGACACTATTTCGGCTATATTCGAGTATCGCATTTTCGGTAAATATCAATCAGTAAAATGGTTCATTTACATTTGAATTGAATGGAAATTTAAATCGAACCGTTCCCCGTGTTGTTTTTACCCTTATAAATGAATAACATGTGTTAATTAAGGTCTAAATCAAGCTTGATATCAGCCGGGACAAGCTAATTCCGGTTTCTTCTGCAGTGAATTAAAGGTAAGCGCTCATTGGTCAATATATTCAAATTGAATTTGTATTTATTGCAAAAAATGGCAGGTATGACTTTCCTATACCTGCTTGAGCGACAATGAGTGCATTTCCCATTGTCTGTTGCGTTCTTCATGCTTTTTCTTTGGACCTCCATAACTCAGTGGTTTTTCCCTGGGAATTGACTGATCAATTAAACCTTACATATTCCTACATACCTTATATTCTCTGCGAAAGAAAACCGGAAATAGCTTTACCCGGCTGTTGTCAAGCTCGAAAGGAACAATAAAATCACAATATTGTCGCTATAAGAGAAAAATCAACACAATTACGTTTATGAATTCCTTAATGGATTTAATTTCTTAATGCATTTGAAACACAATTTGCTCCATTTTCAATGTTGAAGTGTGTTTAAAACGCGTTTTTCCAAATTTAGTCTCAAAATAGTGTCATCCCTTCCTTGTTTTCTTGTTATCATTAAGTATGAAATGACTCGCCCCATGCAACTTCGAGCCCCTGTAGTTTTAATTCATTGCATTTTAAACTTTCGTGAACAATTATAATTCAAGTTCTACGCGAGTGCCACAATGACCTCTCGGAATACTCCTCTAACAGTGTCTAACATTACATGACTGAACTAGCTGAATAAACAAACATAATATCTAACTCCTAGGGTAACTATGGTTGATGGGTTTAAGTGTGGGAGGGATATTAAGACTGAACTATTGTCTTCTATTAACCATATCGACAAGATTTAGGGCTGTCCTTTCATCTAGAGGTTTTACCTTAAAGCTCTGGCTCTCATTATCCAACCCGGTTTACCGTCACAGTCATATATATAGCGATGTCCAGCTAATTACAGGTGGAAAAAAGATGCCGAGTGCTCAGAGGCATCCGAATAGAACAACTGACCTACCGCAAAGCCGCTGCGGAGCTGTTGGTACTTTTTAATTATACATACCACTCTCAAATTTGCCGAAATACGAATACAGTATCGACAGCGCACCATTCTTCGCCGAATCATCACTTACGTTACACACGGCCCCGAATCTCATATGAGGTGATCTTGATATCATTTTGCCCTGGTAGGGTATTACATATTTGCGAGACATAAAAGCACTTTACAACACATAACTGAAGTTATGGCACATTATGTCAGTGACCAACTGTTGCAACAACAAACCAAAATGTATTGGAAAAATGCCATTATTATGTCTTGTTTTAGCAAAACAAGTTTCGAATGTCTTTGCAAAATATACATGAAATTTATCCACAGTTGAAACATGAAATAGATATTTTTTTACAGCATGTGAAATTTCAATCAGGAGAGATATTGACTTCGTTATAATGTTCCGAATACAACAGTTTTTCTATGTCAATATATATGCTAAATATTAGGAAACATCATTTGAAATTACAAAGTATGCTTGATTACAATTGAAAATTGCTAATACTTTGATACTTAAAGGGACCCCACATTAAAAAAAAAGTCAGTGTCTACATTTCAAAATATTTTATATATGTCTTAAAAATAATTATTTTAGATACTCTCCCTTGCTTGGCGGTTATCATATAAGGGTAGCTCCAGGACTTGTTGGCCCGGTTTCATGATAATGTAACTGGGTGTGGTATCATGTCATACTATACCTGTCACAAGTTGGCATAGTCTCCAAATGAATGAAATGCTGTCGTTGGGACGCTAAAGCAAGCAAACAAACAAACACACACATGTTTCAGGCACTATTAGATTCTCTATTGTATTGACGATTGATTTCCTTCATTATTCTTCAATGTTTACAGAGCGACTTAATACATTATGTCATACTCGGCCAATGAATACATCTGGCACGAATGATTACAAAAATCTCTTAATGACAGTAATGGATAATTGAATTCATAATGGTCCGTGGTAACATACCCGACTACGGATCCGAAAGTTGTTGATTCTAACCCCGTTGGGGGCAAGAATTTTCCATGATCTTGTCAATCACCAAGTACTGGTCCAAGGGGGATAAGTGTAAATTGTAAGAACATGTTTTCCAATCGACGCTTAAGTAAAATTTTTATTGAACCTTTAACCTAATTCAAAGTTATATCTATCCAACTATTTTCCAGTAGTGTGTATGTGTGTAACTGAGACCATTGACATATTCACCTGCATGTGTCTGTGTTGAGACAGTGCGTCATTTGATTTGATCAGGTCCAATGATTCTCTCTCTCCTGCAATTGTGTGAGCTCGAAGTTAAAACCTACACATAATTCCTCCCTGCAGTAATTCATAACCTTGTATTTTCTATAGCTATTGGAACAAGTATACTCATGAAAACATTCGATTCAACTTCATGCTTCACTGAATATATGGTATGTTTCGACACCTGCATATTTTACACCGCTTTTCAAAAGTGAATACATACTGCATCTAGACACGCATGATCTGGTTTCCTATAATCAAAGCAATTTTTTTCTGTATCAACGTCATGTGAGATTTGAACACGATTGGAAATCTCTAAATCAATATCACTCAAAACATTGCTCTGTTGTTTACGCTGGAAACGGATAAGCACTACTAAATCGATGAAATATTCGAATAATTTGTATCTACTTTAACTTAACGTGATCTTGAAATGCATTTGTGTTACTCCTGCCATTTCAAAGATATTAATACATAGACCAATAGTATCATTTCAACCCCTAAAACACTGCAGTTATACACCATGAATCGGTTTGGAAATTTAGTTAAGACTGATCGCTCGCAACCTATTTATAGTTATAGTTTAATAGAACGTCATTAGGCTAGATATCCGGGTGTATACTTCTTATTATAACAGATCTGAACTTAAGGATAAATATGGCTGCATATCTTAAGACCAAGGTAAGACTGTTTTAGCTTCAAACTTGCATCAAACTTGTAAATACACTGTTAATCATTATATTGCTTCTTTTTACTAATAGAAAAAACTTTAAGATAATAGATTGATCGTTCGTTGCACCAGAGTCTGTGTACATTATGGACATTATGAACAACGATATATAGATATATAAACATAGCCCCGAGAATAACCATCCCGCTTGAAGTGCGAAACTTTAAATCTTGAATTTAAGGAAATGCAAAATACATCTTTTATTTTTATTAATTTCATCATGACTTGTCCAAAAATGACCAAAATCCTGGCGGTCCAAAGAATGAATCCAGCTGTCGACAAGCTTACGGCTTCCTCCAAGGATCGCGAATAGCTGCAGCAACTGCAAAAGTCTATGGTATCCAACCAAAAGACAGTCAATATACATATCACTCCTTCTCCGATTGCAAAAATGCAATACAAACTGGTGTAACGTGTATCGGTGCTAAATATGTCTAAATATGTACATATATTTAATTTTTCTTAGGCTTATCTAGCCGATGATTAGAAACAAATGATTCGATGAAAATGATTATGATGACACAAAAATCACGGGGATCAAACAATAATCAAACAACAATAATTTAGTTAGACTGACGGCAGCCAGTTTTCAGACAATAGACTCTATTCTTTAGGGATGATAGAACTGAGCAAAGTAAGTCTGTGTGAGTTTTTTTATGAATAAAACTTGTCGCAATTACTTGCTTCTTTCCTTTTACTAAATAAAATAAAAAGGAAAAAAGTCGTCGTTGTCTCAAGGTGTTATTTAACTACAATTTGTTGATAACATAGTTTAATGAACATTATTGAAAACTATCTAAAACATAATAACGATGGAACTTTAAGAACTGAATTAATCTCATATTTGTAATGTCGCATATATGTAATATATAAAGATTATGTATTGTTGATGTACATTGAGGATTTGCGTAGCTTCGTTCCTACATTTTATTTGCTGCGTGGTGTAAGAGGTTCAAGGGTTACATGCGTGCGCATAGGGGATTTTTTTCCGGCGTAGCTGTATAACATTGATTTTGACATACTTCTTCAATCAATCAATTGTTGGTATGCAAATGCCAGAGTAAATATAATGCTGTCATTGGCTTGCATAATTTATTTTTAGGATATTTAGGTTATTCCAACTTAAAATGGGAGTTTCAATTTGTATATATCTTTCTACTTGATATAACAGGTTTCATATTTTCAGTTTAAACTTAAACGATAACACAGTAATAAAAATTTAACACTTCCTTATCAACTTAGGAATGCTGCCATGGCAATATGATTTAAAACAACTAATTAAGAAGCAGGCGTACGTTTATTTTTTATGCCACAATTTCCCCTTATTTGTAAAAGTGGACTCGCTTATCAGGGGATGTAACTTTTGCGGAGGAGTTGTGCGCATCTGGAAACAATTATCGGATATACGCGATGATCTTTCGCCTCATCCCGAGTGGTTAGAGCGTTTGCCTTAGGAGCGCGAGGTCGTTGGTTCATTTCCCGGCCGCGACGCACCAAAGTCGATAAAATGGTACTGGTATAGCTCCATTATATAAGGGTATTTCCAGAATGGTAGACCCGTTGTCAGGATAATGTGACTGTGTGTGGTATCATGCCACATGTCTACGACATGATATCCCAGGGTGGCAGCACTATATCTATATCTAGTAGACATATCAAATGACTGAAATATTGTCAGTACATTGTCTGCAGTATACATATTTTAAACAGGGCCGTTAAGATGATTACTGTTTATATAAGATCAAGTTTCTCAACACCTAATTCACAAATAGGCAAATTTTCAATTGGGTCGTTAAGGATCAATTAAGTTGGCCACAGTGATAATTTTTGCCTGTTTGCAACTTTTAGGGGGGCGTTCACACACTATTTTGGAGGGTTTACGAAAGGATTCGTGATATTAATATCACTTTGTGCGAAAAAACTTAAACAAATAAAATCAATATGCATTTGAATATACAAACAGACATACACATTCGACAAGTTCTTACAACTTATACTAATCCCTCTGGACGGTTCCTGGGATGGACCAGTACTTTGCGCTCGGGAAGGTCATGAACAGTTCTTTCCTCCAACGGGGTTCGAACCCACAACCTTCG
>CM037782.1:33511624-33561624 GCA_021229015.1 Solen grandis | reverse complement strand
GATGAGTACGAAGTACTTGTAAATATACAACTTAAAAACATTAACGAAACTCTGTTCGTTTTTTATATGTTTACAGTATTGATTGACTGGAGGTACACGTTTGGGATTTCTAATACATGATTGCATGTTATTTTGTGTGCTGAATTAATATCGTTTAACCGTCATCATTGGCTTTGTTCGCCCCGGTAGCGGGAGGTCTTTGGTTCGGTACCCGACCGCGACATACCAAAGTCTTTAAAAATGGCATTGGTAGCTCCCTGCTTGGCGCCCAGCATATATACAGGGTAGTCTATGACCGCAGATTAATGTAAGTGGGTGTGGTATTTTGCTCTATATCTGTCTTAAGCAGACATAGTCTCTGAATGACTGAAATACTATCGGTGGAACGTTAAACCCAACAAGCACACAAAACATCACTTAATATTTAATTGGTGATACAATGAACATAAAATGCATGGTAATGATGGCTATATTCGAGATTAAAGTGTATTGTGATAAGGCCATCGGCTAATACACAAGCTACGGTATATTATATACATGAACGCCATATGGTCTTCTGAAAGGTAAAAGTTCGGATATTGTTTTCATACAAATAGCAAGAGACCATTTCTCTCCGAAATAAGACGTAAATCTACGTAAATCAACAAACGATCCCTGAACACCTAATCTACATGCAGAGGTAAAATTCCAAATATTGTTCAATTTAAAATAAACATACACATGATATTTTTCCCAAGTCACTGATTGGTCATTTTGAATCAGCGAATATATCGCGTATTGCGGTCGTCCATTGCTAATCTTTCATACTGGCTTCTTCCATTAAAGTGTATAAGGGGAATAACTCTTTTCGGCCTCTTGGCCAAAACGGAAATTACGTTTGGAATATTGATTCTTTTCACGAGATCATAAAATACAATTAAATATAAATAAAACATAACTTTCATTGGCTGATGTTCAGGTAATTAAAGCCTCTATTCCGTTTCATTCCGTTGATTCAATCTCCTATAGCGACATCCCAAAGTCGTTAAAATAAATATTGTACGAGTATATAAGTAGGCATTCATATTTCATTTCCCATGAACGTATGATGTGTATCTCATGCTTGTGGAAGACTTTTATTATTATAATTGATTATTATGAAAACTGCGGTGTCTAGTTTATTAATTTATCATGCAACCATACGATAAACATATATATCATGCAACCATATGATAAACACATTCATCATGCAACCATATGATAAACACATTTATCATGCAACCATATGATAAACACATTCATCATGCAACCATATGATAAACACATTTATCATGCAACCATATGATAAACACATTTATCATGCAACCATATGATAAACACATTTATCATGCAACCATATGATAAACATATATATCATGCAACCATACGATAAACATATATATCATGCAACCATATGATAAACACATTTATCATGCAACCATATGATAAACACATTTATCATGCAACCACATGATAAACACATTGATCTGATGCTTTTGTGCGGTTACTGCGATATTAATAAAAATTATAGAAACATATTAATATCAATCTTTCCATTAAAAATGAAAAAGATATTCGTTATTTTGGTGGAAAATGCAATATTTTATTTCTCGTCATGTTCACTCGATGAAATAAGATTGCGTCTTCCACAAAAACGAAAAAATAACCTCTTTATAAACGTTGAACTCGGCTTGGTGTTATTTCGTCCTGGTCTATAATGTACTTTGAAGTTATGGGCTTGCTCATCTCCGTGCCATGCTAATGTGGCAACTAAGGTAGACAAATTCCCTCAAAAGTCTGAAATGCAATATCAAACATCAAGCAAGGCAAGAAGAGATGGTGTAATTTAAAGCAGCAAATATTGTGTGATGTTGCCTGAATATGATAATCCTTTTGAAAAGCAAAGCTTCGGATTGGTCATTTATGGAATTCCTTTTATTATATATTAAGAGTATACACATAATATTTTATATACATGTATCATGTATGATATAATGTTAGACACAGAACATAACCATATATTTGTATCACCTCCCACGCCTTCCTTGCGTTTCCATTGCTCGAGTCACGTGAAGCCCACAGGATGCCTTGGTGGAGCCCTGTATTTTCATATAGAGTCAGTAGAAATCCATATTGGGTCAGTAGTTCTGGCAAAATGGCGTTCAAAGTAAAGAAAATTACAAAGATATGGCTAGGAAAAGTGGCGGATGAAACAAATCAATAATTGGGTATGGTGGGTCAGTAATGTTTATAAGGGTGGGGGGGGGGGGGGGGGTTCAGCCAGCACCTCACCCCGATGAACATTACTGAATTATTGGCCCTCTATAACCTCTGTCCGTGTAGTGTCAATACCAAACCCAATAATTAATGTGAATATGCTCAGGAGTGTGCCACGCATACTTTTGGACGGATAGTTCCCCCACCCAACAACACACACACACACACGAAGAAAAAAGAAATGTTTTACTTAAACTTAATAGTCAGCCCTTCCAAATTTGATTTGATTCATTTACTCCATGAAAATATCATGTTTTTCGAACTTTTCATATAATTCGCCATTCTACATATTTGAGTTGCTCTAACTGATTGAAAATAGAATCAAATCATAAATAGTTAAAAAGAGATATATGTATGAGCACATTAATCCATTAGATTTATAGATCATTTCTAGTAAGCATGAGTAATCAACTTCCGGTTTGTGGACAGAAAACCCGAAAGGGGGTGATACCAAGCATCAACACCGTCATTGTTTTATCCTACAGTGTAGATTTCTATGGTAATGTCAATGTGACTGCCAATTAAACTCTAACAATATATCGTCTGCGACAGCTTGAGTGTCCGCCATCTTGTCATTGATCACATATGGTGCGATTTTACATCTTAATAAAGACGATATCCCTGGCGACAGGTGGCCGGCTGGAGCCCCGCTCTTCCAGGTCGACTGCACACTTGATAGGGGCTGGATACATATAGAGGAAAAGAAGGTAAATATTGGCTGTATTTATACGTGTTTATTGACATGACTCATTATTAGTTTTATACATTAACTTGAACTTAATTATGATACAATATACATTATACATGTAAAGTTACACTGTACTAGTTATCCATAAGTCATTGTCATATCTGCTCAGTAGAATGTAATTTGACAGAAGTATGTATTGTTTTAATGTGTATTAATTAATATGCCAATCCGATGGCCATGACATAACCTTACTTTGTACACACTCGTTAACTCAATAGCAGCAATAAAACATCAGAAGGTATCGCGAGATGTTTTTATACTTTTCTTTTTTTTTCAGTTTAGCCTTTATATTTCTTTTAAAAAATCTAGATAGTAAAATTAAGTAAAGAATTTCCAAAAGTAATGTGTCAAGAATTAATAAGTTTATTTTCCATGAATCCGTCGATGGATAGTTTCTAGCAATCCGATACGGATTAATAGCTTAAATTCGAAAAAAAACTTCCACTGTTTGAATTAAATGTATAAATGCAACTGTGTCTCAAAGACAGTATAGAACAGAATTTTACTATAGGCTTGGGCACATCGTCATAAACAGATCAGCATGTATAAGAGAACAAATAAAATAAAATCAAATCAAACATCTTCAACGGTATATTTTGATATGTGCATGTGAGAATATTACCCGTATATGTATACAGAAGGGTTTACCTTAATAATATCAGTACCTTATATAGATTTTCTATAACACTCACAGATGTTCGATTAGCTTGATTTTTTTCACATCTGACATTTTCCCCCCAAAGCAGCAAGTTACAATTAACATTATTTTTATACATGTTAAGGTAATTTATTCACCATTAATCGTGATCATGATCCATCAAGTGATCGTGAAAATTTTATAGTAGATAAAAGCCTTTAAAGACATTGAGCAGAAGGGCCCATAACTCCAAGTGAAAGATTATTTGCATCTACACTAATGTCTTTTCAAGCATTTGAAGGACCATGATTATAATCTAATGATATATTACCTTAAGTTAACAATAATTTTGACATAATGTATACGTCATTACTACATGCCTTGCACAGCCATTGCATTTACACCTAATGTACTAAAACACCAGATGCTGCATTTATCTTTTTTTTTCAGATGAAGGTGACAAGGCTCGTGATTGTCTTCTCATGCATGTTTCTCCCGTGCGCTTGGACACAACTTGTAAGTCACTATTTAAAATGATTTATTCTATTAATTTTACAAAGAAAATAATCAAAGTTATGCATATACGAGTATTTCTTCATCGTCTTTGATTTTGACTTAAGCTGGTAAGCAGTGAACATTTAAAAAAAAAAAAAAGTCTTAATATCAACCAGAAAATATTGTTTTTCGTTAATACTTTTGCGATTCTACTACTTACAGTTTGCTCTACTTAATCGTCCAATGAAATGCTTTCATTTCATTCAAAATTTTAAAAATATATAGCATAAAATGATCCGCAAGGTCTTCATATGGATAAAGTTGTCTACGTGATCTTACGTCATATTAAGCCAGCACCTCAAAACGTCATGTTTTGCACGTATACTATAAAATATACCCAGTGATACTGACTTTAAACCATCATGTATACTTGTCAATCAAACGGGAGTCGGTTCTACAACGCGATATTATTGGCAAAGCTGTGTGGCGCACGTGACAAACTGTAAATACATGTATGTTATCGCTTGTATTTTAAACTTTATGGAGTTATCGCAGCGCTCCGCTTCCCGTCGCTATATATAATTTCCATGAAATTTAGAATATAAACGATAACCATGGTAATACTTGCTGGACAGACAAAGTACCCAGAATGTGGGGACTCTCATGGATGTTTCCATGACTGCACAACGGAAGGCTGTGGTTTTCTAGTCACGTGGTTACACAAAAAAGAAGAGCAGAATATCGAGATCTCCATGAGAAAAGTAATTGACAACATATACCGGCCTGAGTGGTTTGCCATTGGATTCTCGTACGACAAAGCTATGGTAATACATTTTCATATATTTATAAAACATTTTTTTTTTCACATAGTCATGTCTGTATTAATTAGCCATCACCATACAAGCCATTCGGTGAACAAGGGTTAGTGACTGGATTAGCAGCACTGCGTGTCTAGAGAATCTACCTCTGAAAAACAGTACCTCCTTTTCGTGTTTTAGTGAAAATAAACTGTTCATATGAATACGCCACCACATGATATTTTTTTTTTTTTTTTTTTTTATTTATTTTTTTAATTTATACCGGTCGCCTCCCTTCTATGATGAGGGGGTCAAGAGGTTCTCCTCCGGGTATATTTTGAGAATCATATACTTATTCGAGGCCTCTTATGAGTTTCAAGGCAACATATAATTATGACAACTCAATTTGATAATTTCTCATTTGTAAAAGTTGTTTTTAAGCAACAATAATGACTTTAATATCTTACATTCCCATAAATTCTGGTCAACAATGAAACGTGAATGCACATGATTTGAATCGTTTAGCTGGTTTTACAAGAGTAATAGTGACCTACTTGATATATTTTGCCGTATTATCACGAATTTTGTATTTCCTTTTAATTTCTCATCCACAGTTTACTCACGTGAGTGAATGAGTTTATCACACTATGCTCCTGTCTTTCGAAAGAAAATATGTTTAAATCATTATTAAATCATATATATCAAATATTTAAATCATTGCATGTACCGTTTATATGAGTTCGGCCAATGGCATATAGTATTGCCGATTTGCCTAATAAATTGAGTTGAGTTGAGTTGAATTATTTAACTGTACTACCTTAAAATATGCCAAACACAAAAATTGAAAGCTTTATATGAGCAGATACTCGGTTTTGTGATTCTCGTATCACTTCGGAAATGTTGCATGTGATCGAGATCACCCGTTTGTGTACTTTTGCAGGCTTCCAAAAGTCAACATGAATTATGGGAGAGGTCAAACAGTTAATCAGAAATTGACTGCTGTTTTTGGTACAAATTTTTAGTCCATTCCAAGGTACTTGATTATTATATACTGTCACCAGAGGCTATCGTTAGACCGCCTTATAATAAACTGGACAAATCTTACTTTTAAACGGAAATTTAATTTCTTAAAGGTCCATTATGCTTCCAAATGCAGTGTATATTCTTTGGACAGAAAAGCAAAGTGTGTGCTACAGATTTGTTAACGAGCGCAATCTGTACATCCTCATTGACGACAAAGTTTCTACAATGCATAAATAATCTTATACTCAAGATTAACCAATTGTGTACAAAAATTACTAATTTGCATATTCCGCATATCTTGTCAGTTTTCCGTAGACATCCGTATGTCTCCGTCAACGTCAACTGATGACATGCCAGATAAACAAATTGTAATTTTACGACTCATATATGTACATGTATATATGTGTGTATGATAAATTTTGTATCTGTATATTTACACGTCTTGGCCATATGTATATGCTCTTGTAAATGGCCAAAGGCACAATGCCGATTTTGCCAATAAAATTGATTGGTATTTTCAAATTCAAATTATTCCTGAATACTAATATTGTCTTCGTGAAAACTCGCCATTGCAAAAAGTAAACATTGATAAATTTTTTACATCCATTCATAATACTTAATTGCGTGATTTGATCAACATTATCAGTGCATTTAACTGTTATTTTACAGCAGGTATTTGCACATTAAGTACCATATGTGTTAGTCTACGATATGACAATGTTTTTATATATTTTCTTTTTCATGAAAATTGAATCATTATGAAAGATAATGGGCCTTTCATTATTTCATCTTGTGAGGTCAATAGGAATTATTCCCCGACCACTGCTGCACATTTTATGGAGATAACAAATGGAATTACCAATATATTAAAAAAATAAATACCTGTATACTGAAATATTAAGAGTGCCGCAAATACAGAATATTTGAAAATAATGTAAAATATGAGATAAAATAACTCCAGTTTATTACTTACCTAGTCATGGAATCCATGAATCATTGTTACTTTTTAAGTGTTTACTAACTTTCTATGCTTTCTGGAAAAAAAGCACCTTTTTGGAAGTGTGCTATTCCACTCCATTCCCCCCCCCCCCCACCCCCGTATTTAATATGAAAATCATGAAATTCCATTCTGTAATATCGTTTTCTCAAAAGGAGACCCACCTGATGTATTGATTCTGTTTTTTAATCTTACTTACAAAAAGAAATTTTTACGCCTGCAAAACATATTAAATGAATTGAGAGTATAATTGTTCAGCTGATTCTCTTTTAAATCTTTTTCTGAAACATATAGTAAAATAGGTTTTATCAACTTCAAGGTTCAAAATTATTTAATTATTTCCTAATTTTTAAAAACCCGCATTTTGAGTTTGATTTGTATTTATACTTTGGAATATAATTGTGTTGATCATAAAATAACAGATAAACAACTCTGATTTAACCTTGCTCCCTGTATGGAGCTTTTACAGTGACATAAAAGAACAATCAACAGTTTCTGTAATTCTTCATCCATTAATTAAATATATGTTGCGTTCATTTCTTATCGATTATAAATTGTGAGACATAAACTATATAGTATACTATTTATTATAGTATTACATTATTAAGGTATAATTATATATATTAATATTATATATTAATATTATTATATTTTATATTATAATATAATACGATTAATTAATAATTTATTATTAATTATTAATTTATATATAATATAATAGTATACTATTATAATAGTATTTACTATTATATTATTTTTATAGTAGAAATGTTCGTCCAAAAATAAAATCAAGTGACACTGTTGTTTGTACCAAATATTGTACATGTATACGTACTAGTACTTGAAAGTGTAATGTGCCTGTTTATTTTGTCTTTCAAATATCATATAACGAATAAGTGACGAAAGATTGAAGATGTTACCATGGTACCGGTATGGCCGTGTTTCAGGGCGGAGACAGTGTGTTGGAGTGTATCATGGATCCACATCTTCTGTACCTTGCGGATGTCCGTCACTCGTACAACTATCCTAACTACAACGTGGACATATTCCATGTAGGTGACTAGTCTTGTATTGACAACAAAATTATTAGCAACAGCAGCAGCAGTAGTAGTAGAAGTAGCTATTATTACTTTCGTAGCATTACTAGTAATAATAATGTCGATCATATTTTGCCCCCTGTTTTTGTTGCCGGGTGCATAGAGCGTCCGCCCTTTAACCAGTAGGTTTTGGATTAGATTACCAAAATCTTTAAAATGGCACCGGTATATGTCCAATGCTAGGTCTCACATTGTAAGGACAGTTACTGGTCTGGTACAAGGAGAATGTGACTGCGCGTGGCATGGTATCATGTCAATTGTCTTCGAAGTGACATCGGCAGTGAAGCGACACATATTCCAAAGTGACTGAAACACTGTCGTTGGGACGTTAAACACAAGTAAACAATCTATAAACTTTAATATTAAACACGAAGAATATATAAACTGAATAACTATGAACAGATGTTCTAGTATATGGATTGTATGACATCGTGGATAAGAACATTTGTATCTAGAGCTCCTGGTGTTTGGTGATATTGGACTCTGTGGAGTAATAGCCAATAATATGGGACCCTGTATATAGGAGTGTTTGTCCATTGTAAACGCGTGACTGATATATAATTTATAATTTTATACCATGTTTTATATGATTTTACTGAAAAATAAGAACAATGTCTATTTAATAACTAGTAACTTTCAGTGATTACTTTTGATTAGTTCGTATGAAGAGCGGTTATATATATATATATATATATAAAAGAAACTCCCCCATGATCTTCACCTTGTATGTCATTGTAACCAGTCTAGATACGGACTTCGCATGGTCAGTGGGTCCGTCAAGTCCAGGATTTTAACCTGCAACTTCACCCGACGGATCTTCGTGGATGGTGTCGACAAGATATTCGACCTCAATACACCGTGGTACCTCTTGGTAGCCAGTGGATACATGCAATCAGGTATGTGCAGGACACATGTCATCAGGCATGTGTCAACTATCAATTCCAGCATACGTTATAGCTAATGGCCTGTTCGGCTAAATAAATAAACAAACATACTGTAAATCGAGTAAAGCTAAGAGGAGTTATTTTGGAACGTATACCTAAAATTAGTGACTTGAGCACGCTTCGACATCTGACTTTAAATATGAATGAAAATAAAACAGTGTGAGCTTTGAACATTCTGTTAAACATAAAATAATAGGATCGTATAGTATAAATAGGGTTTGAATAGGCTAAAAGAAGCTCCGTGTCGGAAAATTCAATCCTGGCTTGTCATATTGGTGTTTTGTTGAAACTTTGCACATAGAAGTAACAACAAATGTTTTATGTTGCGTTATTTACAAGGCAACATTTTTATAACTGATCGTGGGAATATCGGTACCGGATATCCAGTTTCAGTGCCTCTAGCGGACAAGCTAAATATATGTATACAAAGAACGTTAACTCTGTACCGATGCCTAAGCGGGAAAATTATCAATGTGTATCGTAAGCCAGTGGCGCAACAAAATCTAATTAATGTGGAAAATCAATTTAAACAGTTCCATATTACAAGCCACTAGACGTTTTCCTTCACGGCTTCAGTTTGTGCTTAACGCAGCATTTGGACTCTCAGTCCTTTGATTGTCTACTGGGATTTTGACCTTGACCTTTGAACTTTGACCTATATTTGAATTGTTTAACAAAATATTTTGAAATTTCATTGACAATTAGATTGTATTAGAATCTTTAATTGTATTTCCCATAATGTGAACTATATTTATAATCATACTTGCAAACTATCATAAAGGGAGTCCATACAGACAAAACTGATCAATGCAAGTAAAATTTAAAGCAAACCACCAAATATTGAATTTGACAAAATTAAGTGTTCGTTTCCCAGTGATATTCAGAAAATGTTTATTAAAAGATATTCAACACGTGTAACACTTTTAACATATATGAATTGTTGTTTAGAAATAAAGAAAATGGTTGGCTTCAAACTTTGACAATAATGCCTCTTGGACCTATAACCATTTAATTGTTTATTCTGTTTATTGTATTTTTGCAGATGACAATGACGGATATTTTAAACAATGGTGCCGATAAAATAACGTTAGATATCGCTTGCCTCTGCTTTAATAATTGATGACGTTCTGTTCACAATAAAGTTTAAGAACTTGCAAATCACGACATTTATGAAAAATAATATCTACAGTATTTATTTGCTAAGTTTAGTAGTGTTCAAATCGAAATTATATTGAGTCATATTCAGAACGAACAAGCAGTATCATGTACCGGTACATGTATTTGAAAAGTTGATTTTTTTTTTGACATTTTATATAGGAAGGGATAACTCAGTAATACATACGTACAGAGTAGAGGAAGAAAAAGCAAATTTGTCGCCCTCAACAAATAAAAACGAAATGTCAGAAAATATTATCTAAGTCGTATTGCTGTAGGGGTGAAAATGATGCATGCCCTGGGAAGTAGAGGCCCCACGGTGTCTCCAGTCAAGGTCGACCTCAGGCAGCACGTGGACATAGACGGAAATACCTCATCCCTGCTCATCAAAATCCATGGTAACGTATTTAACAGGGTGTTTGGTGGGGGGAAGGGGGGGGGGGGGGCGCTTCTACCTCATATTCGCCTGATCCACAAAGATATAATGGAATTGAAAATTGTTCTATCATTCATTGGTAGGGCAGCTCATTCAAACACATGACTTGTAGCACAGCATTGCCCGATTGAACAATTACCCCATATTCATGTAACAGTTTATTTATTTATTTATTTATTTATTTATACGTCACCTATCTTTAGGGTAACATGAATATTATCTTTAGAGGATTGATATTGCACATGTTTCCAAAAGTAAAATGCATGTTCTAAACACTTTTCATTTCCTTCTGATTCAAGGCGAGGCTCAAGCAATTTATCTCAGAGATAATATAAGTAAATATCTGGTTGGAACTCTCGTCTTTTCGGCACATCTGTCTTACCTTACTTTTAATCTACATAATGACGTGAGACATTACCGAATGAATATCTCAACGATTTTCATATGTAGATATTATTCCTATATTCACAGGAAAAAGTTTACGCGCCATTGTTTTGTTGAGATGACAACTAGCTTGAAAACTAAATGTATTCTCGATAAAGTATTTTGCCTAAATTGAAGTTTGTTTGGTGTATATTAGTTACCAAAATACTTAACTTAGATGCACGTTTAGATCTATTTCGGGCCGAGCGTTATATATCTGCAATACCGTAGTCTGTTTTACCGTCTCGAAGATTACAGTACACTTTATTACAATAGTGTTTACTCCGCCGATCGCTTTACTTTTTATTAATTCCGTTCGACATTCTCAATTTAAGGCCGATTATCTTCTTAAAAGATATTTCTTGTTATAATTATCGATATTATTTCTATTTTACTTAAGTCTTAGAACATGACAGCGCATGCCTTTACTTTCAGCTTGTTTATTCAAACCTCTCTGTTCATCCTAACTTTCCATGCCTATTTTACCAGGAAGTTTGATGATATTTGCCTGGATGGTTCTCGCCAGTGTAGCTATAGTGATCGCCAGGTATTACAAATGCACGTGGGAGGACCGTATGGTGTGTGGGAACCAGATCTGGTACCAGGTACGCACCTACGTACAGTCATGGCTATGTTTGGTTAATAATGAAAAATAATTATTTTATATCGTTTAGAAAACAAATCATATTCTTATAATATCTGCTTAGTTCTCGAACAAAATCCTTAAATTATACATTGGTATTTTAAGAACAATTTATAATGGTGTGTGTAAAACGAGGAAATATTGTCTTCAGAAAAATAAATCATTACTTAGCTGCTGTAAGTGTATAGAACTGATTGGAGCTGGAATCTTTAATTGATGTTTATAAACTAGGATCAAATGACAGCTATGCCCAATATTCGAAAATAATGTATGGTAAAATGTCACATAATGATAGTAGTGTTTTTTAAAAAAAATTGGAGAGCCTTCTTCGGCGAAAAGTACTTTTTCAACGTCAGAAGTACTGTAAAGTACTCTAAAATCATCAAATTTTGTCGGCGTTAAATTTCGTGGAATTTTTGAGAATGTCAGTTTCATTGGTAAATATATATGTCGAATTATGTTCTTAAAAACATGAGATTTATAATATGACCCGTTTTCCTGGAGATTAATATTCGTTGATATAGCCGCCCACAAAATCGACGAAAATTATTCCCTACAAAAATTAATGACTGTAACAGTATCAAATTGTTTCTGGTCTGTTTAACATTGCTATAGTTTTTTTTAACAGAACATATTTTATTACAGTTAAACTTTAAATTTTTTTGTTAAACAAACATATAATTCATAAAAATATATATCACAAGAAATGATTTTTGGGAACAACCAAGTCTCAGTATGTGAATTACTAACCTAAGAAAAGAGTATAAGTACATGGCTGTAAGACATGACTTATATACCTACAAATTACAATATAGCAACTTTTGAATACAATATATGAATGTATAACATGTATTATATACATTTGTAAATAATTCATATCTAAGCTTAAACGTTTCTGAAATATATTTGCTTAACATAAATAATATAGATGCGTTTTGTTTAGTTTGACATATTAGGTTTATTATGTTATAACATTTGATATAATTATGTTTTTCCTAACCGGGCATATGGTATACAAATAATGATACACGTCCTCTGGTTTATTGGAATAACACATTTGGCATGACGTAATTGCCGTCCAAATCTATCATATCTACAAGTATGTATTCTAAAGTTATGAGAACATAAACGTAACTTTGTAACTGCAATTCCAAATTGTTTCTTGAAACAATATAGCTAGTACGTATTTGATTTTTCTTTTCTCGAAATTAGTCCTTGATGGTGAAAATAGATCCATGTACTCGTATATATAGATAGAAATCCCCGGGATCTGGCCTTATTTACCATGGTTACGAATGTTTTACAGGTCCACAAGACACTGATGTTGATGGTTCTGCTGTGTGTCACGGCTGCTTTCATACTGATCTGGGTTCACACCAAAAGTTTCTCCAAGGTAACATACACTATAGTCAGTGTATCAAGAAGATTTTACAAAAATTAAAAACATACTGTAAAACTGCTTGTTTGTTTGTTTGTTGGGTTTAACGTCCCACCGACAGTGTAACACTGTTTGTTTGTTGGGTTTAACGTCCCACCGACAGTGTAAAACTGTTCATTTAAAGACCTTGTGTATCTAGGGCACGAATCCACGAGTAACTTTGCCCACGGAATTCTTTTAACATAATCAAAAAAGTTTGATGTCAACGAAAATGAAAATGATTATATAGTCACGTTTTGTATTGCTTTTTAATTTAATTATTTCCCACAAAAAAAAAATAGTTGAAGGAATTTCTTTATGCGAACTATATATGGTTGACTACCAGTTTTCGGGGTATAACAAGTTTTCGGGGTATTTTACTTTTACATAGTTTGCGCGTGAGAACGTGATATGAAGAGTTGTTTTCGCTGTCCAATATGATCAAAACAAATGTCAACCATGCTCTAATATTCAGATTAAGACATCATGTGACTTCTTGTGTAAATTCTGGACACTGTTTAAGATACACGTCCATCTCATTAAAATATCGAACTCATATTTGATTAGCTATTTTGTAGATCAAACTCATCTGAATTATTTAAATTGACATATCTTCAAAACAAAAATCCATTTATAGTTTTTATTTAAGTTAATACAACTTACAGGTTTAGTATTTTGCACAGATAGCAAACTAAATGTTATCAATACCCGGATAATAAGTCACATGATGGCTTAATTTGAATAAAAAATGGTGGATATTTGTTTACGAATTTTAAGGGATTGGAAAGTAGCTTATGCGAGAAGCTTTTAAAGGTGTGTAAAGTATATGTTTTGTGATGAATATGTGTAAAAATGTTTCAATTATCCATATGTGTCAACAATGGTAACTGTCATTAAGTTTAAAATGAAAAAAAAAGATGATCGTCGAGCGGGGTGGGTGTAAGGTCAGCAGTTTTCCTGGATGAAGTTGCAACTTTTTTCCGACCGTGGATGCCAATCAGAAAAAAATAATCAGATCAGCATCTCAGACGAAATAAAGGCTCTATAAATATCAAATAATATCAGCATTAATTCCCTGATATGGAATTTTGATGCATATTTAACTAACAGAGTATGTTAAGCTTAATTTGAAAATTCCCCGAAAACTTGTTAGTAACTTTTTATGTCATCACCGTTGACCTACATTGGAATGAACGCTGCTCTGTTTTGATCGAAATGAATTTAAGATCGCAAATGTGTACAGGGAGTGACAAAATTTATTGTTGCACCCCTTTATTCTAATTAAATGAAAATTTTAATGATATTTGATATGTAAATATGGATCGATCTCGTTAGTACCCCGAAAACTTGTTAGACCATCATACCACCAAATCTGACTGTCCAGTTAGTGAAAAAAAGTTAAATAACATATTAGATATCAGAAATTACAAAACAAGATTATGTTGGATAAAATGACATGTGGCGAGTAGTGGTCCAGTGGTAGGACCCTCGCTTTGGGATCGAGAAGTCCCGGGTTCGAGTCCTGTCAGGGACATTGCAAGACATTTATCCCGCATTGTTTCATTTCGTACATGTGTTAATTGTAAATGGATACCTTAGAGAGTGGTATAATTCCAGTGAAACACTCCCCAAGGCATGAAACTTAGATTATAAGATACCTTTACTTTTATTAATTAAGCAAAAGAAAACTAAAATTTGCAAACTTTGTTTTTGCCATTGCAAGTGTGTTGTGTGGTTTATTTATGGATACATCAAAATCACAAAACATATAAACATATAGGGCCTCTGCATAAAGTATGTCTGCGAAACTCACGAAAAAATCAATTTGGTACACATACATGGCTGTATGACCGGCCCCGTCGGTCATGTGGTTGAACAATGCGTCCCCGACGTCACGGTGAGGTTGTGAGTTTGGTTCCAATGCTGTTAAAAGCGTTACTGGTATATCTCCCTTGCTTTGCCCATATATGGAATGTTCAATGACTTGTTTGCCCGGTGCTATGATAATGTGACTGGGTGTTATCCACCACCACTTATCGCAGCAAGGAAACACTGTATCTGTCTAATGCAGAAACACTCTCCATATGATTGAAATGCTGTTGCTGGTACGTTAAACACAAGCAAACATACATGCGCGTGTTTTACAGATGCATGATGCTTCAATGGTCCAGATGGCCCACCCTGTCCTGGGAATACTGATCATGGGATTGACCTTGCTTAACGTGAGTATCCATTCCATTTTATGCTAACTGATGAAACCGTGAGATAAAATCCTTATCAGTGTGGCTGATATACATCTCCCGGAACTACTTTTTTCTTTATTTTTATAAAGATGATCTAGACAGTTTCTATTATCACAAATGAGTAAGTTTTGCACTATCAACAGTATTGCAAATATAACAGGATTTTTTAAACACACACACACACACACAACGCTAGATGATTGAAAATGTTTGCCTGTTGCAGCCCCTCATGGCGTTCCTGAGACCCTCAGCCGGTACGGTCAGTAGACCCGTGTTTAAATATGCACACCTCTTCGTGGGTGGGGTCGTGTACGTCATAGCTTGTAAGTATAATGTTTGTTTCCTTTTCTTCTTTTAAGGGGGTGGGGGGTATTTCATCCTACTCGGGCCTAGCTTCATCAAATTTTTAAGTATCATTTTACTATTATATATCGTATCCTTCAAACATAGACCTAATTAAAACTATCTAATTATGCTAATATTTTTTTTCCGAAAAGCTATTGTTCCAAAGAATTGTGAATCTATGCAGTATTATAATTAGTCTCAAATTCGGTCCAACTTTCGGTATATTTGATTTTTCAGAGTACATGTATGCACTACCTTCTCTACACAATATGTAATTGTTTTAGATATTGTTGTCAATTCTCCATTGTATTATATACAATACATTCAATTCTACAGTCAGCAGCAGTTCGCTATCTAGTTGGCTGGTTGGTTAAACATCTCGCCGAAAATAGTTCAGTCATTTGCAGACTATGTATAAAAGTGCTACCACATTGAGGTATCGTGTCGTAGGTGTCATAGGGTGGAAAATAGTTATTAAACGATTCTTTTTACTTTCAGACACATTTATTAAATTAAATAATAAAACCATACAATACACTACATAAAATTCGTTATTTTCATTTATTTACTTCCCTAGTTATAATTCGTAGCTGGTTAGGCACTGTGTAGTTTTCGTTTATCGATATAACCGTTATGTACAGTGGATTTACTAACCTTTAACCCTTTTAACATCTGATTGGCACAAATCAATAACCAATCACATTTATTAGATGAGATCCGCCATTTTTGAAAACACATAAACAACGCCATCTTCATCTACGTTTTTCAAATAACCATATTTTGACTATATATCTTTATATATATTCAGAATGTTCGTACGGTGATTGCTTGACCAACGTTTGGTTGGTGGATTTTGGTCGAGTGTCCGAATATATATTTGAAAACCCAACATCGAGAGTCGTTATATTTTTCTCCCACTTCTACCGGCTGAGGCCGATGACATTGGCGCCCAACGTGATTGAGTGATTCTTGTGATGAGTCGACGATCTATATGGTATCTACAGCGTAGACGAGCAGAATACATTGGGATCATCCCACCTCCTCTTGGCAAAGTGTGTTTCGATTCGTGAGTGCACTCGTTTTTGTTATTATAAGGCCTTAACATACATCAATATATGCGCATCTTCATATAAGATATATAGATCTATTATGCAAATCTGAAGGAGAATTTCTTCTACTGATCAACCCAACTTCTGAGGAGAATGGACTGTGCATAGTCATCCTGATCTGAAAAAGAGAAACATGAGAAACGTATTCCAGTCAAGATATGCAACATCTCCGCGAAAGTCTTGAAGATTCCTGCGAAATATGAGATATGCCAATTGAATGAAGTGAAAGTTCTCCGACATGTGGACATTGGTAGCAAGACTTCAGCACCTGTAGAAAAGAAGACAATGGGTGAATCATACTTACCTGGCTTCACAGCAGAACCTGAAAAGAAAAATGACAATTGGGATTCCAAGATGTACGGGTACTCCAGTTTCTCACCAACAGACTGTACCTGAAAAAGAAGAAAAGAGTAAAGATAATGACTTCAAGAACGCTTATGGAGTAGACATAGAAGATTCTCAATTTTCTACAGATCAAAGACACAAAGTTTATGAACTTTTTAAGAAATGGGAATCAATATTTCCAAAAGGACCTCATGATCTCGGTGGAGGAACCACAACCGTTCGCCATAAAATTGAATTAACAGATAATACTCCATTTAAGGAACCCTACAGAAGAGACCTCCTGCAATCTCAATGAATTAAAGAGCTTAAAAATTGACGCTATACAGGAATCAAAAAGCCCATGGTCATCAAATATTGTTATTGTAAAAAGAAAGATGGATCAATTCGTTTTTGCATCGACTATAGAAAACTAAATACAAGAACGAAAAAGGATGCTTATGCTATTCCTCGGATAGATGATACTTTACATTTGTTAGCAGGATCCCAATACTTTTCAAAACTAGACTTAAAGTCAGGATATTGGCAAGTTGAAATGGACGAATCAGATAAGGAGAAAACAGCTTTCCAAGTATGGGGTATTGGTTTCTTTGAATGCAACAGGATGCCGTTTGGACTTTGTAACGCTCCCGCAACGTTTCAGCGTTTAATGGAAAGATGCATGGGTGATTTAAATTTAAAAGATTGTCTCATTTATCTAGACGATATTGTCATTTTCTCTAAGGACATAGATTCACATATTGAACGTTTGGATTCTGTGTTTCAACGTCTTTCAGCAAATAATTTGAAGATTAACCCAAAAAATGTGAATTTTTCAAAACAAAATTACTTACCTTGGCCATGTAGTGTCTAAACAAGGATTCAAACCGATCAAGAGAAAACAAAAATTGTGAAAGATTGGCCAACTCCAAAGTCTGTAAAAGACATAAGAAAGTTTTTAGGATTTACAGGCTATTTTAGAAAATTCATCAAGGGATTTTCTGCCATAGCAAAGCCATTAAACAACTTACTTGTCGGACATCCACTAAAATCGGATAAACCAGCTAAAAGGAAAGATAAAAGACAGCCGTTTGTGTGGAACATTGAACAACAAAAAGCATTTGAAGAACTAAAAGAGAAACTGATAAATCCTCCTATTCTTGCATATGCAAATTACGATCTTCCATTCAAATTACACACTGATGCGTCATCCAAAGGTTTAGGCGCAGTGTTGTACCAACGTCAAGATGGTGTTGATCGAGTTATTGCTTATGCCAGTAGAAGCCTTAAGCCGTCGGAAAAGAATTATCCCGCACACAAATTGGAATACTTGGCTCTGAAATGGTCTATTACAGAGAAGTTCCACGACTACCTATATGGGGCAGAATTTGAAGTTGTTACTGACAATAACCCCTTGACGTATGTCAGTACTACCGCCAAACTCGACGCTACGGGTCACCGATGGCTTGCTGCACTGTCAAATTATAATTTTAGGACAACATATAGATCAGGAAAACAGAACGCGGATGCAGATGGACTTTCTAGAATTCCTTCTATTGAACTAAATGACACAGTTAATCCTGACATCATATTAGCAATGTCAGTGGCATCTGCATCGCCACCATCTGAGACACCCGCTGCTTTTTCTATGGTTTCACCAGATTCGCTTGAGTCTGTTGACCCTCTTTCATCAAATGAAATTCCTGACGATGTTATAGAGTCACAATCACTTTGTTCAAAGGATTGGCGGAAAGCACAACATAATGATCCTGTCATCTCATGCATTTTGCATCATATGGAAGAAGGCACCAGACCGTCTGCTAAGCGGGTCGGTGAGAATCTTCAGCCATTGACCAAATACTTGCGAGACTGGGACAGTCTGAAACTAAGTGATGGAGTACTTTTTAGACAAAGTCAGTTTAAAGCCCAACAATACAAACAATTAGTTCTTCCAAAATCACTTAGAGATGTAATATTCAAAGCCCTCCATGACGACCTAGGACATCAGGGTCGAGATAGAACGATTTCACTGTTCAAACAAAGATTCTTTTGGCCTGGTATGGACAAATACGTTGAGGAAATGATCAGAAAATGCCCTAGATGCATAGCAAGAAAGTCCAACCAATCCATAGCGCCACTTGTGAACATATCTTCAAACCAACCCATGGAATTAATTTGTATTGATTTTTTAAGCCTTGAACGTTCGAAGGGCGGATTTGAAAATATCCTTGTCATCACAGACCATTTATGCAGATACGCCCAAGCTTACCCAACTAAAAACCAGACAGCAAAAACAACTGCTAAAATGTTATTTGAAAATTTCATTATTCATTATGGCTTTCCATCCAGAATTCACAGTGACCAAGGTGCAAATTTTGAATCTCATCTCATTCGCGAGTTATGCACCTTGGCGGGAATAGAGAAATCTCATACGACACCATACCACGCCATGGGGAATGGAATGACAGAAAGATTCAACCAGACGCTGTTGAAAATGCTCGGGACATTGGAGGAAGACAAGAAGAGTTGTTGGAAAGCGTACGTCGGTCCTTTGGTTCACGCGTATAATGTCACCATACACGATAGTACTGGATTTTCTCCGTACTATTTGATGTTTGGTAGACAGCCAAAGCTAGCGATAGATGCATTACTTGGCATAGACTTTGATCCTGTCGATTCAAAGTCTAGAAGTGAATACATAAGAAAACTGCGGAACAATTTGTCTTACGCATATAGAAGAGCAAAGGAAATTTCAAAAAACACCTCTGATACCAACAAGAAATATTATGATCGAAAAGCTCGAGCAGCCGTATTACATCCAGGTGACCAAGTTTTGGCTAGAAATGTAACCGTCAGAGGCAAACATAAAATTGCTGATAAGTGGGAACAACAGCCATACGAAGTTCTTGCACAACCAAATAGAGATATCCCAGTATATGTTATTAAGAAAGCTGGCAAGACTAATAAAAAAACAAAGACCCTCCACAGGAATCTATTACTTCCTATTGTTTCAGTTGAAAAAGAAGACAAACCGGTAGATATAAAAACAAGGCAACAGAAATATGTAATTCCGCAGAGGAGAGGTCTGGACTCGCAGAAAACCCGGCTGACACGTAGTAGGCGCCCACCGAACTGGCAGACATCAGGAGATTGGATTCTTAAATGATAAATTATATAAACTGGAAAGTTGGTTGCTGAAGGTAAATAAGGAATTACCTCATGTAGCGTTCAAACGTCTTTACATTTTAAATAGTGTATATATCTTTTATACAATGTACTTATCTTGTGATGTTTTTTTTTTTATTTAACTATACTTACCTTAAACTGATAAGATGGAAAGAAGCTTACTTGATACATCCCAGGACTATTAAGGAGTGTAGTACTTACTTACCTATTATCGTTGAATCATGGGTTACCATACTTCTTTTCAGGTTCCTGATGAAAGGAATTATTAGAAAATGATATTGCACACCAAATAATTGGTAACGACTATTTTAGTATTTTTGTGATGTCCTAGACACATTAAATTTCATTTTATATCATTGTATATATTGTCTACGGTTGACTTTATATGTTTTGCAGCCAACCGTGTACTTAAGCAAAGCAAGCAAAGATGTCAAGTATAATGTGTCATTTATTTTATTTTCAGTTGTTTTGTTTAATTGTTTGACCACATTGATTGTTGCCATGCTGAAATTAAAAGAATATATTTATACTTACCGTGTTGTTGTTTTCTAGCAGACAAGTGCTATTGAATGCGTATATTTTATACTCAATGCCGGGACGTCATTTCTTTTGCGGGGGGAATATGTCATAGGGTGGAAAATAGTTATTAAACGATTCTTTTTACTTTCAGACACATTTATTAAATTAAATAATAAAACCATACAAAACACTACATAAAATTCGTTATTTTCATTTATTTACTTCCCTAGTTATAATTCGTAGCTGGTTAGGCACTGTGTAGTTTTCGTTTATCGATATAACCGTTATGTACAGTGGATTTACTAACCTTTAACCCTTTTAACATCTGATTGGCACAAATCAATAACCAATCACATTTATTAGATGAGATCCGCCATTTTTGAAAACACATATTCATCTACGTTTTTCAAATAACCATATTTTGACTATATATCTTTATATATATTCAGAATGTTCGTACGGTGATTGCTTGACCAACGTTTGGTTGGTGGATTTTGGTCGAGTGTCCGAATATATATTTGAAAACCCAACATCGAGAGTCGTTATATTTTTCTCCCACTTCTACCGGCTGAGGCCGATGACATAGGCATGCGGCATAATACCACATCCAATAACAGTATCCTGACTCCTACCCAATCAGTCCTGGGACTATCCTGTAAGGCTCAATGAGCTATCTAAAACTATGTCACATTGTATATTGCAGTGGTGACGGCGGGTATCGGGGTGACCCTGGAGAAGAGCGGGGCCCACCGCCACACGGTATGGGTTGTGGTGGGGTTTGCCGGGTACCAGCTGATGCTCGAGACCGCCATGGAGATGCACGAATACTACCTTATACGGTCAGGTCAGTCCTCACTGGGAACTAATGGGTGGATCATAACATCTAAGGGGCTTTTCCTAGGGGGTGTAGTTTAATACCTAGTAATATTTTGAAAATAAATTCACGAGGTTCTATTTTCTTTTGTTATTTTTCTATTTTTGTTGTTGTTGTTGTTGATTTCTTTATGTTTTGATTTTCAATATTCCTATTAAGTAAGATATACATTGCGTATTATGATAAGTTGTGATAGTCCAAATATGATTTTTTTATCATTGAAACATCATTTTTGATACATGCTTATTTACATAAAACCACCAGTTATACAGCATAAAATTATACCAAGTACCCGTAGCTTTATGTAAATTAAATTATATATCATATACAATGCAAACATCATGTATCACGTGCAAAAAGGGTTGCTTGTAATATTTCATTTATAATGGAGTTCCATTTTATTACTTCAGACATTTACATGTATATCTATCTCACAATATTTGAAAAATTCACTTTTATTAATAAGAATTTATTTGTCAATAGTGTACGCGGTGTCGGGATTCCACCCATATCCACATTGACGGGTAGACTCGAAAAAAAAAATATGTACAACAACGCATAAACTTATCCCAGAGGTGATCAATGTACATGTAATATATTTCACTGATATATTATGAGGTCTGTGTCTGCTACAGGTAAGAAGGCGGCCTATGAGATGAAGCTGCGGTCCCCAGCCAACCAGGAGTCGATCACCTCCTACTTCAGTTCACCGCCGGTACAGTTGTCTCCCTTGCAAGCTCACAGCCAATGTTCTAAATTATTTTAATTGTCACCGACAATATTTCATATTGAGGATATATCTATATATATGAGACTGGTGCTGCTAATCTGCTGGACCAAACTGTAATCGATTCCGCTTGCTGAGTGGTCAAAGTATCAGCCTTTTATTCGGGAGGTGGTGGGTTCGATCCACGGACGCGACGCTTTTCGTAAATGTAACTCCCTTGCTTGGGTTCAAGCGTAGAGTCAGTACTAGTTGGACCAGTATCAGGATAATGTGACATTGTGCAATATCATGCAACATGTCTACACGGCGTCTGATATCACATTGGCCAAGGAATCCAATCCAGGAAAATTGCGCCAAGCAAGAAGCACGTACATACCAACGCCATATAAATGCATAAACAAAATCGCGAATCATAAGCGCGACCTCCTGCTCCCCAACGCGGACGCGCTACCCTTATGGCTAGATAATTAATGTCTACTGTATGTAGAATTATACGTTCAAATGGCCGCATGTTTTAAACAGTGGGAGGTCGTGGATTCGATCCCCAACCGCAACATACCAAAGACGTTAGTAATGGCACTGATAACTCTCTACTTGGCTTTCAGTAGTTCCAGTCATGGTTGGCCCGATGTCAGGGTAATATGACTGGGTTTGGTCTTTGGCGTGATACTGCAGTGTGACAGCACTATATCAGTCGTCTCCAAATGACTGAAATTTTGTTGGTGGGTCTTTAAACCCTGCACACTAGCAAACAAATGGTGACCTGGTTTCTGCTATACTTTTAGCGCAGACGTATTATCACAGCATGCGCCTGCGACTGTGTGATATTTAAATTCCATTTATATGCAATTTAAGAAATTAAGTCAATATACAGTTTATTCAAAAGAGAGGGGCCAGTTTTGTCAGTGTTTGACAATCTCAAAATGGTTTCGATACTTTTGTTATACAGTATCAAAAAGCTGAATCTCCAAACAAAACTAACTCTCTTCTCTCTCTCCCCCCCCCCCCCCCCCCCCCCCGTTATGTTTTTCACTTTTTTAAAGTTGTTCCTTTTAATCTCGCAAGGAAAAAAATTTATAAAGAATATAGTTACCTTAATCACGAGTATGACCCGACAGTGTCATAATATCGTTATTCAGTCATTTAATATCATTCGTTATGATAACGTTTCAGTTTTGACCGAGCAATAAATAACAAATAGATAGATAAAATATGCATTGTCTAACCGTCATTAGATGATAATATAGAACTTTATTATTTTTTTCAGGGAACAACATTCAAGAAAGTGTTACTATCGCTGCACGTGATCGTCGTATGTGGAGCGGGTGTCACGTGTATTTGCTTGATCGTCAATCCATAGAGTTATATAGAACTGAGCCTTAATATTAATAATCTACAAGTGCAAAACATCTTCACATGTTCATTTCAAATAGATAATATCAAATTAGCTTTCATGTAACATTAAAATTGTTTGTGAATGTTATAACATGAGAGAGAGAGAGAGAAGAGAGAGAGAGAGAGAAGATGCCTCCGACATTAAACTTGTATCATTTTTTATCACTGGTAAGTGTACATACAAATGTACATCATAATTTATATGGATTATATACATATATGATGTTATATATAACACATTATAAAAATTTCCTGAAAAAATAATATAATTTTACTGCTATTATTGCACTAGATATGTGTAGTATCTTCTTATAAACTAATTAAAAATAAAGCACTTTTACATACATTCATTTTGTTTTCATTTTAAGCCAATAAAATAAGACTATAGTTGATTTGGAAATAACGAATCGAACTTGTCCATTCATATATACATGCAAGCCAGTATGTACACAAAGGTAAGATTATTTAAACCTGGGATTTGATGGTCTGGACTCCTGTAACAAAGGTAAAGTCTTACGATTTCAACAAAAATATTCTCAGGAATGAATTATTATCGAGATCCTTGTTTTGTGCACACTGTCTCGGACAGCGTGACCGTGTTACATATGAATGGTATAAAGCATACACACGGAAACAACGTTTATATTCTACAACGATTCGTTCGCTATTATCTTATCTTTGCGGATATATTTAGACAGGATTTAAAACTGCTTTACAGAATTATTAAATACACAATTAGATCAGACATTTTAATATGAGGTCTAAAATACCTCAATAATGTGTGTACTGAAGCTGACGCAGGGTTCCGTGATATAAACGAAGATGTGTTCGTAAGCAACTAGAGTTACACTTTACAGGTTTAAATGATAATATCAAACGTTTCAGTGTGTGTGTGTGTGTGTGTAACTAGGCCCAGTTTATTACCTCTTTATCACGTATGTTGTATCCAACGTAGAATCACTGACGTTGCTGATAAGTTAAAAATCCGTATTAATCAGTATTAGAAAATTCAACATATTAATTTGCCTATAAATTAACTAGAAAATTTTCTTGACATAAATATCAAAACTTTTACAAACACAACACATAACACCTATGATGATTTGTTATAGATTCTGTCCTCAGCACAAATGTCTATAATTACATGCGTAGAATCAGATTTTCGTTTCTTTTTTAAAGTTTAAGCAAAAGATCACCACGAGTATATAATTTAAGCTTATTTATTTAACGTCGCTTGGGAGCATGTTTGGTAGAACGATTTTTTTTCAACTTATACTTATCCCCACGATGGTTCCTAGTAACGTGCACCTGGGAATTTCATGAAATATCCTTGCCCCCGTAATGGGGCTCGAACCAATAACTTTCGGATCTGCAGCCATATTGCGGCACGCTTGGACACGTTGCCCTTCATATAGATTTTGACATATACCCGCGTCGGAGACCCACGAGCGCTTATTCCGTTCCTTCATACAGTGACAGGTGTAGTATAGGCAGCTGTGGGTCTCCGACGCTGGACATATACTAGCTATAGCTAATATTTGTTTGTGGGTATGGATTATACATGTAAATCATCGAGAAGTGAAACATACTTACTTAGCATTGTTAGCAATCTATCTTTTTTTAACGACCGTGTTTAAGCAAGGTTAAGGGCGCCGTGGTCCAGTGGTAACGTGTTCGATTACGGATCCGAAGGTTGTGGGTTCGAACCCGGTTGGAGGCAAGAATTCCTCACGACCTTCCCAGACGCAAAGTACTGGCCCAACCCAGGAACCGTCGAGAGGGATTAGTATAAGTTGTAAGAACTTGTTTCCCAATCGACGTAAAATAAATAAGTTTAAACTAGCAAAATTAATGCGGGTTTATAACATTGCGTTTATTGGCATCGCTTGAAAATTTGATTTTCGTTTATTATATTTACTTGATAAACAAAAGAAATGCGACATCATCATATCATTTAAAACCCTGTTCTCTCAGTGCTATCAGCGCTTTGATTTACTCGATGTCGCTGTTTAATACATGAATGTGTCTTAATTTGTTTATGTAAAATAACGAACAAGTGTTGCTCTTAAAGTTATATCCAATAAAATTATGTTAGGCTGTGTTAACATAATTTATGCAACCTTTATTACTGCCCTATTTTAATCTTACGGTCCCGCTGTCATCGCTCTTGTATGTCTGTACTGGTTTTTCCAGTTTATAAAAAGAAAATCTAGAACGGCCATCATTTTTATATACGTACTATGATAAGGTCAGAAACATTGTGTTTTACACATACCCATAGATCAATTTAATCAGTACCTGCTCGGCTTTTACAATTGTATTATCGGCTTTGGTTTACTAAGTATTGGAATGTTCCTCCTCATTCATTGAAATGTACAGCAAATGAAACAGGTCTCTGTTGAAGAAGCGGGACAAACGACAGGGATGTTGATGTTTTAAAGATCGAAGAGCGGAAAAATGTCGGAAGAAGAAGTAAGTCATTTTATATATCTACATCATTGCCTCCTTATGATTTAAACTTACATATGTGTTAATGGTGATGGTGATATAATTAAAATTTTTTCATTATATGTGACATACGCGATAATTAAATTGTGGGTGGGATAGTATTTATTTTATCGTTCTGCTTACATGTACCAGAAGGAAATTACACGTTTAAATAAGGGCTTGAATGTAGCATAATTTACGTAGTATCTCAGGTGTTATAGTAAAGTTTTCAAAATATCATCACATAATGTTATTGACTTTATTTGTTTACAAATATAGCTAACATCTGATATTTGTTGAAAACATAACGTACAAATGGTAAATATACATCTTGAAATCATCGTTTTAGTAATGTTATCAGAGTCTTCCAGTCATTTAAATGATCAAAATCTAGAAATCTTCGTTAAGTCTTCAATATCATGAAATATTCTGATGTGCAGGAGAGGTTGTTTAATTGTTATCAAAACTTGCAGCACGGACTGTTGGTGGGTCTCGTGTCCGAGTTTGACACGGTCAGGAAGAAGCGGGTACAGTTGGAAAACAGGGATATCTTTGTGGTCAAGGCAAAGGACAGGTTCTATGCCCTGGACTCTTTCTGCTATCGTAAGTTTTGTCTTGAATATACATTGTATATAAAAATGATAATCTCTCTTTCTCTCTCGCTTAAACCAGTTCGATTATATTTTTCACAATACTTCAAATGAACGCATCGGAATATCATAATAGACGAAACGTTTGTCCACATGATTTCAGTGTTCCATCTGTTTTATAGTAAAATGCAATAGTCTGTGGCGATGTGCAAACATAACACTTTGTACATGTTTATGTTTTGTCTTTTTCCAATGGTATTGTCACTTTACAATACATTAAAGTTTGCACAACAATTCATCAGCATGAATTTTATCACTAACGAAGTAATCGTTGTCGTTTACAAAGGTTTTCTCCTGGCTGCATTATTGATTCTCTCTAACAAACTTTTGTCAACAGCTGCTGATTTCTTGTTGCCCTTTGTTCCCGGACTTCAATTAGCACATAAAAAGAATACGAGCAATGTCAACATTCAGACGATTATTGCGCACTCAGTGGGGGGTCTACCGCAAAACACACCCCATAACCAATCGGAACACCTCGGTGACGGCATTACCCGAGATATTCCGATTAACCTCTGCTGTACTTTATCATGAGAAGACACATAATATGCCGAGTTACAAATTTGTTTTAAATGTTTGGAGTTTTATGAACACACATATTTTCTTGTTCTGAACTAAAAAAAAAAAATGCGTTAAGACGGATCTTTACTAACCATCCTAGGCGTATGGCATTGGTTGACTCTTTGGTGTTTATCATTGAGATAAAACTTGTAAATGGCGGTAAAAATTATGACGATGAACTTATTTTGGCGCAACATACAAAAACCGCCATCATAGCCAAAATTAAGCCACCGTTAAAGATAAGACGTATTTAGTACATGCTCATCATATGTCTGTATGAGAAAATAATTATCCTTGGAATATATCTGCTTCATCATTTATATGTTATTACATTCTGCTGTAAAATTGCGGCTATACAAAAGATCAACAGAGACTGCTTAGAATATACACTGAAATAGAATCTCCTTTTGTTCATCTTTTTTACGTCATCAATTATGATGAAAACGCATGCATTTGATGATGGATATGCTATATAAGGAATAGTCACGTGTATTAAATCACTGCGCAACATCTGCGTATGGAGAGATACTGAGCATAATAATTAAAAATAAATAACAAATTACACTAATAGCTTCAGTGACATTTTTAAAAAATGTATATATGTAACTAACAATAGAAATCCCTGCACTATCTTCAAGAGCCAGAAATCATCAATTCCCCACCAGTATCACTATTGCCATCGAAGTTGATTTTTCAAAATTGTGTGATATTAGTTCCAAAGTGATGTAAAACCAAGTTTTAAATGTTTAAATCAGATATGTTTTATAATTTACCACAGCAACACAGTTTTGCTTTGTTCATTGTCATGATGTCCACTATACTGACTTGAACAATTCTTTAATGGTTACAGATGCTGGTGGGCCACTGTACAACGGGGACATAGAGGTAGGTTGCATTTCTACTGTACATGCATTTAAATGGCCATTGTATAAATAGCCGGTACTGCTGGTATTTCAAGGTTGTTATGGGTCACTCATTGTGTAATAAAGAACTCAAATTAATAAAAACAATGACTCAACTAGACATCTTCAAAAAAGATAATCGGCGGCATGTTTAATCACTAGCTTACCATAAGGTCGTATTTAATTCAGGTCACAGGGGCTCGAAGTTATATGGGGCGAATCACTTCGCACTTATTGGTAATGTTATAAAAGAATTCGCCCCATGCAACTTCGAGCCCCTGTGATTCTGTACCATTGCATAGCATGCCCAGTCACATTTGTGAAAAGTAAATAAACTTTCTTTGACCATTTGCCTTTGCGAACAATACATTTAAGCAGGTTCGCTTAGAAATAACTTCCTGATCATTTCTGAAATTCGGTGAAAATTCTGACAATAGCAAAAGGATACAGCTGCCGCCGAAAAAGCTACCTTTAGCTACTTTTTACTTTTTTATTGCGCTAAAATAATCAAATAAACAAAGAGCTATCTCCGACGATGATTCGTGTCCCGGCAACATAGTGTCATGATACATTAAATAATTCCTGATTCGAACAGATCATTATCACATGATTGTCAATGCCATCGTTTTATAGGTAAGAGTGAATATATTTTGAATATAAAAAGATTAAGCTATATCACATGCTCACTTTTTGTCTGTCACATTTTCTGCCTGTGCAGGAACTCGGAGGACGGATGTGCATGGTGTGTCCTTGGCATCGATACAACGTATGTCTTGACACGGGGCAGAACTACTACAAGGTCAGTAGCACACGGTGTATACCTGAATTGCCGCATAATGCCACACAATGTAATCATGAACATATCCATGCACATTTTGAAATCTATAAAGACAACCTAAAATGCGAACGCGCGCGTGTGTGTGCGTTTAGTCCTCTCTTCACGTTGTGTGGTAGAAGTCTTGTACCCCGGTTTGTATATTTCGGTGTTTGGGTTTAGTGCTACTGTTGTGTTTGGTTTAGTTTTTAGGCTGATATAATGGCTAGTTTCAGTGTTGAATTAAATACCGAGATATACCTTGAAAAGTACGCCTAGCGATGATAACTTTCTACACATTGATCGAGGTACAAACCGTGATTGTCGATGGGACGTTAAACCCAACAAACAAATAAACAAACCGTGATAGTGAGGTATTACATGTACACGTGTAAGCTTTGACTCCACGAATTACCAGTGCATTTTGTATTCTTTGTCATTTTGCCTAAAACGAATGGAAAAGTATGATGTTCCTTTCTATCTTGTTTACTAAAATATCCATACTTGCTCATTTACACACATGAGATAAAGTCCAGCCTGTATTGGGGGCCGCCGTGGCCGAGCGGCTACAGTCGTGGACTACAAATCCCTCAGCCCCTCACCGCTGTAGGTTCGAATCCTGGTACGGACTTCGGATTTTTCATGTGAGGAAGCCTTCCAGCTGGCTTGCGGTAGATCGGTGGTTCTACCCGGGTACCTCTGTGCACTCGGGGTCTTCCTCCTCCTGTATTAGCTGGACGTCGCTATATGATTGAAACACTATCGCAGCGACGCTAAACCCCAAATGCAACAACAACAACAGCCTGTATTATTTTATTATCTATGTAACTAAATTGTCAGGCTTTACATGTATGTTAGCCCTGCACCTTGTAAGTTCAAACATACTATGAGTGGTGTACGAAATGTACAGCATATGACATCCATTGAACATACAGACGACAAAAACAGATAGTATTGATGACAATAATGCATGCAAAATCTGTGAAACAGATGATGTACATAATTTGATTATTATAGGTCATTCATTTATCATTTTGGGAATAATTTATGCTGTTTATCTTATTTTTGCCAATCGAGTACTTTCCCCTGTCTGCAGGCGCTTGACCCACGTGACATGAAGAAACCCGGGGTGTGGACGGCAGGGGAGATACGCCAGAGGACACACAAGGTCAACGTGACCCAGGGGAAAGTGTACGTCCAACTGACCCCGCGAGATGGCACACTGGACTCAGACCATTATAACACAAAAGACAAAGAGTCCAACTGATTGACTGAAAAAATAATTGTGTAGATCATCCTGCATTTCTTTTCTAAATAAACAATTACATATGCTATCTGGAATACAGTAGGAAAATTACTCGTTTTACATGAATGTATATGTGCTAATATTATTTATTTGTGAGGTTCTATTTTTAACTCAGGAAATTCAGCTGTGTTGATATTTGCTATTTGAGAAGATGAAATAAAGAAAACTGTATACTTGTAATACTACATTAAATGTAATAAATTCCATGTTAGAAATGATATTAAACGTCTGCAATAGGAATATGGCGAGGACATTTTATTTGTACATCTTTTCGTTTGAATCACTTTTCATGAATCACCAATCTCATTTAAATATAAAAAAACGCGCACGTGTGCGTGCGCGCGCTTTAAATTTATATAGTAATATCCAGTTTCATGTTTGTCAAGATCAAATAGTACATTATACATTTTTTTTTGCACCAGCCTTCGTTTTAGTTTTCACTTGTGTAACCAAGTAAAATCCTACTGCCCCGAACTGGAATCGAACTCGGGACCTTTGGTAAGCAAATTGGACACCCCACCATGTCGTCACAAAAGCTTTCTCTATGGCAAGATAGTACAAGTGCCATTTTATACCTCTTATATATATACATATATTAAACGTCCACTGAACGACAGAAGGGCCTATCAGCTTTCTTTAAATATATTCTAGTTACACTCCTTAAGAGACTGTCCCCGGTGGCCGAGTGGTTAGAGCGTCCGCCTCGGGGTTCGATCCCTGGCCGCGACATACCAAAATCGTAAAAATGGTACTGTTATAACTCCATTGCTTGGCGCTCAGCATATAAGGGTAGTTGCAGGACTGGTTGGCCCGGTGTCAGGATAAAGTGACTGGGTGTGGTATCATGCCACATGTCTACGGCGTGATACTGCAGTGTGGCAACACTATATCTGTCTCAAGTAGACATCGTCTCCAAATGACTGAGACATTAAACCAAACAAACACCCCTTAAGTTTTGGTGTTCAAAGGACGGTTTGTTCTCTTTGGCAATAATTATTCCTTGTTAGCAAAACCGCACAGCATTGCAAAATTCTTGTCAACATTACATTTGATATTTCTTGATATTATAACTGCTCCGCTTATATAAGAAGTGAGCGTCCAGTATATCCCCCCCCCCCCATCACACACATATTCACAACAGACCATTTCACCAGAGGATCGGCAATGTCCGGTAATATTCGCTGATTTAAATTGACCAATCAGTGACTGGGAGAAAATCTAAAACGTATAGTTATTTTCCATTAAACAATTTTAATGTGTGAAATTGTACACCACGTAGATGTATAACGTAGGTTCAACACCAACTTTCACTGCTGTTATTTTCATTATAAACATAGGTATTTCATCAATAAGCATGAAAGAAAAAGTCTATACACTCCGGAGTTTTTGGAAGAAATCAACGTGTATTAACGGCGGACTATACAAAGTCGCACCGACCTAGGGTTTGCAAAAAAAAAAAAAAAATGTCATTGCATTAAAAATTATCATATGCAATTTGGACATCCGTGACTAATTTATAATATATGCACTTTGACCCGACTTGCCCATGCTGCATAAATGCATAAATGTAATTTGACCAAGTGCAATATAGGTTCTAGTAAGAGGGCTTCCTTTTGCAGTGTCTGGCTCTGATAGTCTGATATAAGTGGTATATAAGGACAATGTCACCAGCTGACGAATGATTAAGATTTGATTTAAGCGTTTGTTTGCTTATGTTGAACATCCCACAAACACTATTTCAGTCATTTTTGAGAGAGTTCGCGCCTGGGCGAGACAAAAGTGTATAGGCTATATTTTGCGCTGTTGAAAGGGTGGCATCGCAAAGACGCGACATTGCAGAAATCAACTATACCATACGACCAGAGATGTGAAAACTTTAATGTACCTCCGTGATACGACGATCGTCTGTGCCACTGGTATGGTGACTTCTCTTTATCTACTCACCCCCCCCCCCCCCCTTCTACGAAAAAGACACAAGGAATTATTTTTTAAAGCGCTATGTTGTACACGAAATTTAAAATCTTGGGTAAGGTATCTCTCAAATCTTCAAATGCTGTCAAAAAATACCATTGAAAACAATTACCAAACTTAATAACTAAGTGTTTCAAAATTGAATTAGATGAAAGTGATCAATATAAACACTGTAAACGCTTTAATCAATGCATACATATTGTTACCCGTTTGAAATCACAGTTTCTTCACTGTGAATTCGGAGTGTAGACCTATGCATGGTATAAAGTCAATTCACATGTCGCTATACCTCACACAAACTACATAATAAATATCAAAACAAAGAACCAACATAATATCACATCATTCTGCATTTCGACAGATTCGGACAATGTCAGACTAAATTACAAATTATCCTTCTTTTCACAAACAAATCGTCCATTGAAAGCCAGAATAGGCTATCAGCATTCTTTTTACATATGTTGATAGCTCTTTCTGGCTTTCAATAGACGAAATATTCTCACGATACTGTTTGGCTGTCAGTCATGTCGATCACCTCTCACCATATACAGGTTTATATCTGGACCCCTTTGGAAATAAATCTTCGGGCTTAAAGGGTTATCCATGGCATCGAGTTTATTTTATATACACGTTATCCTTCTTTTTGTCAACAATTTACATTTTTCTCTAATTGTTACAATATTTTCCTGTCAAAGAATATATATTTTTTTTAAATTTAGATAGTTATCATGCTAAAACACTGTGATATTGAAATTTTTTTATTATTAAAGTATTATGCATAATATATACTCATGTACATGTTTGTATTGATCTTCTGTTGTATGTAAAATGCGCTTGTATATGTATATATAATAAATAAATAAATAAATAAATATGCTTGAGCAGCAGCGTGTGTCAATTGACGACACCGATATGCTGATATTTTTTAGTGGGTTTATTTTCAGGAAAGATAACTCTACTGCTTTTGCGTCAACGTGACTGCACGGAACCTGGATAAGATATCAGAAAATACGTATATATTTCGCTTATACACGATATAAGCTATATTATTCAAGATGGGGAAGACTGTAAGAAAACCGAAGATTAGAGAAGGGATTAATAAAGCCAATCACAGCATGAATTTAGGTAAGCGATTAAAATTCATCAGTTTTCGCGAATAAGACACCATTTTATGCTACTGTGGAGCCTACAGGCATGGACACTCACGTACATCATTTTGTTTGTTGATTATGGTCACAAGTAACAGAATACACAATAAAACTTAAAAGATTATCAAAGTCTTAAAGAGGGAAAGGGAAGATATCTTTGGGACACCTGTCATGGGGAAGGGGGGATACACTAAGTCGTGGTAGCATGTGGGGGTATAAATCACCATAAATGAAAGTTCAAGTTTCAGAGTTCTCAATCTCCATTTTTTAGTATCGATATTCAGCCAAAAAAATATGTTTCTTTCCCTTTTTTCTAAGCATAATTCCTCCTTCAATCACGCACACTTTTAAGAGCTCACTTCGATAACAAGAATGGTCAGTTGGTAGATTGTTGTACAGTAGGTGTCAGACATTTCACCCCCCAAACAACTTGGAAGGAAACGGCTTGGGGGTGAAATGTCCAGTGGAGGTAACAGTTTTGGGGTGAAACGTCTGGAATTCTTATACAGTATTGTATACCATTTTATTTCAATTTCAGTTTTATCCAATAAAGTTTCAAGACAGCAACTATTTTGAAAAAGTTTATTAATATAATTATTTTATATATGTGCAACAACAAGAAAATTCCCACTCCAGAAGGTAAAGCACTGTTACCCCCAAAAAGAGGGAGAGCCCTGAGTTTCGATTATCCAAAATAATACCTCAATCCCCTCCAATATAGCATGAAAGCCCCTTCATTTGTAGAAATTTCTTTTTATCTTCCAGTTAATATATACTAATTATTAAAAATGTTTCAGATCGACCAAAGAGCAAAGATACCAATATGAGAGACAAGGCTACCATAAAGAGATTGAAGATGTACAAGAACTTCAAGGCTAAGAGGTCTGTTTTATATCTTAAGATATATTATCATATATTAAAAATATATTAATCCATAACTTGAAATATATATAGTATTCAGTTTTTCTTTCTACATGAAAAGATGTAGCCTTATGCCATGGTATAAAAGTTTTGAGAAAAATCCCAAATGTCTCAGCCATTATAGCTTTGGCATGATACCTAAGTAACCTACAGTGTTCCCATTCACGCACAAATGTACGTGAATCACGTACAGAATGCTGAAAAAACGTACAATATATCAGAATATAAGTCTTCTCTACGTGACCGGAACGTACGCAAAATGCCTACGGTTTTACTTTTCTTTCCTTCATTTGAACCTGAATACCTACACGTACGTCGTAGCCCTGTATTTTATGGCATATAAATCGATAAATGTCATTATGATGCTTCAGAAATTCCTCGCTCTAAAAATAGCACAATTATGGTACGTACGATAAGGTTTGAGTGTTCCGAATTTGTTTACAAATGTGCGTCTGCATAAAATGTCGGGGAAAAACAGTCTACGCTGACCGGCCTGTGGAAAATAACTTCCCCAGCACCCGCAGCCGATTTCAATAATGTTCAGCAACAAGATGACGGTCCAAGCGATGTAAATACCATTAAAAGAGGCCAAAATTAAAAACATTTCAAAAACATTGGTTGACATTATTTCCGTGGCTTCGTTTCGACGATGATAATAAAACTATGCATTGCTACGACGTAGAAAAGAAGGAATGCAGACATTGTATTCAGTAACAAAGCATTTTTTATGTTGGTACCCCCAATTTTCACACGGAACCCCCAGAACTGAAAATTGTTGCTCACAGGGGGTTCCATGAACCCCTTGATTAGAAAAGGCATGGGAACACTGACCTATAACTATGATTTGATACATGTACATACCTGGTAGTTGTGAACCATATAGGAGAAGATTGCAAATTGAGTTTTGATTTTTTTATATCTATAAAGTAGTGATGTCCCGATGATTGAATATAATCATATAATCAGCGGTGATCCGCTGATGTTGACGACAATCGAGTCTGCTTGCAGTAATCATTAGTCTGGTGGGTACATTAGTAATTAGTCGTTAATTTATTTTCTTGCGGCATTCTGAACCTTGTTAGTCAAAATATTGTCTGAATGTATTGGCAACAATAAACTTATAATTGTATATTTATTGTTTGTCATGGTAATTATGATGCAAACATGGCATTTGCTTGAATGTCTTCAACTTATTTTATAATGTAAAGTACTGTACAGAACTCACAGTTGAATGTAACAAAATGAACAACAAATGAGGATATGAGAACAATCATTCTGTAAGCATTTATTTCGCAACTGCCAGGCACATACATATGATGAAGCTTTAATATATCAATCTAAAGTCTGAAAAAATTCCCATATACTTTGTCGATATGGCTTCTCTAGTGGGTGGGGTAATGATCGGGAAAATACAAGGAAAAAATGATAAACGTGTGTACCCCTTCTCCAAAATAGAAAGAGAGGCCAAATAAATGAACACATTGTACAAATTTGTTGTTTATTGCTTAAATAAGTTAACATGTAGCCTTAAATAAGTTTAAAAAAACTACAGAAAACATAAAATTAAGCTGAACGCGGCAGGGCCTTTTAATGTAGACCAAAACATTTATGAAAATAAAGAAAGTTTTGATAAAGCATTGCAGGCGAGGATTGCCCTGTCAAAGCTTGACTGACTGAGTTTAAAGCTGAAACATTAATGAATAATCTATGTTCACAATGGGCGTTTACATGTAACAAAATAACAACTGTTCCACCACATTACTATGATCTAAAAGGAATTCATGAAAGTGAATTTATTTCTATCTCATTGTTGACTATTAAAACTTTGAAATGGTGATTTTAATCTCTGACACCAAGATATATAAATTATAAACAAATATAATTATTATGTAATGATGCAAGCAAATGATGTAAAATGTACCTCAATCAGTTTTTATGCCCCCACCAAAAATTGCGGGAGGGGCATATATATTTGCCTTTGTCCATCTATCCCAAAACTTTGTGACACAATAACTTTGAAAGTATTTGTACTACAGACTTGAAACTTCATGGATATAATATTCAGGTCATGAACTTGCGCACCAGGGTAATTTCATCAACCGCCATTGAAGATGACAGAGTTATGGGCCTTTGTTTTTGAAAAATATGGAATTTTATGCATGTGACGCACGTAACTCTGTATGAATTGGTACTGCAGACTTGAAACTTCATGAATATATTATTAAGGACATGAACTTGTGCACCTGGGTATTTTTATCCCCCTCCCCCCCCCCCCCCCCCCACCAAAAAAGTGAAGCATATAGATTTGCCTTTGTCCATCTGTCCATCCCAGAACAGCAACACAGGTAAATCTAAAGGTATTTGTGCTACAGACTTTAAACTTTATGACTTGTACTCCTGGGTGTTGGCCTTTGTTTTTGAAAATAAATGAGTGGGGCATCTGTGTCCTCTGTACACATTTCTAGTTAAAATTAAACTTAAAATTATTAAGAACTGGTTGCAATTGAAACTGACGAGAGATTTTGGTCTGTTTAAATTTGGAAATCAAACCCACTAGGTGACCCATTATATTCAATTAATTTTCAAAGAAAACACTTGTGTGGTCGGTGATTATTTAGAATTGAAGGATATTGTTATTCCAGAGACAAGGTAGGCAAGATTTTGAAGCCTGCTCCGTTCCAGTCATGGCTGACGTCAGGCACTGTAGCCAGAGTGGAGCCCAACAGGAAGTGGTTTGGTAAAGTACTTGATTATAGATCGTCTGTCTTTGACAGTATAATATAAAAAATGAAATAAAATAAAAAAGGCAGTTGTCAGTCCACAGTAGTTGAACATGAGACCATTTCTTTTGGGTTCTAGTAAAAATAAGTGCTTTATTTTTCATCCATATGGTGCATATAAATCATATTAAATATAAAACGGGTCAGTAATTATCATTAGAAGATAAATCTGTGTACTGTCTAAGAAGGACTAATTAGAGGCCTGTATGTGACTAGGGAATACACGAGTCATCAGCCAGAATGCCCTACAGACATTCCAGGATGAGATGGCAAAGGTGAAGAAGGATCCATACAAGGTTGTCATGAAACAGACACGCCTCCCCATCTCTCTCCTCAACGAGACAGCCAAGGTGGGTACCATGGAAACCAGGTGGTTGGAGAGGTAGTAGTGGCAGCTTGTGCAAGGTCTAAGTTTCATGTACAGTTTCAAAATAAACTTTTCCTCAAATAAAAAGTCTTAAATTATGTAGCATTGAAATATTCAAGTTTTTTCAGGAAAATGACATTTCTCCTACCAATATTAATATCATCATCCTCTGATTGTGTTTATTATAAGCTTCAAGCTACCTTTTAATGCAGCTGTATATGTTTTGATTACTGACCGGCTTTGTTTTTATTGCCTGTGACTGTCACAAACACACATTATAGTATTTCCCTGTTTTGTTCTAAGAATGCAAGAGTGCATGTACTGGACACAGAAACATTTGAGGACACATTTGGGAAGAAGAAGAAGAGAAAGCGACCTAACTTGAAAGTCACAGACATGCAGGTAGGTAATAGGTTAGTCAGTTGGAAAGTGACCAAACATAGTTTGGTACTTAGGTGACTGTTTTTAGCTTGTTTGTTACAAAGAAAAAGTTGAGCTGTTATGATCGCTAGATCGTCGTTGTTGTCGTCATTGTCGTGCAGAACATTTAATGTAGTCCATTACTCAGACATGTTGTGGAGCTCTTTTTACACCCCACATTCACAGAAGTGGGGGGTATATAGGAATCGCATCACATCCTGTCCTACACTTATGTTACAAGAAGACAGGTTGGGATGAGGGAATATAAATCACCTGAAGTGATAGTTCTAGTTGTTATAGATCTGTAAACATCATTTTTTTCAGCAACATTTAAACATTGCTTTGTTTTCAGATCTACCTCCATAACTCATCTTTTTAACCTTTATGAGACATACAGTAAAATCTCAATAATAAGACCACCCTGCGGACTACTGTCACCATGTCTTAATAATGAGGTTTTCTGATAACCAAGTTTCAATTTACAGGAAAAGGAGACCTGAAAATAGTGGTCTTAATAGTGAGGTGGTCTGTATAGTGAGGAGATCTTTATATGTGGTTTACTGTACTTAAATGTATAAATAAAGACAAACTTCAGTTTGCAACATGTCTCAGTTTTAAGTCTCATCCAGGCAATTTTAAAATAACTGAAATCACTAGTATGGAAAACACATTACAAGTTGGTGTAAAAAAGATTTTTAATGACGTCATAACAATTTAATTTTTATGTATATACAAATTTGTGCTGGAATGATGATGTCATTCTGTTAACTAATGGTATACAAATGTTTGCATGACTTTTGGAATACATATTTTTATTCTTCACATCGATAGATCAGGTGGCATATTGTTTTTGGTCTGTCTGTCACAAAACTTTAACTTTGACCGAAACACGGAAGTCCTTCCACCTACAGCCTCCAAACAGATATGTTCTTGTAGTGTATACAGGGGCTTAGAAAAAACAAAACCACTGTAAAAATTAAATGCTTACTAAGCAAGGTACATTTTATGCTCACAGTGACAACTGTACTACAGTCACACTCAAAATGCCAAACAAAACATGATATGATATATATACTTTTTGAAACAGGAAAAAAAATCTATTTTTTATTCAGTACTTTGGAATGTGGCCCTATGGAAATACAGTACCAAGTCCATATATCCAGTAGGACTTTACATCATACAAATGTACTTATTTGTTCTATTTAGACTTCCTCTCACTGATATACATTTTTGCATGGTGATACTTCAGGGAGCAAATGCTGTTCTTTGTTAGAATCCCTCTTCCTTTACTCATCTAAATCTACACAATTCTTCAAACAGTCAGTTGCTGACTATTACTGGAAAGCGACAGTCATGAGGAAGCTTGTAGTGTAATAAACAAAAATTAAAACATATAAATGTTTAGGATATAAATAATGTTAAAAAAGTGCTTTTTCAGACTAATCTGAGAAAATAAAAACAAAGTACATTAGCTTAGCAACAGTAGCCAAGGTTGAAACAAGCTAACTAAGGGTGGAAAGTGGGGGAAGATTACTCCAGTATCAAATTATCTTAGGAACTTAGTGATGAGTACTTGATATTGTGAATTAAGTCCCTGTACCATGCTGTATGTATGAATAACATTTCTGTGATTACTGCAGGCCTTTGTTGAGAGTGCACAGACAGCCACAGAGAAGTACAGCAAGGAGAATGACCGAGATTTGGACACAGGGGTACCGGATTTCAGGGTGGAGCCCCTAGAGCTTGTTTTCAAGGCTGGGCAGTCCAAAAGGATCTGGAATGAACTGCACAAGGTAAAGGCCCACTTGTACAGCTTAAGATTGACTTAAGTATAAAGCCTTATGTAATATTCTTTGTGTTTTGATTCATTCTGATGTTTCCCATCTTGTGTTATCAATCTCTCTGCTATAATCAGGTATTGACCTTACAGTAATTGCTTCTACATGTACCATGCTAAACGTATTATGTTCAGAACAGAAAACAGTCAAAATGGCATCAAGAAGTAATATAGATAAACTTATTTTTGTTTCACATAGTGAATTTTTTGCTGTTTCTTTTATATATGGTAATTCATCTCTAGTGAATAAAGTTTTGTTAAAACTGAAGAAAAGAATACAAGAAAATTTATTTTTCACCAAAATCTCATACCTGTATATCTGTTATACTGAATTACTTGCAATATGGTGGAAGACGTACTTTTACTTGTAAGGGGAGATCACTGCAGGAGAGCGTTGTGTTATGTTTAAGGTGATAGACTCGTCAGATGTGCTGATCAATGTGCTGGATGCTCGCGACCCGATGGGGACACGATGCTACCAGGTTGAGGAGTTCCTGAAAAAGGAAAAGCCACACAAACACATCATCTTCGTCATCAACAAGGTGGACCTGGTGCCTGTCTGGGTCACAGTATGTACATGTTTATGTGGGGGCGGGGGCGGGGGCAGTGACTGGGAGAGATTTTTTTGTGTGACATTTGGCATGGTTTACCTGATGGTACACATTTTTTACATGAATCTTTGTTACGCTTGTTGTTATTAGAAAATATCATTGTGTCATTTTCTGTTTAAATATGATTATGGCACATGGCCCTTCTTCTTTCCTAGTCACTGGAGGGGATATATGTTTGTGTTTTGATTTAGTTATGCAGCTTGTTGTTTTACAGCCATGGTTATATGCATTTAACCAAAAATAAAGCTAAATGATCATGAAACAAACAGAAATGCCTTCACATATATTTACCCAATAAAAATGTTTTCCTTAGAACAGTTTAAGGTTTATGACTATCTAAGTAATAACAAATTTATAGGAATGTTCCCCATTTACAAATTATGAAAGTAAAAATTGTGTAACCTTTTTTAAGGTAGTGTTTGGGCAATCCATCACTTTCAGTCATGATATTGTTTACTCATGTATATTGTGATAGAATACAAATGGCAGTAGTTTACACAGGCAAGCTATATAGTATATATAGGATTCCCGTGTATTGTTGTGATGTGCACTCCAAAAAAAGATAATTATCTTTCCATATTGTTGTCAAGGTGGCATAGCAGAATAATCGTTATCTTCAGTGATAGCTTTAATTATATATAAGACAACTCGTATCTTACAGCAAAAGTGGGTAGCCATCCTGTCGGCCATCCACCCAGCCATGGCTTTCCATGCAAGCATCACCAACCCCTTTGGGAAAGGAGCCCTAATTAACCTGCTAAGACAGTTTTCCAAGGTATTCCAGATGCCCTGTCAGTGATATGTGAGAGTCTGTGATAGCTAGTGTGCTAATGTCAGTGATCAATGTTATATGTAAGACTGCTCATTTTGTTCTGGCAGATTTCATTGTTTGTACATAAGTGCAGAAATGTCCAAAAGAAATGAAAAACGGCCTTAGTTATTCTCTGCTGATGTTATACATTAGCAAAATCATCAGCATAAACAGCTTTAAGAAATGACAGATGAGTTGACTGTTAATTTACTTGTATAATGAATAATTGAAAGAAAATATGAGGACTGTTCCAAGTGGTCGAGTGGTTAGAGCGTCCGCCTCTGGTGCGGGAGGTCGTGGGTTCGATCCCCGGCTGCGACATACCAAAGTCGTAAAAATAGTACTGTTATAGCTCCCTTGCTAGAAGTAGTAGGGTATTTGGCCTAAAATCACCTAAGGAAAACTTTTGGGCCCAAATTTGCTTAATAGAGGATGATTTGTAGCATAAAAAATGGTACTGGTATAGCTTCTTTGCTTGGCACTCAGCATTTAAGGGTAGTTCCAAGACTGGTTGGCCCGCTGTCGGTGATAATGTGACTGAGTGTGATATCATGCCACATATCTACGGCCTGATACTGGAGTGTGGCAGCACTATATCTTTCTCAAGTGGACATCGTCTCCAATGACTGAATTACTGTTGGTTGGATATAAAATGCAATAAACAAATAAACAAACAAACAAAAATGAAAATATTTGTACTTTATATACTGGTAAATGGAGTATCATTACAGATACAGGATGGTTAAAAAAAATTGGTACAGGTTAATCCTCAACTAGGAAAGGTAGTGATTCTATTTTTGTATCATTCTGTATTTAACAGCTACACATGGACAAGAAGCAGATCAGTGTGGGGTTTGTGGGCTACCCCAATGTAGGCAAGAGTTCCATCATCAACACACTGAGGGCCAAGAAGGTCTGCAAGGTGGCTCCCATAGCTGGGGAGACTAAGGTACTGTATATATCTGCATTAGATTGGTCAGGAATTAGTTGAGGTATCAGTTTCTCCTGCTGTTACATACCTAAATGTAGGATTCAAAAAAATTTGATGATTTATTTTGTAAAAACAAAAAACAAAAACAAAACTTAAATACTGAAAATCTTTTAATTCTCTTTAATAATGACCTTGTCTTTTTTAAGCCTTTGTTTTTTTTTTTTATTTATTTGTTGTTTTTTAGCTCACATGAGCACAACGTGCTCAAGGTGAGCTTTTCTGATCGCCTTTTGTCCGGCGTCCGTCGTCCGTCGTGCGTGCGTGCGTGCGTCCGGCGTCAACAATTGCTTCAAACAACATCTCCTCCTAAACGGCTTGGCCAATTTGAAAAATATTTTGCAGGAATGTTCCTTGGATGAAGCTCTACTAAAGTTGTATAAATGGTTCTGGTCCATCGCATAATTAGGTCACAGGAGCTAAAAATAGATTTTAAAAATGAAAATTTAAAAAATCTTCTTCTATGAATCCATAAGGCCTAGAGCTTAGATATTTGGTATGAAGCATTATCTTATGGGCCACTACCAAGATTGTACAAATCATAGCCCTATGGTGATAAATGACCCCGCATCAGGGGTCACTTGTTTTACATAGAGTTAAATAGGAAAATCTTAAAAAAATCTTCTTCTATGAATCAATAAGGCCTAGAGCTAAGATTTTTGGTATGTAGTAGCATCTAATGGTTCATTACAAAGATTTTCAAAGTCTTGGCCCTACGGTGATAAATGACCCTGCGCCCAAGTCTTCTCTGAAACCATATAGCCCATTGCTTAGATATTTGGTGTGTAGTATTGTCAGGGGTAAAATGTTTTAGATTAAGTTATATCAGAATCCTTGTCTGTTTAAAAACCTTGACATCAGTTGAAGCAATGGTACTCAGGTGAGCGATTCAGGGCCATCATGGCCCTCTTGTTTAATGAAAACACTCACTTAGCCCCTCACCGCGTTGGTTTGAGTCCTGGCAGGTCATTTGAATTTTCATGTGAGGAAGCCTTGCAGCTGGCTTGCTGTAGGTCTGTGGTTCTACCCGGATGCCTCAGAGCATTTTGGGTCTTCCTCCACCTGTAATTAGCTGGACATTTCTATATGATTGAAATACTGTCGCAGCAATGGTAAACTAAAAAAATCAATCAAAATCTTTTTTTTTTTTATGAAAAGAATGTGTCTCAACCTCAATGTCTGTACTTGGTATGAATAATCAGGCTCTCATCTCAAAATTCCATGTCAATGAATATTTCATTTTTATATAGAAGAAAAAAGAAGGTTGTTTTTGTCTAACACTTATGAAGAGAATCTACCTGGTGGACTGCCCAGGTGTGGTCTACCCCACAGGTTCAACTCCACAGAGTGTGTTCTCAAAGGAGTGGTAGGTATCATTACCTCACCTCCACATTTCAAATGCATACCGTAGGCAGTTACCTTTAGCAAGAATGTAACTTGATTTTGTTTAATACCTGTTTATCTCACATAATTATACCCTTATGTCTATTACTGGTTTAAAGTTAAAAGTATTTGTTTACACTTATTGGATAGAAAGAGGTTTCTCAAATATTCTCATTAGCAACTGATTTGTTATAACATGTCTTAATGAGGAGGAACCAGATACCAGGTTTTCTCTGGCATACAAATTTACCCATTTTGACCTCAAATTGAGTAAATGACCCTTAAATATTTCAAAATTTGTCTCTTTATCTCATAACATGGGTCTTTGTGCCCATTGAAATATTAGGAAATTTGTCCCTGAGATACCTTGCTTGAATGGCATCATATACCTTACACATACATATGGCCCAACGAATGAACCTGAATGTTCATGAAAATATACTTCAGTTTTAACTAAACATCTGTCCTGTCATAATATCTTAGGTACTCCCTTGTCATTAACTAACATATATAATCGAAATTTATTAAATCTTTGAACAGTGATTGTAGACTAAAAAGTGTCACCAAACAGTTGAAAGTTGCTGTGTTTGAACTAATGTAATTTTGTTCAACGCACCATGATGTAAACATTGAAGATATGCATTCTATCAGCAAAGTAAAATCTTGCAGGCATCACAGATGCAGGACCCTGGTTTTTTTTAATCAGATGTATTAGAGTCTTATTCAAAAGCTGTAACAATATCAATCAAGTGCATACAAGGTTTATAGACTTAGCTGAAATTATCCAAAATGTCAAACTCGATGGTGGAGTGCAATTGTAGTTCAATATTTTCTTTGCTGTCCTGTATGGCATGTTGTTGAGATGTGTTATTGAATAAACTCAGAATAATGTGAACCTAAGTTGTCCAGTCTGAGGTGCCATCTCAGTCAATTCCTCACATTCTAAATATATCATGCAGTAGGCCAGCTGTTTACCTGTGCTACATTATACAGGTGAGAATAGAGAACATAAAGGCTCCAGAGGACTACATCTCCCCCATGTTGGACCGTGTTAAGCAGGACTACATTCAGAAGACCTACAATATTTCTAGCTGGACGGACCACGAGGATTTCCTCTCCCAGTTTGCCCGCCGCTCAGGGAAATTACTGAAGGTAATTCTCTTTAACCCTTTCCCTCATAGAGGACACCATGAAAAGACCTATGCAAACAGCATAAAACCAGATCAGCCTGCGAGTAACTTGCAGGCTGATCAGGTTTTATGCTGTTCGCTGCTCCTTAGTGGTCTGGAAATGAGGACTTTATAATTAAATTTGGTAAGGTTTAACTGTCGTTTTCTGAAGATCAGGCTTTATATGATACCTATTGAGGGCGTCAAAATGAGTCTATGAGGGAAAGGGTAAATACCCTGAAGTTTGAGGAGGCGATATACTTAACTTTGATAAGAAGTTAGAAAGTCATTCTAATACAATCAGCAAAATATACTTTATAAGTATAAAAGGCATGTAGCGTGCATTATTATTTTCCGATATATGCATGGTTCAAAGATGACACAATTTGACATCAAGGTAAATTGTACAAAAGACATTTTATCTCTGTAAAACTTCTCAGTCAAGTGATGTGTCCAAATGGAATTTATTTTTGTTTTTCATACAGAATTGCATTGCAGAATAATGCACAGTGTTGCATTCAGATGCTTTTGTAATAAATCACTCAGACCTATGGCCTTCATGATTAGATTACTGCACATTTCAACATAACACCATGCATTGTTCTTCGATTTGGCATGAAAAACGCACCTATTTTCCTATTAATATTTTTATTTATATCAGCTTTTCAGTTTAATTTTTGTTTAATGTATTTGTTGTTGAATTGTTATCAGTGAATTACGGAAAACTCCTTTGAGCCTGTTAATATTGTATTATAGTATGCTTCAAGGATCCTAAAAACCGATTTTTTACCGGTTTTGACCGATTTTGATCTCAATCGACCGGTTCAGATTTCAAAAAGTACCAAAAAAATCGGTCGAAAAAAAATCCATAATCCTCGTCTAAAACTTTCAAAATCGGTCCAAACGGTTCATAATAGTCTCTCTTACACACCAATTGACCTACTTCTTGAATTTCCGGTGTGCCCTCGGGGCAGGTGTCAGTGGGGGTCAGGCAGGGACACCCGTCTAGGTCATTATTGGGCAGTTAAGATGAATGGATTGACGGTTTGTACTTAGCGGTTATTTGGACGGTGCCGTGTAATTATCTATGCCGTAATAATGGACCATTGCTTGTTTGCAAACTGTAACCGGTTGTAATCACAAATAAATAAAAGTTATTGACAAAAAAAATATATAAACACAAAGGCACATAATAAACAACACCAAAACGACTGCTTCCAACAATTTATTGATTCGTTAGAGTCATATACAGACCGTCATATACATGCATTTCCGGTAAACAAACTTTCGATTTCGTAGAGGTAAATATTGCAGAAAAATACCTTATTATGCAACAGGATGCTGAAATATAATAAAAGATCTATTTTCACACTGCAAATGATTCAGGTATGTTGATTGAAAATATCAATGTTATTTTTTTTTTTCGGTTATGTTTTTTTTCGGGGGGGGGGGGTTACGAACGGAATTGTTGTAAAGAGGGGGGGGGGATTTTGTCGTCGACGCGTTGAGATTCCAAAATTTTAGGATCCTGGTAGCTTCATATGAAAACATTAAGAGATGTCAGACAGTCTCATATGAATGTGTTTATATGTATGTGTCTATATGCATGTGTTATATGTGTACAGGGTGGAGACCCAGACTTGAGCACATCAGCCAAGATGGTACTGAACGACTGGCAGAGGGGGAAGATCCCATACTTTGTACGCCACCTGGGTCTGAGTAACATTAATTAGATTCTAATATAAAACTTATTTTTGCTGTATATATTATCAAATGGTAATGTTTAAATTTGAAGGTCACTGGAACTAAAAACTATAGCTATTAGTTTGGAGATGAGTCATTAACCTTTACTTCATGAATATTCATATTCAAATTGTCATCCTACACTCACTTTGCATGAAGACAAGGTGGTATGCAGGAATATATCTTAAGTGATCGTTCTAGTTAATAATTTATAGTAGTAATTATGATTTTTCATTGATATTAAATTTAATTGAAATTTCATCATCTTGGTTTTCTTGGTACATATATAAGTAAAATGTGGTCTATTCAGTATACTATTTTGTTGGGAGGAATATTTTTTGATTCAATCATCCATAGAACAACAAATACTTGTCCATACCATGAAAAAGAATGGTTTTACAATATTGTTAATAAATTTAATCACAGGACAGTGGATCATCTTCTCACGGTGAAGCAGCTGCCTCCCAAAGTGCAACAGGACTACAGGAAGATACGGGTTGAGCCCAAGTTTACAGGGGATGATGTACAGGAAGTGAAACTTGACAACTGTCAGGATGACTCGGATGTTGAGGAGGAGGCTGATGATGCAACTGTAGAGGGTGATGGAGATGATGAGGAGGATGCTTTGGTAGAGGGGGATGATGATTCTGATGGTGATGAAACAGATGAGGATGAAAATGATGAGGGTGAGGATATTGACTCGGAAGGACTTAACAGTAACGATGTTGATGACATGGTAGAGGAACTGAAATGTAGTGAGGTTTCATCAAGCTGTGATAAGACAAGTAAAAAATTAAAGAAAAAAGTGAGCAATGATGCAAGTTCCTGTCCAGTTAAAGACAATAAGAAAGAAAAGTTTTCTCAGAAAAAGAAGAGTCATAAGTCAACCACAGACACTGTTGAGGTAGTACATCTAGATTCAACACAGGATGTTAAGAAGGGAAAGAAAATTGGGCATTCTAAAGGATCAGCAGTGTTGTCTGAAAGTATCATTGCAAAACCAACCAAGTACAAGAAAGCAGACAGAAAATCAGGTAGGAGTCTTTCATGGATCCCTTCTCTGCCTTCAGTGAATGTGGTCACAAATAAATATTAGTTTAAATTCAAGACTGACAAATCAGTTATTATGCCTCCTTTCAAAGAAGAGAGGACATGTACGTCTGTCTTCTGGTTGATTAGACCTTAGATGTAATTGTTGTCCATTAAGTCTTGTACTTGGTGTTATTATTATCATTATAGTAGAATACCCCCATTGATTGTGGAATTGGATCTTCAAATGTCAAGGTCACACTTGTGTTGAACTCTAATAAGGAATGTTAAGCTGGTTAAAAAATTCTGTAACAAGTGGTGATAGTCAGTGATACAACACAGTCTATTTATGGTCTTGTTCCTCACTGGAATAAAGAGAAAAAATGTAAAGATTGACTAAGGTCAACCACCAATTTCCTGTGCTTGTTCCATAATAAATATTTGTAACACCTTTGCATAGTCTTCATTCCTCCAGATTGAAGAGTGTGACAAGAGTGACCATACTGTAGATAAACAAGACTATATTTTATCATTGACTTAAGTTACAATGTTAAGTGATTAAACTACAGGTACCTCTGTATGTATTTGATTGAAGACAGCACATGTTAAGGGAAAACATTGAAGAAAAAGGGGCTATGGTATAGGATAAAATTTTTGGAAGCCTGTGATTGTTTTTTAGCTCACCTGAGCACAACGTGCTCAAGGTGAGCTTTTGTGATCGCCCTTCGTCCGTCGTCTGTCGTGCGTCGTCAACAATTTGCTTTAAACGACATCTCCTCTGAAACCGCTGGACAGAATTTAATGAAACTTGGCAGGAATGTTCCTTGGGTGAGGCTCTACAAAAGTTGCTAAAATAAAGTTGATCCATATGAAGAACTCTGGTTGCCATGGCAACAAAAAGAATTTTTTTTTGAAAACTTTAAAAATCATCTCCTTCAAAACTACTGGCCAGATTTCAAAATAATTTGGTACAGATGTTTCTTGGGTCAACCTCTACCAAAGTTGCTAAAATTATTCCGATCCGTAAAAAATAGAGAAACCTTTAAAAACATCTCCTCTGAAACCACTGGACAGAATTTGATTAAACTTGGCAGGGATGATCCTTGGGTCAACCTTCACAAAAGTTGCTAAAATAAACTTGATCCATGTAGAAGTCTGGTTGCCATGGCAACAAAAAGAAAAAAAAAAGAAAACTTTAAAAATCATCTTCTTCAAAACTACTGGCCAGATTTTAAAATAAATTGAAACAGATGTTCCTTGGGTCAACCTCTACCAAAGTTGCTAAAACTATTCCGATCCGTAAAAAAACATGGCCGCCAGGGGCGGGGCTTAGTTGCCTTATATGTATATAGAGAAACCTTTAATCAACATCTCCTCTGAAACCACTGGACAGAATTTGATTAAATTTGGCAGGGATGATCCTTTGGTCAACCAACACAAAAGTTGCTGAAATAAACTTGATCCATGTAGAACTCTGGTTGCCATGGCAACAAAAAGAAAAAAAATTTGTAAACTTTAAAAATCATCTTCTTCAAAACTACTGGCCAGATTTTAAAATAAATTGGTACAGATGTTCCTTAGGTCAATCTCTACCAATGTTGCTAAAATTATTCCGATCCGTAAAAAAACATGGCCGCCAGGGGCGGGGCTTAGTTGCCTTATATGTATATAGAGAAACCTTTAAACAACATCTCCTCTGAAACCACTGGACAGAATTTGATTAAACTTGGCAGGGATGATCCTTGGGTCAACCTTCACAAAAGTTGCTAAAAACTTGATCCATGTAGAACTCTGGTTGCCATGGCAACAAAAAGAAAAAAAAAATGAAAACTTTAAAAATCATCTTCTTCAAAACTACTGGCCAGATTTTAAAATAAATTGGTACAGATGTTCCCTGGGTCAACCTATTTATCTCAGGTGAGCGATTTAGGGCCTCATGGGCCTCTTGTTTTTTAATCATTTTGCTACAAATTATTACGTTTTTTTATTGGTTCCTGAAGTGGACCAGTGTTGAATGCAGGAAAAGTCTTAGAAAATTCCCAGCCTTAGATAATGAATCTGTAGTCAGTGAATATTATAAGGGTGAAAATATAATTCCTGACTTTGGTTGCCCGGTATTAATTGTCCATTTGTGAAATAAATTGCAATCTTTTTAGTCACTGTAGGATGTCTTTTTTGACTGTTTAGGTGTTTTTAATTCAGTAATCTTATTACAGTCGAACTTCAGTGACTCGAACACTGAAATCTTTTTGTTTTTGAATTACAAATTATGTTTT
>CM037782.1:33461524-33511524 GCA_021229015.1 Solen grandis | reverse complement strand
CACATTCAAACTTGTATGTCGTATGTTTACTTCTTCTTACAATTCATATATATTTTCAATCAAAACGTTTTGGACAGAAAAAAGCATATAAATAATTTGCAAAGCTCTCTATTCAAAGAAATTGTCTTCCTTATGAAAGCATTGATTATTGATTATTGTAGGTAAACATTTAGACCTAAAGCAAACTGCAGGGACTGCACGGGCGGCGATAGCCAGAAATCCATTGTGAAGCGAAACCAAACAAATTCTGACTGTACTAAGAACAGTAATAAAGACTCAAGATTTTTCTTATCGAATAAACGAAGGAAATATCATATACATGTAGTTAAGCTGGATCACATTTTTTTTTTCTTATTTTTAGTATATGTACAATTTCTCTTTTATCAAAACGAAATGTGAAAAAGTAGATTGGGACAATCAAATCACTTCTTTTTTATGTGAAGAATATACTTCAGCACTCCTTTTCGATTGCATTATTTTCAAGTGTTAAATTTTCAGAAAAAAAAGGAAGTTCCACAGGCGGAAAAAGCTATACAATTTGTCAATTTTGTGGTCCAGCATATCTAGAAAAGTAAACAGATGCACGCATAAACACTTAGACGGACAGGAACACGCAAAAATGACAAAGACGGTGATGAAGATCCAACATGTTTTAAAACTAATAATAATATCCCTGTAATGGCGAACCTTATAGCCTTTCACGGAGATAAACACGGTTACCTAACGTTTAATTAGGGTACCTTGGTTATCTTGGTAGAGGTTAAGTGGTCCAAGACGTAGCGGAACCATTACAAGGACTTTTCCTTAAATTGAACACCGTAAATTAATTAAGATGTAGATTGTTTGGACACTGTAAAATCATCTTAATATAAACATAGTATTTAGGTTGCGATAACTTAAAAAAATACATTTTTAGCACTTTTATTCGGGGTTGGGATTCTAATAAATTAAATTATGAAGTTGAGATGTCGTTATATTTGATTTTCTTTTACATACGTAATTGTAAAACGTTTGATTTAACACAGCAGACACCGTCACTTAGTATTATCTTTATTGCAGTTTAAATGTACTTAAACATGATCTACATATGAATTTGATTAATATATGAGAGGTGAATTTGTGATGTCAACAAATGTACAATATGACGTCAACTGCTTCCGGTATATCACAGCGCATGCGCTAACTAAAATGATCTTAAACAATGTGATCTACCTTTTGTTCTGTAATAAGTTAAGCAATATATACAAATATCATAAAAGGTCTAAACAATAACAATAACAACATGTTTTAAGTTACGCTAATTGGTTAATTGGTGAAAATTTTATCCATGTTTGAATAGTTACCTAGGACTGGATCAAACAAGATTAGTCTAATTATACACGGAATTGGCACTCAGAATAATCAAATAATGACGTCACATGACTTTGGTACAAAGTCACGTGTTTGTCATCTGTCCTAATTCTAACTCTACCAAAATGTAGTCGAGAAATCTTCAGATTGTACTATCTATGAGTTAAAGGAATTTCCATTAATTTACATTGTAAATAAGCATTGAGGAAAGGATAAAGCTCAAATTGTCAAGGGTGCACCGTACTGATCAATAAAAGCTGAATTATGTGACCAAATGGATTATGTGGTTACTTTATTTATATTGACTATGTACATTGTACACGTCGAAAACTAAAGCTTTGTAATTATGTTGTAGGGTCTGTAAAATGAATCTCTAATTCTGACTGTGTAGTTTTGCTTAATGATTTAATAATGCAAACATATGTATACCAAGTGTTTCTTATTTATCATTTATAAAAACATTTATAAAAATAAATTAAATAAATAAATAAATAAATAAATACAAGTATCAAGCATTGAAAAAAAAAAAGATTAATTGACGGATCGATTGGTTGATCGATAAACGATTGACCAGCAAAGTACCCTATCATCCCATTTTCTAGCAACAGTAGTTTGTTAATAAGCGGTCTATAATGACGTCATATATATATTCCTTGACAGGAGGTGACGTCAAATAACACTGTAATCTGGGTAAGTGTATATTAGGAAATAAAATAGATCTGTACAATCTTAACTTATCCTAATAATAAAACTGGCATTAGGTCATCGTAATATGAAGTAATGGCAAGGCGTAAGAAAAAAAAAGCGATAACCTCTGTGTAGGAAGCATTACATATTGCGTATGAACGCAATAACAAACAGGTTGTCACGCAAAAACCTCCGAATTCGCACGCAGTAATTATCGCGCGCGAATATATGCACGCGAAATAAAATTATCTACCATGACCCCCTTATTCAAACATATCGAAGTATATTAGTTTCTACACGTTTTATCATTGACTTTGGGTAGAAGAAACAGTATTAAAAAGTAGGAAGAGTGTGTATAGATCTATACTTGGAGCAGAGTTTAAAGACAGGCAATGTAATCTAATGATCAGTTACCATTGTACGGTGTTCGTGCCCAATTGTACAAAAATAAACCAAAGTCAGCCAAGTATGTCACAGAGTGTTACCTGTACATATCATTTGCTGACGAGGTGTGTTCTTCTTCACAGGGCAGAACAAAACGAGGTCAAACCAGTCTGACCTTTTAACAAAACAATGGAGCAATTTGCAAGCTTTATTGTTAATTACAACAAAAGCACTAACAGTTTGCTGGTTGTTTTATTCCTAACAAAAGCCAGAAAAAAGGTTTCTTTCAAAAGGTGGGGAAGTTTGGTTTGGTTAGACTCATGTGGCCTAAAGACCTCATTTGGGGGTCAAATTATTACTAAAAAAAATAGACCGAGACCAAAAGTTCATTCTGTGTTTTAATACCTTTCGAAATTGAAACGAAAAAGAGAATGAACCTATAGAGCTCACAGGTTGTGTTTTACTAAATAATTTTATAGCATAGGTAAGTATTCAGCCGTTTGTCTGAGTTGATAAATCAATCAACTGCAGAACTTAATAAGATCTGTTAATTTTCTGTGGCTTTTTCATGAAACTGAATGTGTTAGGAATGAAACCTTTGACACCACTAATCTTTAATCAATCCGATTTCGAATGCGGCCGATTAATGGAGTTATAGCGGTAAAGTTCAGTGGAACAACACACGGATCTAGACTAATGGTCTGACCGGCTGGACACTCCTCCAACAGATTTTACTGACCCCCTTAACTTAAAAAAGAAAACATGAATGAATTTCGTCTACGTTGAAGAGTACATTAAAAACCAAGACCGTGAATCGTCTATTGTAAGTTTGCGTTAGAAATGGAGATTGCCAGTTGCCATTTTGAAGTCTAAATTAGAAATCGAGATTTTTGAGGTCTGAATTATAAATGGAAAATGCAAATCGACTATTTTGAAGCACACACATTTGAAGCACACACATGAAACTGAGATTACAAATTCCCTTTTTCTTGATCTTCATTAGAAATCAAGATTGCCACTTGTCTGTTTTGAAGCCTAAGTTAGAAATCGAGACTTTGATTTCCCTTTGGACGGACCATTGTTTTATAAATATTCTTAGCTGAATTTAGGATAATTAGATAAATGTCTGTGTTCTTTATAGTTTTCTTTATAGATATCTCCTCTTCGTCGTTGTTACTAATCATTTATCATTTTTTTATCGTAAGCCCGAACGGTCTGGTGTTTGACAATTTGAACATTAACTCTACTACATCGAACAATCGTGTGTTTGTCAGCTGTGAATGAATAATTGATTAAGTCCCTAGCGACATTTGCCACTCCTTAAATAATAAAGTTTAAAAATAGTTCTCTTTTCAAATACTTTAACCCCAATATCGATTAGTGAAAAAGTGGTCCCTCATTTTTGTTAAAATAAACACGAACTTGGAGTTACCATAAACAAGTACGAAAACAGAGGTTTTAGTAGCTGAATGTTGCGGCTAGTACAATAGGGTCACTGCATGCGATTAAAATAGGATGTAAGTATTAAACAAACAGTGTTACCAGATAGAGTAAACATACTTCATTTGACCAGTTTAAACAAATGAACGTAAAGAGTATGGTCAAACGTTCGTATACAAAGAAAAAATGAATTCTTCTCGATATATCGAAATACAGTAAATTTGATATTTAATTTCGAAAGATCGAGAGGCTCGAAAAACCGAGATTACATTTGTCATCTTAACCTTATCACTGTAAGTCTTAAAGATAATGAGAGATTAGAATTATTTTGTATCTCATATCAACATATTTTTAATATGATAATGTTTGATAAAATCTTTAAAAAAAAGTCAAGAAAGGCGAACAACAACAAAAAACATAATGCATATATTTGATATAACGTTTAAAGCAATGGAACTTACTAAAATTCAAACTAAATGACCAAGAATTGTGAACACATTGAATACTTTCTTACAGTATATATCAAAATATATATGCATTCTTTTCTTAAATTCAAACTCAAACCAGCACTTACAACAATATCTTATCCCTTAAAGTTCTGAAAAAAAAAATGAGTAAAATTTGCTACTATGAATTGTAGATGTTAAAAATTCAATGACCATCAAATATAGCTTTAATCTTATCGACCATGTTTTTTTTTTCTTTTTTGAAATGCTAATGTTTTATCATAAGTTTATTTTGAGAAATTATACATGTACAGTCAAACCTGTATGAAGCAGTCAGCTGAACGAAAAGGTTATTCTGTTTAAACGGCCATTAATTACATACCGAAAAATCAAACACAAGAACAAAAAACGATTTATTTTTTGTTAACTGCCTTTGAGTAGCCATCTTTGTCAAACAGGCATATTTCATGTTCTTTTCTTGACTGGTCTATAAAAACATGTTTGACTGAATACTTTTGATGAAACTTTAATCATAAAAATGCAATAGATCTATTTTGACAATTAAGTATTTTCTGTGAATAAAGTAGACAAATGCAATACCTATCATTTACAGAATAATCAATTGAAAACTTTGACACTAACAATATGATCACTTTTCCTCTTTCAAAACAAACAAAAAGCGTGATTAGAGTCTTTGAAAGACAGTATGGTTGCTGAAACACTTCCTAAATGAAGCAAACTATCACAGATAAACGTTGCACGTCAGGGTTCAATGTTCGAACCAGTTGCTAGCGCCTTCCTCCTTTGAACACTAAAGGAATATCACGACACTGTCTGAAAGCGTCATCTCGCCCCAACACTAGTGGAAACAAAACGTCCCGCTTTGAGCGATTCCGGTGAAGAAACCGGTGCCGTTTGCAACAAAAGTTTTGAACAAACTCAGCGTTTGCTCTCAAATCAGGAGTCACCGTCGTAAACAATTCGTATTGCAGTATCCCTCTGAGGGGGTTCATCCCTATATTCTATTTCCGGTTCCTCGGGGGGCTCTGCTTCATCAACACCGATAAGCCAGTTTCTTACTCTCACGTCCGTTTCGTTTTCAGAACCAGAGTCAAGGTCATTTTCAGTCACACCCGATTCTTCGTCACTTCGGCCTTCGTGTGAATTCAGCCCTAACGCTGACTGATACTTTCGCATTCCATTCACGCTTCCATTTAGGCCGTTCTTGTGCTTCGTCGCCTTGTCATTTTTAGCATTATTTTGTTTGTTCAATGCGTTCTTTTTCGACTCAAGACTTTTATCCGACACGTTCCGTCGTAAAGTGTCCTTTTCACTATTTCTTCGTTTAGAATGGTTATATCCAATAGAATTCAGCTGGGATTCACTTCCGCTGTGTACAAGTTTGCGTGGCGTCGCGACGGCGGCGTCTTTACACGTCTTTCCCTTGTTCCGGTTGTAACCAGTCACGCTGGTGCACCGCGTCGGATGCAAAACAGTCGTCATGCCGTTTTTCATGCCTGGCGTTTCTAGTTTAAAGGACGTTCCTGGAAAATATCACCAAAGCACGTTAAAATTACTTCATATTTTGAACTGGAATAAAACGTAATAATGGAAAAAGTAAATAAATTCGTTTAATGACTGAAGCTTGGAAGTAAAATATTATAAACAACAACATACATGGACATAATAATAATAATAATAATAATAAATAATAATAATAAAAATTAAAAAATTAAAAAGTATATATATAAAAAACCACAAAACACAACAAAACTCAACAAACATAAAACACCACATGTTTATTGTAATGATGATATTCCTACCAAAACTGTCAAACTATCCTTTGCGTTTATATTTAATTATATTCCTGACAAAGTAAATAATTCGGCAAGCTTCGCATCCATTTCATTACACCGTCTTTCCTCGAGCTTTTCACGCAATCACCTGAGGTGAGGACACCAGTGAATGCCGACAACGGGGTACACTGTATTTATATATAGCTTGCGCTGATCAGTGAAATGTTTAAACAATGATAAAGGTGTTTTATTAAAATAGACGGCCTTACGGTTTAAGATCATGAAATAAAAGCAATTCAGTTTAAAAATAAATGCCTGAAATCTGATACCGGTAGTTCGTCATATTGGACAAGCTGGAATGTGACCGCGTGATATTAGTGTGTTAATTAGAACAAAGGCTCATTAGGGTACAGTAGGCCAGTAAATAGAACAATTCTGAAAATTGGCACGGACTCAGGAATATTAACATGATATTGTTAAAGGTTTAAACAGTCACGTGATTATTGTGAAGCTGTTGTATGTGTAATCATAATTTCGTAATAACACACGTATGTATTTTTAATATGTACGTATATACAAAGTTGTGCATTAATTGCAGCCGAACTTTTTTACGCCCCATTAACAGCATTTTAGTCATTTACATTGTTAATATGAGATATGTTGAAATCACGCAAAAACCATGATCTAACACCATATTTCGACACGGGAAATATCATTTATAATAAGATTAATGTCGATAAAAATAGTTCTGATTTATTTCCCTTGTGCTTGACGCTTAGCTCATAAGGGAATTCCAGGCCTGGTTGACTAATTATCATGTCAGTCGCCCACGGTGTGATATCGCAGTGAGGCAGCACTATATCTGTAAAATCCTAAAATGACTAGAATACTGTTGGTGGGGCGTTAAACCCAAGTAAACAAACAATTAATGCATGCCAGCAAAATGGAAGCTGTCAATGTGTATTGTTTTGACAAAACGAACACAAAAAAAACGACGAAAATTCCGGTTTTTTTTTTTAATATTTTCCCCGTATATTCTCACTTTAATTTATACTGGAACAGTGTGTTTTAAGATTTAATATACAGTTTTGTTGCTAAAAATGAATTCCGAAAATAAATATTTATGTATATAAGGTTTACTTTAATTGTATCATTTTAATATATTCTGGAATGATTATCAAATATGAGTACTGAAAAATGGAACGGGTCACATTAGAACACATTCTGTCGCATACAATCCTGATAAGAGAGCGAAATTTTATTTTTACGATAAGTTTCACCCTACATTTGCATATAAAATGTATTTTACCTATTTTTGTAGAAGTTAGTACCAACAAACTCTTAAACCCGCTTAAAACAGTACCAATACTGTAAAATGAAAGGTTCGTGCATGAAAGAAACACTTTAATCTCGATCTAAACATGAACATTTACAAGTTTTCAATGCGGGAGGTAAGAAAGGTCTGCCTTAAACAGACTGGTAGATGGCTTTAATCAAGCTCTTCAAAGATAAAGTGCGTGAATCAGTCTGTCAAGCGCTTGCAAATGACGAGTTAAAAATCTTGACATAAATTTCGTATCTCGAAACCGATACAGTCGATTGAGGGGGGAAATGGACTTACATCCCCTGTAATGTCGATTTAAAATCGAAGTTTTGTCTCTGGGGTGTTGTAAATCTCAATGAAAAATAAATTGGATGAAGGTACGAAAGTCAGACATAAAAGAGGCATAAAAAAGATAAGACCATTGAAAAGGACGAAAAGAGAAATTTAACAAATTTAGAATAACGTTATTTGATTTGTTGTGTCATTCGGTACAAAAAGTTACATATAGATATATATTTGTTTAATCTATCTATCTATCTATCTATCTATCTATCTATCTATCTATCTATCTATCTATCTTCTGTCTGTCTGTCTGTCTGTCTGTCTGTCTGTCCGTCCGTCCGTCCGTCCGTCCGTCCGTCTGTCTGTCACAAAAGAGTGTTTTAGAGAGAAAGAGAGAGAGCGAGAGATTAGTCAATGATGTTTGTTTATTCATCGTCCATTTTCCACATAAGAATTATGTAAATTTATCCTAATCTCATCTTTATTTACTAAACATCTATATTAACACACGCATACACAGGTTCCTGTAAACATCCAAAAATCATTATCAGTATTTTGTTTTTGTTTTTTCTTGTTCAATCAACAGTTATGTTTACAATGGAATCTAAAATGTCGCATCAAACATCCATAAATTCTGTAATGTAATGACTACAGAATTTACAATCAAAATCTCATAATTGAGTGAAAATCGGGCTATGGTATGGAACAAAGTTTACAGTCAGACTGGTTCCATATAAAGTTTTAATAAAACAAAGTGAAAAATTATTCATTTAAGGAACTGCATTTGTTTAGTTAAAACCCCAAAAATAGATTTATGCCCGTTATGGGTAAATATATGATTTGATTAAAAGCCCCAAATTCGATATGCAAATATCTTTTTTTCCCCACTGTATACGCCATTTCATTTTAAGTGCACATTAAAACATACAATCTTTTCATTTTACGTTCAGTCTGACCCGGAATCTGATTTTTGATCTATAATTGACAACGGCGGATTATTACACGTTATTTTTAAATTTTTTATTATTGTAAACTTAATGATAATAATAATTATAATAATCATAATAATGTTTGGTTCTGTAATTGAATTGAAATGATAGATGCTTAATATATTCATAAAATCAAATATAAGGAAATTATCATTCAATAACTAGCTCGAATTCTATCTTTAACACTAGGTAATGCTTTAATATTCAAATATTTCGAACACATTCCACCATTTTCGTGTATAGAAGTACCTAAGAAAATGACAATGTTGAGATGAATAACATTTTGTATTGGTCACCAATATCTGTGATCAAATGAAATATCTAGGCAGTTTTATTAGGGACACACGCATGATAAAGTATGCCCCTTAGTATTAAAGTATTGTTTATCGCTAAGTAAAGTTATCGCTAGTTTTATACTGATATTAATAAAACAAAAGTTTAGATGAAGGCATACATCTCAAGTAAAACTCAAGTTACCAAGTATAAATATTTAATAGAAATAAATAAATTAGAATATCGCAAATGACTTACGTTGTTTTAAGTCTTGAATCAAATCCGGTGTTATCGTTTGTTTTACTGTCCGTACTTTTGCACCGGCAGACAACACCCTGGCACCACTTTTCTGACTGGACGATGACGATGCACCGCTCTGAGAGTTTATCCTGAAGCCTTGTACCGAGGAATCACTGTGTATACTTTTCCTGGTTCCCTTTTTAGCATCCGGTTTAAATCGATAGTTATGAAACGTGCTACTTCGGGATGTCAGAAATCCGTTGTTAATTAAAGAAGAACTTTTGCCACTAACTGAAATTGGAGGCAGTTCGGGAGCGCTCATTCTCCTCGCGCCCAGCTCTGCAAAATCCAAACCATCTGCAGTTTCTTCATCACTGGAATTATCATTCAGATTCCTTGTAAATAATTTCAAGTTGTTTTCACTTGCCTTGCTAGTTTCAGGTATGGTGAACTTAACCGACTGCGCGCTTGCTCGTCGTCTGTTATACCTAGCCGATACGAGCTGGCTACCCGAGTGGTTCGATGTTCCGTATGAAGGCTCGATAAAATCTGATCTGACCGAGTACACCTCATAAGTTGACGGGTCGCCGATACCTGTATTCTCCTCTCGGCGCATGCGCGAAGGCTGTTTCATGGTGAAGTGTTCAAAGTGGAATCGGTATGTTTGATCTGTCTATGCTTCAACAAAAGATCTTTTCAGTTCTTTATTTGTTGTGACATTGCCGTGTTTTTGTATTGTGTCAAAATTATAGTTAGATATAAGACCATAACCTCAAAGTTCAATACATCGAAAGCAAGCCGGTATTGATGACGTCATAGCGCAACATGCGAAAAGGGAGCGATCATTGGAAGCTATTGATCAAGCAATGGAAGTGTTTGGTGAAACACGACAGATCTGTTTGCAGTTTTTCCCTTTTCAATGGTGAAGTTGACCTGAAAATAAAGATAAATAAACAATTTTAGAATAGATATCGATGTGAATTTTAAACTTGATAGATATTATTCTATAGCCTGAACGAGCACCGGAAAGAGGTTGCAATATTCCCAAGCACAATAAGCTATATGCTTAACAAACCTCAAAATGAAACCCTAATAGATAAGGATAAACGCAAATATCTTGAACAATAGACCTATAGCTGATTATGATTCTTTCATTACCTAGCATATATAAAGTGTAATGTTCACATGACATAATAGTAACCAATTATTTCCCGTTTTCAAGTTTGATTTATGTGTCAACAGGATATAGCGAAGAATGCTTGAGAAAACTTAAAGTGTTTTTCCCCTAATTTACATTTAGAGAATCAGCATTCACCGCATGATTAATGTTCTAAATACACATATCAAATGTGATTCTAAAAGAGCCATACGGTTTAAGTAAGCAAACGACTTAAAGGGAATTCACCGGACTATTTAAATAATAAAGCAATGAAGAAAGTGACCCTAGTCACCGTAAAGAAATGCTCATTGGTCATATCTAAAGATATGAACAATAATGGGAAAAAAATTCTAAAATCGTATTATGATGATTCAGAAAATAAAATTGAGAAAACCCCAAGGTGATAATAACAGTTTTGTTAAACAACATATTGTTTTAGGGTAAGGTTTTGCATCTGTCTGTAAAATATTCGGTTTTGAACTAATTTTTCTTTGAAGCAAATATAACACGTATTTTAAGTAAGAATACGATAGAAAAAACAAAACAAAACAAGATTACTTGAACAGATGCGTTATAATTGCATTGGGTAATACGTATATGTGGCAGTTTTATAAATCCCTCAGGCGGACAAAGTCTCTAAAGGATATAAATACTGTCGGTGGGACATAAAACACACCGAACAAACGATTTGAGAGCAATGGCGATTTTTTTTTTTTTGGGGGGGGGGGGGGGGGGGGGGGGTTAACGCCCCACCGACAGAATTCCAGCCATTTTTGAGACTTTTGCTTATATGAGACGGATATAGATCTGCTTCACTGCTATATCACGCCGTGGACAAATGGCAGGATACCACACCCAGTTATATGATCGAAACACTAAAGCCATCCCGTCCAGGAACTCCCTGCTCTAAGCACAATGGAGATATAAGAGACAGTACATTTAATGAACGTGGTATGTCGCGGCCGGAGAACGAACCCACGACCTCCCCGTTATTTAGCGGAGGCGCTAATCACTCGGCCAACGGGACCATTGAGTGCATTGAAGCACACGTCATTTGCAATTTATTTTGAAGTCATCCCTACAAGTTCACAATGCCAGACTTAATATTTAGTAAATCACGTAAACAAACACGAGATAACAGTTACTGGTCTACACCGGAAAGCAATTTTACCTGAATCAAAACAACTGAACAAAGGGATTAAACAATGAAATATCATCTGTGATTTACAGACGTTCTTTTCTAGTTCACCTGAACTAAGATTTGAAGACGACAAATACAAATGCCCTTCTGCCCTAACTGCAAAAGTAATTGATTCACCGTCTATGGTAACTTTAAAGGGTTTTGGGCTTAAGTGAGTTCAACGGATCCATTGGCAAATCATATGATAAAAAGGTATACCTTAGGGTTGTACAAAAGGGTTAATATTGATGACTTAACATTTGCACTTATCGTGATGATGTGAACTTCAAAGCCCGTCTTAAAAGTTGTAAGGTTATCTTGGTTAGAGGGGTGAACTTTTTTCAGGATTACTTCATTACTACATTGCAGGGTTCGTGCTCTGTTGGACCTTCTCAAATGAAAACGAATTTTCAATAGTTAAATATTCTTGCGAGGATCCTTTTTTCATCAAAGGCTTTTATTCATTTAAATAAAAATCAAATCCACGTTGCAACGAAAGCCATATAAAATTATGCTAATAATAAAAGTGTTACGTCAGCACTTCGAATTTGAAATTTAATTTTAAAAGCACCACACAAATTTGAAAGACCACTATTATTTTATCTTTTTCGATTATGCTATTTTTTTTTAATTTTCACATAAAGGACATTAGATCAGAAATGTATTCATGATATTGCCTTTTATGTGTCATTCAGTACAAAATATTGAAATGGCGGAAAGCACCTTTTGGAGCGGAATAAATATCCGCTGATCTTAATTAATCTTTTTGCCTTCCCAGTGGCCTTGGAACAACAGTCGCATTAAGGGCGTAAGGTCGGACGTTTGATCATCAGAGGTTTTTTTTAATGTGTTCTGATATATTAGCCTAGATTTGTGCAAAACATGTAAATTTAGTTCGGAACTAGCTGTCAGGGTAACGTGACCATTCCATTTTGCAGTAACCAAGGCAGCACTACAGCTGCAAAGTTTATTGAACAGCGAAGTCAACGACACGTCTAATGATGGAGCAAGGAAATAAACTGGTCTTAAACATGAATGTTTCGAAATGAAACAAAGGACTATGTATTTAAAAACAATTAAAGTTAATACGTTTTTTTTTTTTCTAAAACAATAGCTAAGGGGAAAATGAAAATCAGACGAAAGGCAATTACTCCAATAAATGTGAGTATGAAATGAAACAAAGACATTGTTGGTATGTAAAGTAATGAAACCAAAGACAATGTGTTTCAATAAATGCATGTAAAGTTAAAACCAAAGACATTGGTGCAGATAAAATGTGTGTAAAGAGATGAAATCAAAGACAATGGGTTTCAATAAACGTGTGTAAAACTAAACCCAAAGATAGTGTTCATTATGTATAATGTATCATGCTGCACGTTTAGCAACGGTATTAATCTCTGTTCCAAGGGTAGTTGAAAGATTCGATGATTTGCAATGTGTACCCTTCCTCGAATATCGACAGTAATTAAGACCTTAATACAAGGTCTTTGATAATGAATTACTGTCTCTACAAATCGAAGTATTGACCACGCATGCCATTAAAGTGTCACTAATTGAAACAGAGGATGATAAATTGGAGGTAAAGGCTTAGCGAGTTAACGATGATAATCCCATTCGAAAGATGGCCCAAACTTGTCGTTCATATCTGCACGTATATATCTGTATGGATGTCACATCTATCTATACGGCCGAGAGAGGTAGTAAAAATGGGCTAGAATCCTGAGATCAATAGCCTAGTATTTTATTTCTCTCTCTCTACCTCCTCATACCGCCCCCCCCCCTTCTCTCTCTCTTTCTCTCTCTCTCTCTACAAGGAAGGTTCAATTTTCAGTCGCGATATACCAAAATGGAATGACGCTCCGCGAAAAGCAGTAACTGATATAAACGTATTTAAAAACAACTACAACACAACAACAACAACACCCCCCCCCAAAAAAAAAAACAAAACAACAACAACAAAAAACAAAAAAAAAAAAAAAACAACAAACAAAAAAAAAAAAAAAAAAAAAAAAAAAAAAAAAAAAAAAAAACGTCTGATTGGAATAATTCTGATCTACCATTCTTACACTTTCAATTAACCCATATTAATCATGTCTCGTCATCTGAATCATTAGATGCTTGGTTTATAAACATGCTAATACAGAAAATACGAAATTTATAAAATTTACTTCAGTTAAGAAATGGTTCTATTTTTTTTCGCAGACATCTACGTCTACCGCGTGATGTCCTTAGTCGTTTAAATTAAAACAAAGTCCCATGTAACTTTATTACTGACTGATGCAACCTAGCAACCAAATAAACAAACTCTATCTCTGCTATACTCGTACTTCATTTTACTATCAAATTCTCCTTCAACCCAGACATATAGTTTAAATATTACATTCTTGTCCAAGTGTTTTTCTATATATCCAAAACAAAAATAAAATAGCAAGTATTCATTCACCGTAAAATATTATCATTTGCTTGCAAAGACAGGATGAAAGGATTTGACCTGTTCAGGTCATCCGCCTATGAGGTGAATGATCAAAAGTGATCATTTACATTTCAAATTGTTGCCGTTACGATATGACAAGACATCCGTTGGGTTCGCGTACAAAAAGCTCTATCGGCCAGCCTGAGGTACGGACAGTTAGAATAGTTTTGAAGATACCACTTCGAGTGACACGGACAGAAAAATATTAGTTTTATCGATAAGTTACATAAATCTAGAAACATGTGCTCATGTCATGCTACATAGAACCATAGAATGTAGGTGACCTCATTTCAAACCGTCATGGTTTCATTTCCCTAAACAGCTATCAATATACAATACAATGCAATATACAATGCAATGCATTACAATATTTAAAAAACAAAATAAAAAAATCAAGAAATCAATCAGACAGAATACAATAAATTCAGAATACAATACATAAAATACAATACATAAAATACAATACATAAATTACAATACATAAAGATACAGAATACATGTATTATACTAATTAATACTTTACTAATATGTAAAAGAAAATCTAATTTCAATACGGGTATATCGTATATACATATATATGCGTCCCTCAGTTTTGGTTTATCGTCCCATCAACATTATTTCAGTAATATGAGGATTATATCTTCATGAGACAGATATAGCGTTAACTCACCATGATATTATGCCGTAAATATGTGGTATGATACCAAAAACATTATCCTGGGAGTTTTTCAGTCGTGGTACCACCCTTATATGTCAATCAATAACTATCAATATTATTGTTAACGACGGATATGTTGTGGATTTATAGTTTAAAGTTTAAATGCAGTTAAATTAAGTGATAGTTTAAATTTAAAGTTAAAAGCAAAAGGTTTTGAAAAAATGCAAATGTCAACCAAACATAATTCATTTTTCTTATCGTCTATTTAAATATGTTAGTAGAAGACCAATCGTGAAAAATCATAATTATGTTGAAAGTATTTGTAGATTGTGTGAAATCGTTAATGAAAATTTGCGAAAATTTCTTGTGACGTCACCATTTTAGAGCCGAACAAAAGCATGAATTGAGAGAAAATTTTAACAGTGGAGCCGTGATAAATAGACCATCCTATGATCAAAATGAAAAATGTCGGATCATAATATAACCAAACATGTAGGACCATGATATGATAAAAAAGTAGGACCACGAAATGATCAAAAGTACATAGGACCGTGAAATGATCAAAAGTGTAGGACCACGAAAAGAGCGAAAGAATGGGACCACGAAATGATAAAAAAAAGTGTAGGACCACGTACTTATACAAAAGTGTAGGACCACGAAAAGATTAAAAGTGCAATAAAGGCAAACTCTAGGTATAGACGAAATGCACAGCTATTTTAGACAACTATCAGTGTAACTTATACATATCTTAAAACAAATTAAAATTTAGCTGGAGTTATAAAAGAACGTTTGGTGTTTTAACGTAATATGTATGTACATATTCAAATATTTTAGCCCTTTTATAAATGGAAATACAAAAAAGTTTTTTCTTCTATATCAGACACTTACGCAACCAACTGTATGTAAATCATATATAGTTTTTGTTTTTCAGACTGGCGGTAGCGCCCAATGCACTTAGAGACAGTCGGCGGGTTTATCACGAACCAATGACGGAGTTTATTTTACTACAAGTAACCAGAGTTGCAGGAATACGAGTCACATGTAGTCACATGACCTATCAAACCCTGAATAAACGTTGGAGTTTGAATTACAAGTGTAGCTAATCCTACCGCCAGAAATTCAGCCCATTGTGCGCTTTGATTTTCTTCGAAAAAAAAAAAAAACTAACAAAAACATAAAAACATGTTTAGCAAAACAGTGCATTTTTGACTGTCATATTTTGCTTAATGTCGTATACATTTTCACTAATTCCTGACATATTCAAAAACATAAAACAATTAAACCCGAGTAATGAAATAATCAAAATATTCAAAGGTGACGTAATTTGAATCACCAGCTGATCATGTAAGGGTCATTCGAGTAACACGTAACAGATCAGGTAGTCAAACAAGTGGGCCAAATTATCGAATTACTCACTCAAATTATAATTATTTAAAATGACACTTAATTTAATATGTCAAAATCATTTTAAGACGGTAATTACCGATTGTCTTCTCAAGGTGAAAAGATATCAAAATAGAAAAATTGAATACCGTTGTATGCGGTCGTTGGGAATATCGTTCTTTTGTTGGTGTAGAATAAAAGAAAACTGAACTTTTGGTTCATTTCTCGCCTCTTCATCGAGATAAGATAGGATTAATATGAGATAGATTGCCGCAAAATTTAAGGCAGAATTGTCGACTCCGTTCTTAAGTAGGAAAATGAAAAAACTATGCCCCCCAAATCGTTAATTTTCAATTACATCTGTATTTCTATTCTTCTGACGTAATAACAAGTGCTTTGCACTTGTCGTTATACAAACTTAAAAGTATACACCCATATGAAACTTATTTATAACTTCATAACCTATCATTTTTCGTTAAGATATAGTGATAAATTTCTATGTATGAGATACATATTAATAAATGTGTCTACAGCAGTAAATTAAAAGTACAGACAATTAAAATGTAATATATGCAAATATACGAAAACCCACGTGATCATATCAAAACATTATGAATATTCACGATTGAGAATAAAGACCCATTTACCTATGACCCGGCTAATCAAAAATCACTTGTGATCATAATACCTTTAGTAAAATAATCTATACTTGAACCCGGGGGAGTCCCACGTGTTTATATTCATTGAGACAAGAGTGATCAGCTAAGCCATAGACTTACACGGTATGGGGGTTTCCCAATAGATTGGGTGCCAAATATTTCCATAGTCATGCAAAGGTATATTTGATCCAGATATAATGCATGGTGTAATACGATATATCTAAAATATTTATAAATAATAAATAGATTGGTGTCAAAAATATGTCACGTACAAAAAAAGGAATAAAAATTAGAAAAGAAATATTAGATTATTTAAGCGATAAAAGAAAAAGAAAAGAAAAAAAGGGAAAGGAGACGGTAACTAAAATGGCAAGTACTAAATGTCTTAGAAGAAAAGAAGACGATGATGAAGAAGAAGAAGAAGATTGCTTGTTTTGTTGCGTTTAACGTCCAACCGACAGTAACTTAGTCATTTGGAGAAGATGTCTACTTGAGACAGATATAGTGCTGCCACACTGCAGTATCACGTCGTAGACATGTGGCATGATACCACACCCAGTCACATTATCCTGACACCGGGTTAACCAGTCCTTGAGCTACTCTGCATTTATGTTGAGCGCCAAGCAGGGGAGCTTTACCAGTACCATTGTAAACGACTTTGGTATGTCGCGGTCGGGGATCGAACACACGAACACCGCTCCCGTGGCGGACGTTCTAACCATTCAGAACCGGGGACGGTAAGAAGAAGACTTAATAAAGAAAGAAAGAAAGAAAGAAAGAAAGAAAGAAAGAAAGAAGTTATGATGATGACGATGATGATAAATACCTTGAAACAGGCAGTGACAACCTTGCGCAAATAATACTTTGGCCTTACTTAAATTGTCAATAGAAAAGTCAACATAAGTTCTAAACATGATATGACAATAAAGTCGTCAGAAAAAATGTAACACAACTAAATCATTATTCATCGGGTATGCAAATACAGCTTTTCCGGTACTGGTGACCGAGTGGTTGGAGCGTCCATCCCGAAATCGATAGCTCGTGGGTTCGATCCCCGGCAGCGCCATACCAACGTCGTAAGAGTGGTACTTGTTTAGCTCTCTAGCTTGGCGCTCGGCTTATGACAATAGTTCTAGGACTGCTTTGCCCGGTGTCAGGATAATGTGATATCATGCCACATGTCTACGGTGTGATACTGCAGTGCGGCAGCCCTATATCTGTCTCAAGTTGACATAGTCTCCATATGACTGACATTCTGTCGAAGGGTCGTTAAACCTAATATGCATGAATAAACAGATTCTCCTCTGAGTGCGAGTGTTCATGTGTATGTATGTGACATATTTTCTTGCCTTCTGTCAATCTGTTCGTCTGCCTGTCTTATTAAGGTCATATTAGTGTTATGATTTTGTTCGTATTCTATTTGTTAATCCGATTATGTATGATTTGGTTATGTTTATATAAATCTTATATCTAGGTTGACATGTACCTGGGGCGAATCTTACAACGCATTGAACCCTACATAATTGTTTTTATATGCAATTGAGCCTGTATTAGCGGTCACTTGCATTAAGCGGTGAACATGCATTTAGCGGTCAACATGCATTTAGCGGTCAGCTTTGGTATTACTAAACAAACATTTTTTTTTATATATGTTTAACATTCGTTTAGCAATCACTTCTGTTAAGCGACCTCTTTGTCCTTTTCCATTGACTGACGCTTAAAACAGGGTTGACTGTGTAATAGAAATCATTTTATTACAGACTGCATATACACTCTTGTACATATGTATAGCTTTTTTTCTTTCTTTCTTTCTAATATTTAACACCGCCCTTATTTTTTCTTTGTTTGTTTTAGCTCTATTCTTATTTAGATCTAGCTCTTAATTTTGTTTTTCAATTTTTACAGATATATACATGTACAGTGTTTTACCTCTTTCGTATTTGATGCATTTTATACATAAAAACAATAATGTATAAGTCATCCCAAAATGTGCTTCCAATCAGAAACTCCGAAAATGTGCTCGCTTCGGTCTTCTGTTGTTTTCAGAAATGTCAAACTCATTATATCATACACAGTGATGGCAACTGTTACAGTGGTAGTAGCAGCAACAGAAAATATACACGTCGACCAATTATGATTTTTATTGTCCTTACACTTTGTATTGTTACCTCATTTCAAACTGATATGCTCTGTATGTAAAATAAAAGGCGGAACTTGAAACATATAGTATTGATCAAATGTTAAAATAAATCGATCTAATGTAAGCGAAAGTTCTGTTGTGGGTATACAATATTCATCAAACAGATAATCCCATTCTGCAAAGATTGCATTTTTTAAAGGTTTACGAAGCACTTACCTCCCCCCCCCCCCCCCACACACACACACACTTACGTCATTGCCCAGGAGACTAGGTCATGAAGCAACCGACTTGTTAACATTTTAAGCGTGACATTTGTTACTCTACTAAGCTTCAGGAGGTTCTTTCTTACTTAATTATTTACATGTAATTTCCAATGTTTTAAACTATACTTTATACATATATTATTAATGCGCGGATCCAGAGGTGGTGGGGGGGGGGGGGGGGGGGGGGGTACCGGGTGTCCGCATCCCGCACACACACCCGTGAGACTTGGCTTTTATGTTTAAAATATGCATAAAAGAGGAGAGAAAAGGGGCATGACCCCCAGCCCCACGGGATTTAGTTTAAATGTTTAAAATCTACTAGTAGTCTAGAGTGTTTTGAGATCAAATCACTGTCTGGAAATCCCAACGTACGGTGAATTTCATAGTTGGCTAACATATCCCTGTCGGTCCCCCCGTCCCCCCCCCCACTCGAGAAAATTGCTGGATCCGCATGTAACCTTATCCCAGTGGTACCCTAGGGAAGAGGTAGTGGTACTGTGTCTTTAAATTATTTATCACAAGGTTCAGTGTAGAATCAACAACAGCATACAGCTTTATATTATGCAACAGTGAAAATAGATGGCAACAAGTTGAACAGTGTTAAATATCACTGATTAATATGTATAGACCGAGTAGATATTGCTCTAAGCGACCCAAACGGAGTCATTATACTTCAATAATTAATCTTTTAAGTCAGTTATTTTTAAATTACTTAATTCAAAACCCATTAAAGGCACAGACTATCTTTCTCATTATCATCGTTTGATAAATTATTTTTCATTACCCTGTATCATTTATAGCTTTAATAACATTAAGTTCAGCGAGGTGCAGTCTTTATTCAAACTCGAGTCCTGAACTGTCTCAAAGAAGGACAGAATGATTTATTGCTAATTCAGAGATAACATTTTATGACTTGTCTTCTATTTCTTGTCCCTGTTCTTGCGTCACTGTACCTAACTTTAACCTTTGTCTGATCATTACGTCACGGGTACAGTACAAATGTACAATCTTTGCCTGATTATCATGTCATTGTGCAAATCTGACGCAATACCTAATCAAAACATTACGTCGACTAACGTCAGTAAACAAACTTACTTTGCTTAATTTTAACGTCACCGCACACAATTCTCACATTAACTTCCCTCTAACTTCTCTCCTTCTTACTGGGATTTGTTCAATATTATGTCATTGTGCCTAACATGAATGTCACTTCCTACGTCATGATGCTTTACCCAATACTTACGTCACAGTATGTCACATTATGAAGGATTAGTCATTACATATAACAACAGTCATAAAACATTGTATACACTTATAGGTATTAAAATGATAAAATATATTTCCTTACCACGTCATAGATATCACTGTGCTCCAAAAGTTTTATTCATTTAAGATAAAATCATAATATTCCATCTAATATATACCATCGTCGTGAAAGATAAAACTATCATTCACACCTCAGTATTATTCCGAATAGCCCTGTTCCAGACTGTTCATAATATTTTTTTCCGTTTTAGTATCCCGTATGACCGCTAACAAAAGTAAATCATTTGAAACGTTCTGCTTCAAACTCCCCCAAGTACTGATGATAACATAGTCGCTAATGAGACCACCGAATTCGTAAAGTTCCGGTATCATATCCGCTGTGAAAACACTATTCACCTTCGGTTATTTCCGATGATGCTACGGCTGCTTCCGGAACAACCCGATATGTCTCGGGACGTGCGGAAGCCAGACATATGACTGAAAATCGTTGCAGCTGGCAATGGCATAAATTAGAATAAAATAGAACTTGTTTACACAGTAAAAATTCATGGCTTTCGGCGTTGATTAAGCTCTGATAGCTAGAGATAAACGAACGATAGCATAACAGGACCGAGCAAACACTGTCTAAGGACAGACATTATTTACAGAACGATTTCGGGAAGAGGTACTCGGATAAATTTTATCCCCCATGCGGATAGCCTTACACCAAAACCACCCTTTTATGTTTTATTTATATCCAGAAAGAAAAAGAATCCTTATCAGGTTACAAAAAATGCACTTCAAAATAGGCGGTGGTGTGTCATCAACATGTATGCATATCCGTCCCAATGATTTACAACGCGAAAAAGCATGTTTACGTTGAAATGGTTATGATGTAATTTTTTAACATTGCATGTCTTCGGGGACACGGATGTGGAAGTATGGAGAATTTTTCCTGCCACCAAAGTCCTTATTTAGTTTTTCCTCTTATTTAGAATAATACAATTGTTTATGTTTAAAATCGTTTGTGAGCCCTTTCCGTCATATAAGTTTCAAAAACTGTTTTGATAAATGAAAATTCGATTTAAAAGAAAGTTTTAAAAGTCGACGTAATAAATATAATCTTATAGAATAGAGAGAGAGAGAGAGAGAGAGAGAGAGAGAGAGAGATCTATTTTAAGAAGAAAAAGTGAACATATTTCAAGACATCAAAGCAGTTTTACAAACTCTTTTGTCAAAATGAAAGTAGATTCACTCTATTAAAAATGCGTTTACAACAAATATTTTAAACCACGCTCATCATCTTCTATCAGTAAGAGAATGTTCCTTGCCCTGAACTATGCTTGGTATTATGACAAATACATGTCTATTTGTTGGTCTGTCTGGGAGAATAGATATGAAATGCTGCCAGTATTTTACCAGATACTCAATATAATTTATTAAGTATTACTAAGATTTTTTTACCAGATACTAAATTTAGCAATTTTACCATTTACTCAAATAAATACTGAGTGAGATTTTTGCAGGATATTCTCACGTATATGAAATGAAAATAGGTTGTATATTTGTATAAAATAAAGACAAGACAGAAACTGAAAAACATAATATCTTAAATGTCTAATACGCCACGAATATTACCAGTAACGCTATCCCCACCCCCTCCCTTAAAATCAATTCACATTGATGAGTCGTTATTATTATAACAAACCAGTGAAACACTCGCTTCTGTTGAGTGCGTCTAAATATGTTATTGATCAGCTGATAAGGCTTTTATTGTCTCTCTGAAGCGATGATAAAGGTCCTTGAAAATTATATGTAAATAATCGAATGCCATTTGAGCTCTGTATGTCATGAAGGGCCTTTTTTTTACCTTTCCTGAAAGTCCCGTGGATTACCGTCTATTTGCGGCGAAACTGCTTTTGTTAAACCATTGAACTTCAGCCTGAAGTAATATCGGCGTCATTCGTATATAAAAAAAATCATACAAAACATGACAGACATGTGGTGAATATATTGATATAATTTAGAAGGTCTCGCATCAAAAGGAGAATTAAAATTAATATTTGATTATTGCAAGTCACTGCTGTGATCTATGGTAAACCCGATATTGACGTTTTATTTATATATCAGAATGTCAAACTGTTTGGCTGAAAAGACATCTCCTACCGAGAAAAGATCGAGATAATGTCGTGAGCAATGTGCAGTACCTTGAGGGATATGTCTTGACGCCATGTCGTGTGTTTTTTAGTCTGTCGAGAAATCTGTCCGTATATCTTTAGATTCATATATCTGTTCGTCAACTCGCTTTTCCCTGCTGCGTTAATTGGTATTAATCTAATTAAGAACTCACTTGAAAATTAATGCCTCATTTTCAGCAAGAAAGCACGGGGTTTAGAATATTGTCTCCTAAGTTAAGGGGGTCTCTTGGCACTCATCAAGATTATGAAACGGTTCTTGCCTGTCGCTAAACAGATACTTGGAAGTTCCATGACTGGTCGATACGGTGCCTGCGTTAAGGTAATCCAACCATTATTCAATTACAATCATGGTCCATCAAATGCTTAAAAAGACATCAGTGCAGATGCAAGCATTCACTTACTCGGAGTTATAAGCTCGTTAAGCTTAAAGTCTATAAAGGCTTGCAGTTACCCTAACATTTCCATGATCACTTCGGTTTTCGGTTGTTTTTTTTTAATTGTGAAATATTTAAAAGTTGTTTCATTTCTGAACAAAATATTTTTTTTTGCTATGTCTGAACGTATTACACCAAGTCCATGGACTTTTTCTATGTCAGTACGTTTTGCACCAATATCATTAACAGTGTCTATGTCAGTACGTATTGCACCAATATCATTAACAGTTTCTATGTTTGTACGTATTGCACCAATACCATGGCCAGTTTTTATGTTTGCATGTATTGCACAAATATCATTTAAGTTTAGTTTCTATGTTGTAAGTATTACAGCCATGTCATGGACAATTTTTATATTTATTGGGTTTAACGTACCACCGACAGTATTTCAGTTATTTGGTGAGACAGATATATTGCTGCCACACTGCAGTGTCACGACGTAGACATGTGGCATGATACCACACCCAGTCACATTATCCTGACACCGTGCCAACCTGTCCTGCAACTACCCTTACATGCTGAACGCCAAGCAAGGGAGCAACATTGCCATTTTACGACTTTTGTATGTCGCGACCGGGGATCGAACCCACGACCTTCCGCTCCCGAGGCGGACGCTCTAAATACTCGACAGTTACTATGTTTGTACATACTGCACCAATCATAGGCTACATATTACATCAATATCATGGACAGTTTTTATGTTTGTACGTATTTTAGCAATTTTCCGTTTTAAGTGCTTGTATTAGTAATTGAGGGAAGTATGTATTGTCCAAACATAATATTTGAAAGAAATGATACATGTAAATTAACACAAACACAAGTACACTTTCTTTTGCAAATGAGCATATATTTATGCTTAAATTTTAATATTTTATATTCTATATATGTTTTATCCCATGCAGCTTGATGGTATCCCATTGTCAAAATATATCTTTGAATAATAAATGTACTTTTGTTTTTTATTTTGTTTCGACTTAAGCTGATATTTATTAATGTAATGTATGAAGTTCTTGCAGTTGTGTTGGAGGCGTTCCGACAGTGTTACAGTTATATGGCGACACCCAGCTAGTTACTGGCGGATACACTGTGGGGACTCGAACCCACATCTTCGTGTGTGTGTGTGTGGGGGGGGGGGGGGGGGTTGACAGTAAGCCTAAGATTAATCACCAAAGGAAAAAAAATGCATATTCTATTAATAAAACACAAATAAAAAAAAGAAAGAGTTTACTACAGTTATGATAAAACACAGAAAACCCTTTTCAGCACCATAAAATATTACAGTTACTTATATTGCCAATCAAATAAACAAAAATAAAATAATTTGCTTTTAAGCATGAATCATGAGGTATGTTTAGGCATTAAATTAACATCTGGGGCAGTTGTTAGAAAAATACATACAATATGATGAAAGTATAAATATGTCTTCAGAGAAGAAGACGACGAAGGAGAGACAGAAATGAAGAAGAAAGACGTGGCGACGTTGATGATGATGATGATGATGATGATGATGAAGAAGAAGATGATGATGAAGAAGAAAGCCAGCTGGGACGTTTCTTCTCGTCTCGTTCAAAATTCGAGATACTTGACTGGTCTGCGAAGGGCGTGTAAAGTGAAGCAGGTCATCCTCTCCTTTTCTCCCTCGTGATGATGATGATGATGGAGGAGGAGGAGGAGGAGGAAGGGGAGGACGACATAGAAGTGATAACGAAAGAAAAAGCGCGGAAAAGTCGCGATGTCAAGCACTCGTATTCACGACTTAAATATCATTTTACATCGCTCACGTGTTGTGATTTCAAGGTTGCAAACGTAAAACTTGAAATTCAAAGGGTATGTATTGCTCCATTTAGTTAAGTGCAACACAGCACCTAGATTTTTTTCTTTAACTTCTGAGTTTTAATAACAATCTTTCATGCTGTCAATTATTAATAAATTTTAAGACTTGAACACTATATTCATTCGATACATATGCAGTCAAACATATATTAAGCGGTCAGTCATAGAAACAAGAAAAAAGTGGTCGCTTAACAGAGGTGACCGCTAAATGAAAGTTAAACATATAACACATTTCTGCATTTTGGTGATATCAAAAGTGGCCGCTAAAGGCAGTTTACCGCTTAAAACAGGGGCCACTTATACAAGTTCAACTGTAAATCTTTAGATATCAGATTTTTTTGTCTTTTTTCCTCAGTAGTTTATACATGAAATAGAAAATAGCATCGCCTTTCATAAATGTATTTTCTTTTTCTTAAGAGATCATTAGATGTTATTAAAAAAGTATAATCACGAAGACAGAAGTTAATATAAATAAATAAGATATAACATAAAAACTTACAAGAAGGTCTAGAAATCAATGCCCACTACACAGATTTAATCCCCCGTTCTGCACACAATTCCGTGCTAAAATTATGTCATGGATCCAATGCAGTATCTCAAAGAATGAAACTTTCTTATTTCACGGGTGATCTCACCCCTTTCTCTGTATTACATGCATACAGGGTTTATTCATGGTGACATATAAATATATGTAAACAAATTTATCACCCACTATCAATGCGTATTACAGGCTAACGATCTACCGTAATAAATAGCGGATCGGTGAAAACTACCCACGTTTTTCAAATATTTTCTATAGGGTAACAATTAGACTGTAATATCGGTGGTGTTAAACTCTATTTTACCATTTGAATCCCCATTAACTTTTACAACTTTCAAAGCCCACTGTGAAAATGGGGCGCACACATTTGAGGAAGTCGACTGAGTGAAAATTGTCGTCTAATTAGTTTTAAATACACCTTAAGTATAATTATGCAAGTTAAACTAATCGGTATCAAGTGAAACACCCGATGATTTTCGAATAATTACTTTAATGATACATAAGTCATTTTAGTCATACTAAATTAATATTAAAATGGCTTTCCCATCCTTATTATTTATGTAAAGGTTTATGAATAAATCAATAATGTCATTGGTACAATATTTGAAATATACATGAATGCCACAGAGAACGTGTCTGTATGTTAATTATTAACTAACTAAGTATTTGAGAAGGTATATTTTTTGGTTTAACGTCCCATTGACAGTATTAGAGTTATTTGTATCACAAGTGATCAGTCTATATACCACCACTCATTTGTATAGCAGAACAAATTACACTTTTATTTATTCCGATTTTTACCTTTCACATTACTCGTATGGGCCGTTTAAGAGCCGTTTTTTAATCGTGCGATAATGGTGGACATATTGATGTACTCGTGCGAAGGATCGGGAGGTTTTTACTTCCGAGTCCTCGCACAGTTTCCCCCAGTTTTTGAGGTCGTAAGAAGTTCATTTACAAGTCGGAAGAGCAAGGTTTGGGTATTGTAGGATCGTATGATATACGTTTTTACTTGTCGCGAGAGTCTCATACGAAACGAGACTCTTGCGACATTACGAGTGAATAAAAAATCGCATGAGCAACGTACGAGTTGTGTCTACGGGTATCGTACGAGCTCTTTACGAGTTGATCGCGATTTCCTGTACGAGCCCGTATCTAATGTGACCACACACAAAAATATCTAAGAGCTCGTATGGATTTTGCAAATGTCTACGAACATCCATAATTGACAAAGTTCATTATTTCTACGGACAACAAAAACTGAGTCATTTAGCATAATAAGACTATAAGCATAGATATCAGCTACTACATATTCTATGTTGGCATGAACATAATTCATATTTCACATTTCACAAACATATATATTTAAGAAATATATTCAGAATCAGAATGAAATACAAAATCAATTATAGAAAATAAATGTGCCAGATGATTTTTATCTATGATTCAAACTTTTATGACACAGGTCAATCATTTAGACCGTCAAAATCCTCAAGGGGCTTATTAATTGATATAATATTATCATCAACTTAATAAAGGTTTTCTTTTTCAATAAAAAAACTACTCAGGAATGTTGATCGTACTTTGATAAGAGGCCAGTTAAAGTGTGAGAATTTTATCAAAAATCTACAATAGCGTATGGAAATTACTCTAATAAATAGATGACATAAATACAAAAGTTCACGCCGTCTGTTCTCAACATTGCTCATCTTTTCACTATGATTAATAACAGTGAAATGATCATTTGGTTTACACACGTGGGCAGAGCTGGGTCTTCAAACGCCTACTGTGCCCGGCTTATTATAAGATCAAATAAATCACGAATAATTACTGCTTATTTCACAGAGTTAAGACCTTGCAGAGTAGAGGGGTCGGGCTTATTGTAAAAAAAAGTCAAAATATAACAAGTCTTTGATATTATTCATCTGGAATATTTGTCTCACCAGTGATTCAGCTAAAAGAACACTTAAAAATAAATCATTCAAACTATTTTTGTTAAATAGTTCAAAGGTTTGTAGGCGTGTATGACACATAATGTAAAAGTGAGCTTAACAAATCTTTATAGCAAGACAGTTCGTATTTTCACACAAGGTTGCAGCTTAATTTTTTGTTTGCTGTAACTCATGTTGGAATTTGGACTATTTTTGTGTAAGGCTGTGTAGTTTCAAACATATTTTTTAAAAGAAAACAAAAACAACAACAGCAAAAATGTATGACCAAAGGAAACACTGCAATTTTAAATGTTGAACTGTGAAAGGAATTAAGTTTCTGAGGTTATCAACATATGGTATTATGAGTACAGCAATAAAGGTCTTAGACCAACTTAACTAACATTATAATATTAATATAAGTTTAAACTTATTTATCTTACTTCGATAGGGAAACACGTTTTTACAACTTCAACGGTTTTTGGGTTGGACTAGTACTTTGCGCATTGCAAGATATGAAGAAAAAAAAAACATGCTCCCAACGGGATCGAACCCACGATCCTTTGAATATGTAGTAGTGTACGTTTCCACCGCATCACGGCGCTCTTATTGTTATTATAGTAATATTTAAGATGGACCTCGACACTTTGCAATATTACCAATATATTTCTATAGCGATCAACTTTGAGAAGTATTCGAAGGTCATGAGGTCGATTTCACGAAGTATCTTAAGATATGTCTTACTTTTATAAATCCAATATTATCTAAAATACTTAACCTAAAATACAGATTATTTACCAACTGTAGGGAACATTTATCTACTTTTGTAGACATTTCTATCAAAATTTAGGAATAATAGAGCTAACATACTCTTTATTAGAAATAACTTATGTTTGACTTAAGTACTAAAACTGACACAAGATGTTTTTAATGTATACTATATAAATACGGTCCGATATCAGTCCATCAACCTTTAAGGCCAAATAACATACCCAGGTGAACCCATGAGTAACAAGTTTTTATGTCCTTGTATTTAGACATTTAACTATGGCTATCATGTAAAAGTCCTTGTTGCATTAATTTTGGCTTGTTAGTGAGTAACACCTAAAACCTAACTTACAACGCGCATTAAAATATCTACATAATTATTTAAATGGATCGAATGACTTCGTCCTCATTGTAACAATTCCCCAAGTCATTTTTACACTTTGTGAACGCGAGGCAAACTTCAAGCCCTAGGGACGCCGTTGTCCAATGGTAACGTACCCGACAGTGGATTCGAAGGTTGTTGGTTCGAGCCCTGTTGGGACCTTCCCGTGCTCAAAATACTCGCCCATTCTAGCAACCGTCGAGAAGGATTAGTATAAGCTTTGAGATCTTGTTTCCAACAAGTTCGAACTCACAACTTTCGGATCCACAGTCAAAATATTTTCACTGCCAACCATGGCGCCATCTCTTTATACTTATAGAGATTACATTTTATACGCTCGATAGAAATTAATTTACATTTTGTGATCATTTCAAGGTGTTGCATTCATAGCTATTTCAGTCCTTTAATCACATACCTGTATTAAACTGATGATACAAGTTTTTTCAAGGCAGACATAGCTTTTGAGAATATTTGGCGAGTCATGTTTCTATAAATTCACATTTAATGCGGTAAAGATTAAAAAAAACCATATGCTGTGATAATTTATGCGATTAAATTGCAATGAAAAGCATAATGAGAATTGTGCACGCCAATATATCTTATACGAATAACTATCATTTGAGCTGCAAATTATATGGTAGAATTTAAATGATCATGCAACTTTACATGACAAAGAATTACTGATAAGCTCTCCTATATTCGCATTACATTAGTACGTTCAAATCGTGAGACACAATAAAGTATGCGTTTCTTTTTTTAATGATAGATAAAGAGTCAAATGTATATCAAATATTTTAACAGACAGGCAGAATATATCACGGGCATTTCAATGTTATTAATAGTAACAAAGAAATGTTAATAATAATGATAGATTTTGCACATGAATATTGTGCATTCCAATATATCTTATATGGATGGTGATCATTTGAGGGGAAATTTTTAAGTTAGAATTAAACGTAATGCATAATTTAAGAGAAAAAAAAGATAAGAAAAAAAGGATAATATGACAAATGTGTACCTTCAGTGAGCTTAGAAAAAGGATGCCTGGAAAGCCTTGGTCTTTTCACTCCATAGATAAATCCCCGAACAATTAGCATTGTCAAAATATTTTCACCACCAAGATATGCGTAGTAATACTTTAACCACCCCTAGACGCCTGATGATGTCCCCGAACAGCTCACCAGTAATTGCCCATATTTTAAGGTCACGTCTTTGTGAATGAAGCTGGCCTCTATATCAGACCAGGTCAATCATTTTGCTGATAACTTAGTCTAAATAAGGTCTTTGTTTGCATATATTAAACACCTCATTGAGAACTATCCCATTTTGTACAATGAAAAGTGATTAACATTCCCTTTTCGGTAAGTGCAAACACTTAATACGCTTGGTACCAAGGCTTTCATAGTTTTACAAGTGTAAAAAGACATTTGCTATAGAAACTATTGCACTATAAAATGTTAAATGTATATATGCACATGGAAAGATAAACGTTTTAGTCATGTCATAAACATTTATATAGTCTGCATTGTTCTGAGTAAAGAAAGAACAAAATTTAGGGCGACACCGTGTGTCAAAAGAGATTTGACACGTGATTCTGGCCCATTAGTAGCACATTGTCGCAAACGAAAACATAAATGTTTAGTGTTTCCTTTTTACTGTTTTGGAGGAAAATGATCTATTCCCTTAAGTTTCAAAATTTCGGGCGACAATGTTAGAAAGTGGAAACATAGTGAAAATGGCAGTCAATGAATTTTAAATGGTAATCGAACATTTATGAATAACTTATGTGGCAAAGTTTCCTTTTTTAAATTTTGGACCCAATACACAAATTTTTGTTCTTCTAAATACTCATGGGGCATTTTTGCATTCAATTTTGAAAATATGTAATACTGTCTTGCATTTTAAATATAGCAGAATATGGCTTTAAAATCAGCTTGAAAAAAAAGCTTTTTTAAAAATTCACTTTTTTTATTTATTTTTATCACATATTTTAATATCCATTACTACAGTCATGGTTATTACATATTTTGAATACGAGTGCGTGTGATAGTTATACATATTACATATTCTTATCTTGTTACAAATTGTTATCAAAATTATTGCGGAACTAAAATTAAACGATTCTGTATTTGAATCTTTGTATTGTCAAACATATTACTGTTGTGATAAAAATTCTTAAATAGTAAAAATAAAAAAATAAAAAAATTGTTCATCGTTATACAGTAAATAAATAACAAGAAATATCTTTAAAAAAGATACTCGGTCGTGGTAACCAGCTTGATGATTAGTGTCTGAATGGTTTAATAGTTGTATAATTCCTGTGTCCGTGCAGCACTTTGAAATACCACGAGTCTAAATAATTTGTACAATCTTGGTAGACACTTACAGCCTTAAAACATCTGGGCGTTAGACTTCGTTTCGCGGGCTACAAAATGAAACCGGATGTTACGTTTTTGTTGAATATAGGATCTGTCAGGGTCGAACAATCAATTCCGAAATCTATGTGTTTCCTAAAAAGATACTATTCGGGACAAATCGTTCGCAGGAGAAGAAAACTTCAACTTTCAAAGCAAACAGAAATCTAAAGAATTCGTTTCCGCAACTAATTTCTTTTCTTTTGACTAATTTTACAATGACCAATGGGAATTTAGTAAAGTATATACATGTAATAACAAATGAAAAGCCTAATTTTATTCTGCTTCATTACTGTGTGTTTCACAGGAAGTCAGGGTGAAAGTAAACGGCCTAACGACCGAAAACGGAATGCATAATACGGCAATAAGAGGGTAAAACCAGACAACAAGTAAATTAAGACAAAAAGGAAAAAAAATCATCAAAATTCTATCTTATACATACACGTGTACTACTCTAACATGTCTCCTTATTTTGAAATATGCGCCTAATTGGATTGGTTTACAATCTTCACGCTAGTAAAAGTGTTTTTCTTACAACATATAGTAAGCTTTTACAACATTTTTATGCAGGATCATTTCAGTGTATCGAAATATAATTAATTTTCTTGATGTAGATACTTTGGTAAATATTAAGATAAGAAACTCAATTTCATTAGACAATTTCAGCATATTAAACATTCATATGTCTGCTACACTAAATATTAATTATTGTTCATTATCATAGGCAATATTGCCTAATGAGATTACTACACCCCGTGTCTTTATTCTGACCTTTTCTGTCTCTCTGCTCGTTGGTTGATCAATTTATCGATATTTTCCCTTTCTTTCATTTCACCAGAAAAAAAAATTGTTATACACTCATATACTTTTTTTCATTTGTATCATTTATTGACGTTATTTTTTCTTCAAAATTATACTTTGTCATATTATAAGGGAAGGATTTCAAATAAACTACGAGAATTTATGATCCGACCCTATGTCTTACGATTATGTTTGAACACAACCTCATTTCTTATTATTAAGCAGTTTCAGTGACCTTGAGCCAAATTTATTCATTATTTTCATGTCGGACAGGAAACAGGTCGCTTCTATAAATAGCGTTATCGATACCGGACATTACTTGGTGATTACCGAGCCATTTATAGAACAATGGCCAATTAATTACATCCAAGGGTTTGGGTAATTTGCAGTTGTCCGTTAATAGAGACGCAACCCAATCTCTTCTCATTTTGCAAGAATTTAATCAAAGGGACTCTCCTGTCATAAAACTGAACACTGCACTTCCGGGAGACGGGAAATGAATACTTTATACATCTTTTTACAATCACTATCGTCATCAAAACGTTTAAGTCCGAGTAGACATGTTCCATTGCTGGTGATTATATATATATATATATATATATATATATATATATATACACACACACACACACAAAAACAACAACATTAAGTTAAGTTTTTGCTATCATTTAATGAAAAAAGCCTGTTATAATGAAATGAATGCAAATGGGGCAATGCATATTTTGTCTGTTGATTACAAAGTATATAAACAGTATATGAACCGAGTTACTGTAATCTAAACGCCCTCTAGAAATAATCATTTACAGTCTCTACATAGTGTAGGTGTCATTGAAGTTTGCCATCCATCCATCCATCCATCCATCCATCCATCTAACCGCCCAATCATCTATCCATTTTTTTCGCGTAACGAAAATAAATCCACAATAAAATTCGGACAGGGACCTCGTTTCAGATAAAGGAAGAAATGTTAGTGTTGACAAAACCTTATTGGCCTTTGTCGCTGACCTATTTAACTCCCGGTGGTTCATCCACTCTAAATCGATATTACCCCGATTGATTTATCCGTTATGATAAAGAAATCAGCGAATTTTCAAACGACAAACGTTGGCCCAGAATGCCGAAATCTAATTCACACCGTTTGCTTTACATTTGATTCACATAAGTATATCGCGATACTTAACGATGAATTGGACCGGGTTGTAGAAGTAATACCTCCGAGCGTAGTATCATCTACGAAACGTGCAGGATTTCTGTCCAGAAACTGGCACCTTGGTATTTCAAACTCTTGAATGATAACATCACAAGTGTGGTTCTAGAAATGCTTTATATAACGGTTCGATGTAATTTAAAGTAGTTACAACTAGCCTGACACGTGTAATATATCAAGACAGTCACGTTCCCACACGTATAAATTAACTATTGACATTCAAGGCAGTCAAAGTTTTATGTTCTAAAGTGGTGTTTACGATATTTTTTTCTTCCTTTCTTTGTTTGTGAATTTAAAAAAAAATAAATCTTCGAGTTTCTTTTACTTTTTTTGCGATCAAAAAGTTTAAAATTATTGATAAATCGTCTAATTATGAACGGTCACTTGGCTGAGTCGTTAACGCCCCGGAAACGAGATGCCGTGGGTTCGATCCCCGGTCGCGACATACTAAAGTAGTTAAACTGGTACTGGTATAGCTAATTGCTTGGCGTTAAGCATATAAGGGTAGTTCCAGGACTGATTGACCCGGTGTCAGGATAATGTGACTGGATATGGTATCATGCTCATGTTATGGCATGATACTGCAGTGTGGTAGTACTATATTTGTCTCAAGTAGATATTGTCAACAAATGATTGAAATACTGTCACCGGGACGTGAAATCCAAACAAGCAGACAATCACATCTGATTATGAAAATCTTCACGAAATTAATGATAAAGTAAATTAAATGCGAAATGCATATCTTAATGAAATTGTCTGATTTTACATTGACTTTTTGCAACTTTAATAATGAAGAATTTTTTTTTTGAGTGTGCTAGTAATGCGCAACCTTTAGCCTTGTCACGAGGAAACTATTCGTCAGGTCATATTTAACTTTTAAATCCAAGATGTAGACATTTTGGATATAGATAATTTATCTTCTAGTGGACATTCCTGACCAACACATTGACACTTCTAGTGTTTGACTTACCGTTTAACTTGCTATAAATAGTTTTATATTAGATTTGTTTCTAACTTACTAACAGCTAGGAAGGGTTGCTTACTCATTGTCGGTTTTAAATATTTGAGGTTAATTCAGATTTATACTAGCTTAACATTTGGACCAAAACACAGGCACTATAGAAACAACAAAACATCTGTACTGCTGGGAAGACCTAGCGTAACATGAAAGTATTGTCATCAATTGCAAAGCATTGTATGTTATTTAACTATGATGTGATTTCATCATGAATTACAAAGGAAGACAAAAATAAACTATACAAAATATAAAATATATAATTGATAATCATTTGTAAAGATCAAACGTAACTCACATGATTTTGTACCAACGTCAATATCAGATTTCATGATCAGTATGCTACTTAAAGCATTTCATTATTATATAATACAAAAGCAATTTCGTAATGGTCTTTGCAAGTGTATTGCCATTACTAAATATTTATAACAAAGTCAACAGTGTAATTCCTGACTCATTGTCTATAGATAAAATTAGAGCGAATCAAAAGGGAGAATGGACAATGGAGGAATGGTACAGAGTGCCACAAAACACCTTGAAAGTTAGTTTAGATTTGTGGGCACGATTCTTATAAACTCCTCAGTGGACCTTGAGTTCCAGTTTTCTATGTTGAACCCAGGCAATTTTCGGAACATATTGTAAACTGTACTTTAAATGTATATCTTATATTTCAATGTTGAATATACAGTGTCTAACCTGCCTTAAGCAACCTCTGATATATGCGGTCACACTGCAGTAATCATTCAGTTTCAAAGGACCCATCCCCTTTACTTGTTTTTTTAATTTATTTTTTTTATTATTAATTATTTTGGTTTAAACGATCTCACTGCAGGAACCATCATGTTTTAATGGACCCATCCCCTATATACACACATGTATCCGTCTTTTTACTCCGCTATAAGCTGTCTCGTTGCAGTGTCCGGTCAGTTGGAAAGGAACTTTCTCCTTTACTTTTTATATTCTGATATAAGCGGTCTTACTGCATTAACCGGTCAGTATCAGAGGACCTTTCACATATGCATGTCTTTATTATCGCCGGCTTAGGGCACCGCTGACGTAATAGTGAAACAGGTTCCTTCTCAGTAGGTCGCAGAAAGATGAACAGATCAGATGACCGGGAACAAGCTTGAGAAAAACAGTTTTGAATGCTGGGAAATTCTGGACTGGTTTATAGGCAGTCAGAAGACGGAGCTAGACTGGTAGGCGCATAATTGGACAGATTCGATTGGAGTGCGCCCCTTGATCGATGCTGAACCAACATGATAAGATTTCCCTGCTATGAATCTCTCATTCAACTGCAAGTACTTCGACATGTAATTCCCTTTTACGAAACAGTGTAACTTGATGTTCACTTGGCGATCTTTTTCATTTTTTTAAATGCTAATACTTGCATTCTGATATAAGCGATTTCACTGCAGTAACCGCACTTTCAAGATGACCTTTCTCCTATAAACGTCCTTTTTATTGGTATAAGCGGTCTTACTGCAGTAATCGGTCAGTTTGAAAGGACTTTTCCCCTATAAACAAGGCCGGCGTTTGTATGTGACCAGATGTCAATAATATGAATATATAATTATGCATGCACATTTTAATTTTCTATCATCTGTTGGAAATTTATTTAAATAAAACATACTGTGAAAGAGTTCTCTTAACGTAAAAAATATAAGTTAATCCCCTATACTTGAATTGTTTATTACCCGAGGAATGTATATAAACGGCGATATTGTTCAAATTAAATATAACTTGTTCAAATAAAGGAAATAACATGGTAAAACCTTAGATTTTTGTATGTACAAATATAAGATGGTAAATGATAGTGATATAACTAATGAAAATGTTTTTTTCCTTCTTCCTGCAACAGCTGATAAACTATATCTTTTGAAAGGTAATTGCGATTTTCCCCTTGTCAGCTTCCTTCCCGGGGAAGAAATTGATTAGTTTATTGTTCCCCCCCCCCCCCCCCAGTAAGTCCCCAAAGCCTTCTCTGGCTTTAAGTTTGGTTTATGAAGTTGAGGAAATTCTAGTCTTGTCAGTTTTCTAAGAAAAATGGACTGGTCGGTTTCTTTGCCGGGGTTGATTTCAACATCGGACCTAGTATGATCCGTACTCAGATTATTTCAGTGAAGTCACGTGTTTACCATAAAGCTTTTTTCCCAGATAAGTCACTAATTTTTGTCAAGTACAGCTGCTTTTCGGTGATAATCGGACACAAAAAATGACCCAAAGAGTTGAAGTTAAGCAATTATTTGTACATGATCTCAATGTCTGTCTTGTCCTCAAACTATGATAAAAAATCTTGTATAGAAACTCTTGTTGACTATGAAATTATGGTTCGTTTCTATTTTTGAAAGACGGTATAATTATACTTCACTATAACAGCGTTTGTTCACTATTTGTACAATATAATGCCAGTCTGTTTATTGTACTCCCGTTATCTCAGACAAAATCAGATATATAATAACGATACCTGTGAAAACATCACGTTTCCCGAGCACACGTGAGTTTTTTTCTGTCAATATCTCATCCCCTTGTAAATATATTCAAGCCTTATATGTACACATTCATATTTGAAATTGACTATTACTCAATATCCATGGACAAGTTAATTTGGGTCATGGGTATTTTATGACCTATTTCCGTGTCAAATATTTCAAAACTTAATTTCTTTTTTTTCCCGACACTTGCACAAAAGAGATGAAATTAACTTAAATATTGAAACGAAAAGATGACAATGGGTTTACATCATTGAAACATTCAAATGCAGCTTTATTTGAACAAGAACAGTTTGAATAAATCTTTCAAATTTGCTGAAACAGCTTTGCCCTGCTAGATTTTTTTTGTCTAATGTAAGATTATCAAAACAAACAAGACCTATTTTCGGTCTTTGGGTTTGCAAGCAAATATGACGTGTTTTCCACCTTTTTTGCACCAAAAGCCCATTATGTAGGGACATTTACAAACTATTTTAATTGCGGTGCTATACATAATTTATACTGACTTTATAACGGATTTTTTAAGCTAGATTTAGATATTTAAATGTCATAGTATAGATTTTAAATGTTCAAAATAGTCAATGTTATTAAATTTAAAATATGTAATTAGGCATTCATTTTTTAGATAAAAAAGCATTTAACCGAACTTTAGTTTCATGTTTTCACCACAATACATGCCGCGACGCACCAAGTTTCACTCACAATACCATGCCGCGACGCACCAAGTTTCACTCACAATACCATGCCGCGACGCACCAAGTTTCACTCACAATACCATGCCGCGACGCACCAAGTTTACTCACAATACCATGCCGCGACGCACCAAAGTGGTTCATATCCTTTCTTGACGCTCAGAAAAATAAAGGTATTTCAAAGACTTGCTGGGCAAAAGGTATGAGTATTTGTGGTATCATACCACTTGTCTACGGCGTGATGTCGCAGTTAGGCAGCACTATATCAGTCTCCTGTAGATAAAGTCACACACATGGCAAATACATATGTGATAGTACATTGAATAATAAATAAATAAATAAATAAATAAAAAGTAAATAAATAAATAAATAAATAAATAAAATGGGGGATAGAAGCCGGGGATCACGTGAAAGTTAAAAATAATAATTGCCTTATTTCATACTGAATTACTAAAGTGTATCACTGAATATGTTTTCTAAATATTTCCATCTAAATATTGATGTTTCATGTTTAACACAGCAGAGAGATCAAGAAATTTTAGAAGTGTTTTGTCAAAATGAAAATGAAAATTTTGCTGATACTAAAGCGATAAACACTCAGTTGAAGTTCCCCTTGATATAAATTTGTTAACTACCTGGTGCCAGAGTGGCCAGAGCGTCCGCCTCGGGAGCGGGAGATCATGGGTTCGATCACCGGCCGCAACATAAAAAATGGTACTGATATATCTTCCTTGCTTGGCGCGCAGCATATAAGGGTAGTTACAGGGTCAGGATAATGTGGCTGGATATAGTATCACGCCACCTGTCTACGGCATGATACTGCAGTGTGACAGCACATATTTTTTTGAAAGCTGCAACAAACCTTGTGCCAGTCAGTTTAAGTGGCCTTAATGATAAAACTCGATAAAGAGACAAACTAGCTATTAAGACCAAAATGACCCGGTCTTGATATAAGTCTTATTGTATTTGTATCAAGCAGACATCGTCTCAAAAATGACTAAAATACTGTCGGTGGGACGTTAAATCTAACAAACAAATAAGCTTGTTGTACTTTAAGCATCAAGGCTTGAATCATGGCATAATTATGTATTGTCGTCTGCTGAGACCATTAAGAGTGCTTATGCACTTAATGGTCAATCATGTCTGTAACTGTTTTGGTTTAAAGTCAACAGTGTCATAACACGGTAAAGAGTTTGTTTACACTATCTTTAGTTTGCACAGATGAAAGGACAACCCTCGATTTAATTGCTGTACTCAAAGAAGAGTCGTTTTATGTGATATGCCTTTTAAAGTGCACATGGGCAAGTACTGAAAGGTTTACTGAAAAAAAATGAATATGGCAGTAATTTCGATATATTTTGAAGTATGTTTATTTTTGTGCTTTTAGACTCGAATTTCCCATCCATACTAAGTGCTAAGTAATGCTTAAAAACTGTTTTTTTCTGGTTTTTCTAGTGCAACAAATACTGCCAAAAACTGTCTCCAGGATCAGTCAATTTAGTAACCGCTACATGAAGGTTTAAAATATAACAAAATGCTGATTTGGTGATACTAAAACTGACCTCTAGATGCAGGTTGACCACTTAATACAGGTGGCCGCAATCACAGGTTCATCTGTATGTTTATTTTAAGACAAACTAGGTTCTAATTCCATCAAACATACTTATCGCTAGGAAATGCTTAAATGCTATTCATTTTGAACATACTCATGTATACACTACATATATATTGTTAGCTAGTGCAAAATACTCACTGTGGGAAAGAAAATTAACATTATGGCATCCAGACTGGCAATTCTAAATTGGGAGAAATTCAACATTATTTTTTTCCATAATTTAAGTATCATCATTTTTCCCAGCCATTTGACTTGACTATTTAATTCAGTCATAAAGCGACGTCCAGCTAATTACATGTGGAGGAAGACCCCGAATGCAAGGATGCATCCGGGTAGAACAACCGACCTACCGCAAGCCAGCTGGAAGGCTTCCTCACATGAAAATCCGAATGACCCTGTCGGGATTCGAACCCACGCGGTGAAGGCTGAGTGAGTGTTAAAGTCAGCGACTTTACCCTCTCGGCCAAGGAGGCCCCACAGCCGCTTGATAAATTCTATACATGTTTGAAGGTTTGTGTGACGTCTTTTCATAGTTGAATAACCGATCTTGTGTTGATGTTTGTTTCGAGAAAAATATGTGGAAATATTTGAAAATATCAAAATTGTATCACTTCTCGATGAGATATATTCCATACTCACTAAAAAAAAAGTTCTTTTTACTCCATGGTAACTGCTACTACATATCCTTTATAAGTAAAAAAGTAGTTCCGGCAGATCCTATATCTCTCACACTGTGGGATATGGATTTCATCTCACTGACAGAATCAAGCATTTCATCAGTTAGCATGAAATATCTTGTAAATCTTTTATTTTCTGAAATATGTAATACTCAAACTTAACGTTAATATATCACATGAAGGGAACGTAATGATATATTCCATTACAGGCATGTTTAAATACGATATGAGAATGATAAACAGGGAATGTATTCATAAAGCTCCTTAGTCTTTAATGAAATTTTTTTTACCTAGAATAAATCTCTTTGGTGTTTTATAAATAAAGTAAGGGAAATCTATGTGATTTTAAGGAAAATCTTAGAAACCAAGGGGATTTTTTCCTAAGGAGCTTTATGAATACGGCCCCAGAACTGGTCTTTAATCGGAATTCACAGATTTTTTTTTACTTAAAGTCAATAAAATTCTGCAAATATGGCTCAATCTTTAAGTAAAATATCATGCATATAACTTTGCGTAAAATCACAGTGCGGCAGCATTATATTTTTAAGGGCTTGAAAACGCACGCTTTGGATAAATGTGGTTTTACAACCAAAGCACGTACTATAGATGTGATTTTATTCATATACATTCCTGGTAACCTATTCATTTTCATTGTTTAAATTGTGTTCCATAAAATAAATATACGATATACATTTGATGAATCTTTCGTATTTCGTTTTCATGTAAAAACGCCAATATACAAGTATGTATAGGCGAGCTTTTCAAAGTCTTCAGGTATATCTGTCTCCTGTATGCACACTTCCTTAAGACTTAACACTGTCGTCGGGACGTTAAAAGCAAGCAAACAAACACATCCAGACATGCACACTTTCTCACATTATGTTCGATTATATAATCATGGCGCGCATTACAAAGCGAAACATAATACTAAAACTAAATATGGCCACCTCGAACGGAGGTGCTCTAAGAAAAAGACAAAGTCTTTCTTTCCTGACAAGCTCATAACACAACTGACAAGTGCTTAAAGACGATATTTTGATAAATGCACTTTAACAAATAATCATAATTCAATAACCCTCTGATTATAGGTGACAAAAATGTTTGTCATGAATAAATGCGTCTGCACTTTAATTTGAGATATGAAATTTCAGTGGTAATTAATATCAATAATCATTTTGCACACGTGTAAAGGCTCCCTCCCTCGTTATTGTTGGGCGACAACTATTTAAGGGCGGGCAGACTTTGGCCTTTTTTATTCAAAAAGTACTTTCCTATTTTAAACATCATTTTTTTATTATTTCTTTTCACCAAAATCTAAAACATCGATTAATAAGTAAAAGCAAATCCCACTACTTACCTCGTGCTTAATACCATCATTATTGTGTCTTACCATCATACGATACTTTTAACGATACTAATATCAGGAATAAAAGTGATGATGAACAATGCAATAAAAGCTGATTAAATATTCTATCATTCAGTAACCAAATCATATATATATATTTCGATTTACACTAATTTCGTGTACACCCAAATATGTCATTAAATGATTTTCTTTCTTTATTTGTTTTAATACCTCAGTAAAATTAAAATTTAAAAAAAAAATGATACATTGCGTCCCAGTAAGTTCTGATATTCTCATTTATTTATGCTTTCATAATTTGTTTCTTATAATAAAGCAAATGATTGACATATCAGTTACACTCATGCATTTTGTTAACCTTAGAAAAATAATATAGAGAAAAAAAATATAAAAAACAAAATTAACACTGGTCCTAAGATTTTTTCCAATTTATTTTGAAATATTCCGACGTTATTTATAAACAATGACATTGGCGCTATGGGAACGGGTGGTTGGGGACAGTTGTCATATGCCCATGCCACACCGTCCAGGCCACATCCACATCCACCTCCCACACTCACACACACTCCCGTCCCCTATATTGCCCTCAAACGCCTAATTTGTCAATGGATGGTATACAAACAGTTTTTCAAGTGGCTTGTTATAACAAACTCTTAAAATCTGAAGTCAAGTTTGCGACTTTTTGAAAGGCTTGTTTGGCTAGTTGAAGCGTTTTTGATTTAAATACAGTAAAAAGAAATAGCTAATTTCACAAAACAAACTTTTGTTTTCTTTTTAAAACCATGGGTTTCCAGCACTTTAAATAATTATGTTTTCATTAAAAAAATGGGAGACAGAATTTTAGACAATACAAATACGGCTACCATGCATAATTAAGTTGATGGAAAAGAACGAGAGAAAGAAATAATCAGAAATAGAACAAAATAAGTCGGTGCATAGTGGCCTAACGCCGACTTGATTTTGTTGAAAATCAAACCGATCCGCTATCATTTGATGAGTAATAAAATAGCAATTAAGAATAACTGCCTATAGGAAGATTTCAAAGATAGCATTATACCCGCTTATGTCAAGTGTTCTCTTTCAGGCATTTATCAGCCTGGTAGATGTGCATTTAATATCCACTTATGTACTTTAATCTCTATGTTTATGACTGCTACAGAAAAATCAAAATCCTTATTATTTGAGTTTATTTCATATCAATTTAAACATAATCCTTTTATTGTTTTTTGCTGAATTTCCCAAGTGTGTTTACAATAACATTTAAATAAGTTGTGACAGTAAATGATACAAGAAATTAAAACATTTTCATAAATCAATGTCATGGAATAGAGTATAATGGCTTATGGAAGGACTTTGTTTGTTATTTTAAGGATTTAATCTATGTATGGGGTCTTCCTCGCGTTATAAGTACAATCAAGTATAAACAATTTGGTAACAATTTATATAATATAAATTCAACATGTTGGTGCAACGCCGGAACGTTTCCATTTCTAGGTGGGGGTCGAATTTTAACATTTAATCCTGTATCCATGTCTGCAAAAGGAAATAAAAAATAATAATAACATTAATCATCTGTGATACACCGCGAATGTCTGGCGTTGGGCTTTTGTCTTCAATATTTGCAATTAAGACATTTTAATAGAAATTCAATTTAGATTAATGGCTGTAATTTTTTATACAGTATCGGACTTCTGCGTTCATGATTTTAAGTGCGGTAACATCAAAGAGAACTTTATTTCATGAAAAAAAATGCACCTTAACTTTAATTCACAGCTTTCTATGACATTAAAATTGGTTGATTATTTTTCATTTCGTGGGTACATATAGTTTTGGATCATGCACCAAAAACACGAGAGCGATACTGAATATGCAAAATTTGAAGCATTTATAATGATGATTATTTCTTCATACCCGTATGTTACTGAAATGAACTGAATTAAATATTCAATAAAAAGTAATTTAAGGAAAGAAAGAAACGGATTTTGATTTTTTGGGTTTTATTTTATGTGAAGTAAACCTAAAACCTCTCCAACTGATTTAACAATTTTTTATGTAAGCATCTTCTATATTTTTATGTAAACATCTTCTATATTTTATGTAAACATCTTCTATATTTTATGTAAACATCTTCTATATTTTTATGTAAACATCTTCTATATTTTATGTAAACATCTTCTATATTTTCTTGTAAACGTAGATGGAAGATTCTAATCAGACATTTTTTATCTTTTATGGATGAATAATTTTATGTCTTAGGTATACTCTTTCAGAAATACATATCTCGTATATTGGAAATTAATGCAAAAGGTTAAGTCAAACTCCCAAATTGTGTCTTAAAAGATGATTTTATGTGTTAATAAAAACTGTATACGTAATACAATGGCCCCCTGACCGAGTGGTCCCAAGAATCGGGAGGCCATGGGTTCGATCTGATTGGCCTGTGTCAGGATAATGTGAATGGGTGTGGTATCATGCAACATGTCTACAGCGCGATATTTATAGCAGAAATGTATCTGTCCCAAATGTATTTGTCTCAAATAAGCATATTCTCCAAATGACTGAAATATTGTCGGCGGGGCGTTTAAACCCAATAAACTAATAAGCTAACAATACACACATCCAAATATATCCAAAATCTATTCATATTTTGATATACATTGATGCATTAGTATATTATATCCATATTTATATACATATGTTACACACTAGAAACAGAAAGGAAGGGAAGCATCCAAAGATGAAGATCGGTTGACAGCTTATACCTTTAATTAAAGAAGACACAAAGACAGACATGGTGATTAACAAGTGCAAATGTGCAGGAAATGTTGGGGATTGTCATTGAATTGGATTAACAGTGGAATAACATGGATTAACACTCTAAACAAATGTCCCGACAACGCTGAGGTCAGATAATGTGCTATATTTGCCTTATGAGTGAACTTATCTCACATGGGAGGAAATATGCCAGATTACACATGCAGGCATTCATTTATAAGTGTAGCAAGTACACCAACCTGCAACAAGTGTGCAAAGAATGTAGTTGGTAGACATGGCAGTACTTTACGTTGGTCATACTGAGCTTGAAGGGAATCCTGTGCACCCAGTTCCCATAAGAGATCTGACAGTCAGTAAAAGCTGGAAGCTATCCACTGGGTGGGTTGGGTGGGGGGGGGGTAGTTGGGTAAGGGCTGATCATTACTACTGTTTAACGGCCCAGAAAGTTAATGTGAATATATGAAATACAGTAAGTTAAATAGTATACAAATAATCTTAGGACAACAGCAAAATGATATATGTATATAGGTAAATTTAATCTTAGCTACTAATGGTGATTCATTTTATCTCAACCAAATGATACCCGGAAGTCCCGTGTATTAATGCGCTGCAGATATGCTATTAAATGTAAGAACTACTTTTCGGTTGCCACAGAGTTGTGCCAATATATTTAATTTATAAATATCATAAAATATGGATATCTATTTATTTTATCTCTATAAACAGCCCGTCCTTGTCGCTTATTTCAATGCTTACTTGCAATTCATCATCGATATTAAAACCAAGACTATATGTGTCCGTTTAATGTTCCCATCATACTTGAAAATAAACATTTTATGGAAGGTTTGAATGCTAGTTCCTTGTCCAAAAATAGGATAGTATCTCATAAATTAAGAAACAAATACCAAACTAACAAATATTAAAGATTCAAAGATCAGGGGTCTATTTCAATGAAATTCATACGTAAAGGTTATCTTATGTGCGAATTTCTTAAATTGTGTATGGTTATAATATTCAAATATTTTCTTCACAAAAAGTGTTAAGTTTGTGGAATGCAATGACATTTGTCTACTTTTTATGTCTTATTGCGCATATAAGAAATTAGTATAGACTTTGTAACACAGCATACTAACGCCTGAGATAATACATGTACGTATGAAGATTAGTGAAACGAGTCCCGGGTACGTTCGGTCATGGTGGGCGAGTGGTTAGATCGTCTGCTCCGTAACCAGGTCGTAGGTTCCATCCCCGGCCGCGACATTCTCAAGTAAAATCCTTGAAGTTGGTACTCAGTATAAAAGTATAGTTCAAGGACAGATTGGCTTAGTGTCAGGATAGTGTAACTAAATGGGATAGAATATCACAAGTTTTAAGCGTGATATCGCAGTGAGCCAGTACTGTATCGCTCTCACGTAGACAGAAGTCTTCCGAATGACTGAAAAGTTGTCGGTGAAACGTTAATCTCAAGCAAACAAACAAACATCCAAAGATAGGCCAAAACGACGATTTGAAATGATACCCAGTTCACCTCTGTTCGGTACAAAAACATTTCATACTAGGAAAAGCAAACATAATAAATAAGGCCCTTGAACTTAAAACTAAGCGATCGTCTTTGGAATGAGATTAGTGTCTTATACAAGGACACTTGTGGATACACCGGGAGCCATGGGAAAGAGGGGGGATTATAAACTATAACAGCGGTATGGGATGCCATTGGTTAGTCAAGGTGTAAAGATCTGGGGACAAGAGGTTGTTATCTGGCACGGAAGTTCCTGGTAGCAGGGGCACTGTAAATCACAGGGTTCGGTGACTTCGTTATTAAGTTCAAATTCATGCATCACAACACGTGAATGTGTATGCACCCAGTTTTTCAACTCTCCTTATATTAAGCGGTGTTTTTTACTTTTTGACGTGTGCTGTGCTGGTCTTATATCGTAGAAAATAGCATGCGCATTTCATTGTCCTGGCGATGTGGTAGACGTCCAGCTTGCAAACCTAAGGTCCCGAGTCCGATTCAAGTTTTAAGTAATTGGATGTTTACTTGATTACATACATGTCAAAAAGGCATGATTTCTTATAGGCAAATGAACACGCACCTTCAATCATCTATTATTTTCCTTCAATTTTATTTCTTCAATATGAAGAAAATACACTCAAAGTAAAGATTAGTTGAAGATCACTAATGTCTACATCGTTCATGATAATGTAGGAAAATAAGATGAAGTGAACCAGGTGAAAATAGAATAGAAGTCATTTCCTTCTTCATGTTTCATCTATGTACAAAATATAGCATAAACAAAATAAAATACATCACAAACCAAAAATAACCGTTCTCTGGAACGCTTCAAGAAACGATAGGACCATATATATCCGCACAGAAAATGACATAAGAAAACTAAAGAGTAAGCAGACATCCCTGAAAATGTTGTTTCAAGAAGAGGTAATAAACATTAACTATATAAAAAAAACAGGACAATTAAGAGACTGCAATTGAGGAGAAAATACTTAAATAATTTATATATCGGGTATCCCAAAAGGTGAACCGCTTTTTGATAAGTATTTACTTAGAGAACGAGCTTTGCATCAAAATTAGTTTTGTTGGGTCTTCGAAAAAAAAAAAAAAAAAAAGGGGCACGAAATGCATACAAGTGATACTATATTTTGCATATCTTGTTTTTGAACTTTGTACTTTTACATTCTCAGCCACATACTAAATTTTCTACCAAGGTGATAATTCTTTAATCAGAGACACCTGAAAGACATTCTATCTTAAAAAAACAATCAAGTGATTCAAGTCTCTTGGACCAAGTAACAAAGGAGACATCTATCGACGGGTACGCGACGTTTGAACATTATGCTTTTAATAACTTAGCACCAGGGACAAATTAGCATAACCAATGCAGCACGATCTTTGAACTCTTTTGAAGTTAGATTATCAAAGAAAGAAGGATTTAAATAAAATGCATGCGACGCAGAATATGTATATTAAGTATTTTACGCCGTGTTTGAACAAGGGAAGGCGTAAATGTTCTACAACAGTTTTTGTGAACTTAAATTACGAAACATCCAAAAATTAACATTGGACCTACAGGGTTGAATTGGTGCTAATGTATAATTATATATCATCGATCGTTCTAAAAGACATAGAGAAAGATAAAAAGATAAAGATCCTGGAAACCTCCTCAGCTTGACCTTCGTGGTCTTAATTTACTGATGATAGATTTCTCACTAATTATTCAAGTAATTATTTTGTTATAATTTGTTTGAACGCCCATTTAATTTCAAGAGTCTTTTAAACTGCTTTGATATATTGGAGACATGCAATGCATAGACATACACAAGTATCACGCCATATGCATTTTTAGCTTGTTTGTTTTTCGAAGAAAAAAATCGAGGTACGAAATGTATTGCCATCATTCTAGTGTGGTCGTTGGCGTCGTGAAAAACTTTAGTCTTAGCCAAAAATTGTTAACTCTAATAACATCAAACTTCACATACTTGTTCCTCTTAGGTCCGTTTTAAGTGAAAAAAACAAACAAACAAACAAAAAAAAACAAAAAAAAAATTAGCTAGCTAGCTAGCACCCGCTTGTGGTACTCTTGTTTGGATTAAAATCTAGGTTAATTCATTTTTGATTTTTTTTTTCATCATCTTATTCATGTAGATTTCAAAATTATAATAATTGTTCAAAAAGCAATGTTTGATAAAAAATGCTAAAGTATGAAGTATTTGGAGAAATCTCCTGACCATTTCTTGACCCTATAGCAAGATATCCTCGCGCGTGTAACATCTTAATAATTTTGTATCGAACCAGGGTTGTTTTTAAGAATGGTCGACACTTGGTACACGTAATTAATCCGAACTTCCGAAACTTACGTAGTAAGGACACGATATAAAGTTTCCGAGGAATATGAGGTAAAAATCGTGTATCCATAACACTTGCAATTTAATTACCCATTAGTCTCAAAGCAAAGAGTTAAAACAAGTTCATGAAGTGAGAAACGAACTCCAAAGAGTCACAAACAGAAAGTTATTTCAAGCCGATATAAAAACAGTAGATCTTTAGGAAACTGATTTGATTCCGCCCTGTTAACATTTTTATGGTCATTATTTGTTCGTTTATTTGTGTTAAATGTATTTAATGATACATCAAAAATTAAAATCCAAACGGTCAAGATTTAAATATGCTTATTGATTTCATATGTTATATATATATTCGAGTAGAATGCCGAGGGTCAGTAGTAACGTACGAGAGGATTGCAGTTCTGAGGGCTGTTGGTGCGAACCCCGTTCTGGGCAATGATTTTTCATGACGTGCCTAGGCAAAAATTCCTGGTCCAACCCAGGAATGGTAAAGAAAGGTTGGTTTAAGTTATAAGGATTTGTTTCTCAATTGACACAAAATGAACATATCTATTCGAATATATAGTCTCCTTCCCGAATACAGATTGGGACTAACGGTCAAAGCCCAACATTCGAGATGTTGGAGATAAATCATCTTTATTGCCGATGTACGCAGGTTTATGAAGTTGATTGAGAGAGAGAGAGAGAGAGAGAGAGAGAGAGACGGGGTTGGGACTTCGTAGATGTGTGGTTAGAGTCGCTAACTCAATATTATTTAGTCGCTCACCGCTGTGAGTTCGAGTCTCGGCAGGGTTACTCGGGTTGTTAATGTCAGGGAGTCTATCAGTGGGATAAGTACTACACCGGTGCCTCTGTGCACCCCGGGTCTTCCTCCACATGTATTTAGCTGGACGTCGTTATTTGACTGAAATGCTGTCGCACTGAACACAACAACCGCAACAAAAACAGGTTTAAAACGAAAGAGACCGGCATGTAATCTCTCCGTCACGATCTAACTAGAGGACAGCACGAAAAGTAGACATCACTCGATGCTCGCGTGAAATACAGAATTCAAACGCAAGTATTCATTCATGACAAAGTCGCTTCAGGGGGTCTATCAATAAAACACTATCAGGTAAACAATATTTGTGTTAGGTCTCTTATAAAAACAAGCCATTACAGCTTAGATTGGTCACTAACGTGGGCATTTATGTGATCTTCAGATTTCGAGTGTTTGGTTCTCGTGTTTTTATGAGATAAACGACTGGAAACAGGGTTCAAAATTGTATATCAAAGCACTACACGTCCTGTATGTGGGTCTGTGAGCAATGAGAAATGTTCTAGATTGTCTTGCTTATCCATCCACCAGCAAAATCACCCACCTACCCACTTAATTGGAAATGTTTTAACTAACTACCTTACGAACGAACGATATGAAAATAGATATTTTATTTGTCAATCGAGATTTCTGGCCAATTTGGTAGCTTTTTAAATTGAATAAGACAAGATTATTAAACAGTATAAAAGTGTGTTACATACTTTATAATAAAATGTCAAATGTAATTAAATACCAAGGATTTCCTACGCGATATTAAGCGCATTCTTTCACCTTCTTAATATGTTTATATTTAATGAATGAAAACACTGTTAACCCGATTTTTGTACAAGCAGTGATGACGTCAATGGAATAAGCATTGTTACTCAATGAGTAAATCGAGTTACATAGTACTCTGACAGATTGTTTCTCCTTAATACCCCAAAGGTATGTCCATGACCGCTGTTACATTCGGTCATTTGGTCATTCACGCAACTGGATTATGACTCGATAATTATAAAATCTTCGGGATTCTCGGATGTCACGGTGTTTATGCCATTTAAAACGTTTCACATTTTTAATCACTATAAATCTGATTATGATAACTTTAAGGGTTCGAAATAAGATGTTTTTGTTTTGTTTTTTTCTTCATAGAGGTTTCCCCCGTAACTACAGATTTTTTTTGTTTAACTTTGACGTATGGCATTCGATTATCAGTGACAAAGGGTACTAGCATAGTAATAAGAATATAATTATCATCTTTAACTTAAGTTAATAGGTTAGTCCGGTTTTAGATTATAATTAAACACACCTTAAAAATGAGGATTTTTCCTATTGTTTTCCTTTAAGGCTTTGATTGGCCAATGTTTATACATATAATTTGGATTAAATGTTTATTCATTTGTTTGATATAAAAAGTGACTGGTATTTTTTGTTCAAATACTGTTATAATGGTATTTAATGTTTTAAATTAAGAACTGAAGGTTTTGTTTTAGATGATTTTAACATTGTACAATATTTCTCATATTTACCCATAACCCCGCAGAAATCTCAAAAGCGCAATCTAAAATTCCTTTTTTAGTGTTTAGCCAACTTTGAGAACTTTATTACGGCATGTTTCACAGTAATGAAGTATTCAACGACTACACCCTGCCAACAACATAATATTTTATTCATTAAAGAATAATAAATATAATATTAAAATATATTCATAGTGCTTCGTCACTGCGAGATATCACGCCGTAGACAAGTGGTATAATCCCACAACTTTTATATTATCCTGACAACGGTCCCTGACCTTTCTGTATGCCAAACACCAGATGCGTGTTTTTATACC
>CM037782.1:33411424-33461424 GCA_021229015.1 Solen grandis | reverse complement strand
TGAAAGTATTATTGATTTATTAATTTAAAGTTAAAATACAACTAATTAAATATCGAAGTGAAATTTTGTTTCAATATGACAGCTTCGTTTTCTTTAAGACTATTAGCTATTTATTTTAAATTGATAAAAAATAAATTAAATTAAGCTAAGAGATAGTATTATGATGAGCATGATTATGCTAATGTGTGTCCAAAGTGCATTTAAAAGTAAAATGCCGTAAACTAATTTTGAAAGATTATTAAGATAAAAGTTGATATACTGTGACATTGTCACACTTTTGACGGAAATACTTAAAGAGAGATCGATAGAAGAGTTTCTGAACACAAAAGGTGTGAGTCAAATATGATTTTCAATATGGTTTCGCACCGCAGGCAACGGAATGAAATTGGACAAATTGTTTAACTACAATGATATGTTAAAGGGAAATTACACCAGTACCGTTTCAATAATAAAACCAAACACCTATGTCTTTTCTGTGACAAACGCTCTAATAATTCCGTGGTCTGTACATGTTGAAATACTTCTGAAAGTTTTACAGCTAGGAGAATATCCAATAACAGCCAGATGGTAGGAATCAGTGTTGTGTTCCTGGGTTGGTTCCACTGTCATCTGCCAGCCCCTTCCTTCGTACACATACCCGTTAATGCTAACTAGGAAATTATATCCTATGTCGTTATATCCTTAGAATAAATTTATTTACATTAATATTCAAAGTCATGACCAATTTATGTCAAGCATTAGCATTTTTTTCTAACTGCCATCTTTATCAACCTTACTAGCCAATACTCCTTGCCTAATTTAAGCAAAATTTAATAACAACATTATAATATTATTGTGGAAAATATCTTCGCAAAGCCAAGAACGTAATCGTTTTGTTTCAGTTTTTTTTTTTTTTTTTTTTTTTTTTTTTTTTTTTTTTAAATCTAATGTTATGAGAACATGTGCATATGTATGAAAGCTAGATTCAGTTTAACAAATATCGTATGGCACATTTTGAAAATAAAAAAAAGATATATGAATGATCTTTACACATTTCGACCATTCTGTTAAAACCATCGTTGTATTGCTTCGTTTATCATGTTATTCCTTTGTAAGATTATCAAACGATATAAGATAAAACAGTACACGATAGGTACTTGACTTGATAAATTTCATTTTCTTTGTCAACAACAACAACAACAAAAGGAAACACAGATACAAAGTTTGTATTTTAGAGCGTAGTGGAAATGGCGATGAAATTATTGATACATTTTGTAACTTACACATATGTTCATTAAAACAAAGATAAATGAAAATGTGGTGCACATTTCATATACCAGAAGCGCATCATTTTCTGTTAATCGGTCCTCCGCACATTACGTTATAATAGGTACCAGCACATGATGAGGTTGTGGTTTGGCAGGTGCCAAAGATTGCTGCACACGCTGAGTCTGAAATCATAGAATGTGTTGTAGGTCAAACTGATATTTTGGTTAGTCATTAAATTGCATCAAATTAAATTAAGTCTGAAGTCATATGATTTCAAACCCCGAGTGCGACAAAATGGGTCCAAACGTATTGCTGGTTCTCGTTTATTGTTTTGCAATAATACACTCTGGACCATTACATTCCACAATCTTATTACAACAGAAAATCTTTAAATTTTATACGATATCAACTGCTCTTTCCCAGTGAACTCATGAATTAACTAGAGGAAATGTATATATCAATCTGAAATACATTCCTTATTATATCTTCAACTTATTACTGATTTAAGATTGCACTAGAAGCCTTAGAATGTTTTTTTTATAACAACCCCAGAAAAGTTCAACTATTTGTATTACACATATGACATGAAAATTTATCAGAATAGCTTACATTATCTGTTGAGTTATGAAATATTTGGGTATTTCCATTAGAGGAATAATATGTGGAATTTCGCCATGGATAATTTAGGTATAGGTTATCGATAAGTTAGGTTTCTTGAAATCGACCCAGTCATTATAATATGATACATACCAAATGGGACACAGCAGCGCATATCTAAGGGTTCATGACACAAAGCATTGACGTATGGACCTGCGCAATGTTTGGTGTCTGGTTGACAGGTGCCTAGAAGATCATCCTCGCATACAAATGGACTGTCAGTATCTAAATCAATATGTTCCTTATTTTGGAAATGTCTGAATTTGACAGGGCTATATCAGTAATTGGTGCTCAATAGCGGGCGATACTCAGATTATGAGACGAAAGAAATCACATAATTCCCAAACTGTTTATAAATTAAACAAAATAATGCAGTGGTAGGGCAAACTAGTAATAGTTAAAATTGTAAGTTCTTCTGCACTTCGGTCAAGAACATTTTCGGTTATACAATGCGTTATAGACGACACCACAAATGAAACTTCAGATTTGCAGATTCCATTTGGATTAATATTTCTATCAGTATCACAGATGTTAATATATAAACTCACGTGATAGTTAATGAAAAATTATAAAAATTAAAACATACATAACAACGAAGAATTTGCAATTAACAAGCATGTGATTCATTTAGTATGTTGTGACGGAAAAAGAATTTTCTGTACAGACAATATGAATTCTGTAGGTTGTTATAGACAAATTTTAGGTGTGTTAATATGAAGGTGCATTGATACAAAACTTCAGTAACAAATTAAAATAATCTATAATAATCTATAATGACATTTCAGCACGTAATAACTGATTTATTTTCTAATTGTCACTTATTTCAAGTAGAATGCTAAAGGAAATCCCAAAATTTAAGATGTTTGTGTAATAGATAATATTGAAAGACCTTAGTATAGTTGCTAGATATTCAAGGTCCGAAAATGTCACATTTTATGCTTATGAATTTTGATGTTCCAAATTCTAATTCAGCTAAAAAACAACAAAAATGTTATACACATGAGGAATACATAATATAACAGTTTCACAAAGTTATATATTGAATCTGAACAAATGTCCGTTGAAATTTATTTAAAATTAAAAAAAAAATATGTACACAATGTCCAGCATTTTTATAGTTTTAGTATACATTTTGGTCTTGGAACAATGGTGATACTTTTTTACATAAATGGGAGTATGTTAACCTACAAATGGTAGAATTAACACATTTTGAAAATAAAGTTGATAAAAAAAATTAAAAAAAAATATTTTAAGTACATTGTACATATATTTATATTTTATTCAATGCAATGTAGTCTTTTTAATACATTTTAGCAAACAGTTATTTTAAACCATAAACATACTTTGTAAAGAATGCCTTCGATGCCGAATAATAATTTGAAATATATCACATGTCATTACTGTCGTATGCGTTTTGTAAGGAACGTGGTCTAATAGTTCACTCTTTCATAGGTAAAGGCTATATAAAGATGTACTCCTAAAAAAACTAGAACTATCACTAAATGTGATTAATACCCCCGCAATACTGCTTTAGAAATGATGAAGTTATAAGGATTACTTCACTTCCTCTTATTGCGCTTGACTATTGTATGTAAGTGCAAGGGCAATAACTCTATACATACTACAGATAGAGTTATGGTTCTTGTGCATTGCACTTCCTCTTATTGTGGTTGACCATTGTATGAAATTGTTTTGAATTCCAACCAGTTCTTTTCAAGTTATGCTATGGACAAGGAAAAGTAACAAAGGGCAATTACTCTGTAATTACAATAGATAGAGTTATGGTTCCTGTGCACTGCACTTTCTCTCATATTGTGGTTGACCATTGTATGAAATTGTTTTGAAATCCAACCAGTAGTTTACAAGTTATACTCTGGACAAGGAAAAGTAACAAAGGGCAATAAGTCTGTAATAAGTCAAGATGGAGTTATGGTTCTTGTGCACTGCACTTCCTCTCCATGTGCTTGATCATTGCATGAAGTTGTATTGAATTCCAACTTGTGGTTTTCAAGTTATGCTCCGGACAAGGAAAATGCAACGGACCGCTGGACCGACCGACCGACCGACCAACCGACCGACCGACCACCAGGTGACTCCTATATACACCCCCCCCCCCCCCAAACTTCGTTTCGGGGGTATAACTATATACATGGGTATCAGAAAATACTTTTTAGCGCGTATAACAACAACGGCTAGATGACTTTATGTCGGAACAGATAATACCACTTACATTCGTATTCTTTAGCTAGATTGGAGGAAACATAATTACTTATTAACGTTTCGAAAAGATTCAAATGCATACTTAAGGCATGTGAACATAGATAAAGAAAAACATGAACTCATCTAAGAATTCATTATCTATAACAAGTACTGAAAGGATACACACTGAACCTTTGATACGAACTAATTTCAACTTTAAATCTATTTTTTTTAAGATTTTCATACAATATTAACTGATCTACCCCATGTAATGCAATACAGTAATGGCGCAGTCTGAAATACCACTTACATTCGTATTCTTTAGCTAGATTGGAGGAAACATAATTACTTATTAACGTTTCGAAAAGATTCAAATGCATACTTAAGGCATGTGAACATAGATAAAGAAAAAAATGAACTCATCTAAGAATTCATTATCTATAACAAGTACTGAACGGATACACACTGAACCTTTGATACGAACTAATTTCAACTTTAAATCTATTTTTTTTTTAAGATTTTCATACAATATTAACTGATCTACCCCATGTAATGCAATACAGTAATGGTACATTCCATATAAAACATGCAACATTTTTTTATTTAAAATTACACTCGACTGAAAGCAATGTAACATTTATGTAAATGTAACAAAATGCTTACTCCCGAATGCTTTATGAAAAATAGCATGTGAATTCATGTATGTATTATTTTCTATGTTGCCTTATTGCATTCCTGTTAGACGGTTTCAATGACAAGTGTGTAATGCTAAATTTTGTTTGTTTACTGGCTATTAACATGGCGAAGCCTATATACAAAGCGAACAACCAACAGGTCAAACAGGGAATAACGACCTATAATTAATCTAAATGCATATATAAGTATATGCCTTGTATTTTAACTCGTATGGATTTAAAAGCACGGTTTTAGTCCCGAAACATACTTTACACGCTTTATAAATTTGTCACCTCATACAGTTTATTAAAGTGTATTAAGTTTCTAACAGTATTATTTGCTCATTGCAAACTAGACATTCACTCTTATTTTCGGTCCACTTTATACATCCACAGCGTAAGTCTGTGTTTAGTATATTGTTTATAAATATACATATAATATGATATAAATGTTATGTTATGTATTGTTTAGGTAACAACATTTTATATTTTATGTATAAGCTATTTTTGTGCTATTGAAATACTGCGATGTTATCAAATAGTCAATATGTTAGACTCGTGATTCCTCTCATTTATCGTACCATTTGTTATGTATTAATCTAATTATATCAGCACAAAGACCACTTACCAAACATTTACTTTATGTTCTATATAAGCATATATGCAAATGAAAATTTCTGTAAGGGAAATTGACATCCAAACTTACCCTCATTAGATAGATTTATTCAATAGAAAGAATTCTTTACATTTTAAACATGGGGTCACCCGACTACTTTTTGACCTATTCAAGGCCAAATAACATACGTATGCATTTAGTGCACAGGTCGGCCATTTGTCACCAATTTTCTCAAAAATTCCCCTCTCAGCAATGCTCAACTGTTAAGGTTTTCGTGCAATAAGGCCTCAAATTTGGCATTTTATGACTATTTTAACTGTGTTCTATAGGATTTAATCCTTTATTGCACGTCTTTCAGTCAAAAACACACAATAATTCAGCATTAAATAGGGTCACTATTTTCTGTGTAGGCACATCCGGATACAGAGTGACCAAGGGCAGCCAACTGTGTTCTTAGTCCTATTAAGTACAAAAAATCAAAATAATGTGTGTTTAAAAGTGATGCACAATGAATACTGAGACACTATATGTATTTGTAGCAAAATATTCTTTCATTTTATATAGCTTACATGGCCAACACTGAAATTTTTAACTTCTTTATTTATGGGAATTTTTCAATGGAATAAAAAAAATTGCGCGTTCTATCAACTAGTCTGCATTAGAAAAAAAAAAATTAAAACAGCTGAAAATGAAATTCTTTACTCAATAAACTTGTAACTAATTTTAGTAATATTTTTGGATTTTTTAAATTGTTGAAAAAACAACAGCAATATAAAAGAAATTTAAAGTCTCACCCTGTCAAATTTTTGTTTATCTAAAAGAGTACACTTTTGTCTTTTAAATGAGACATAGTTTACCATTCTAATATAAAAAAAAAACTGTGGAGATATCTTGTTATGAAACAGACCACTGCAGGCACTTCAAAGGGTTTGGATTGCCAAATGCCAGATGGCCCCATCTCACCGGGGTAATACAAAACTTCAAAGGGTGACATGCAGTTGTCATTGTATCTTTCATGTGCCATTGTCAGCATCCCTGGAAGATGTCTGCAATCTCTGGAGACCATTCTCAGTATATATAGGGTTAATTTTCACCAAAATCCTAATAAAAATATCAACATTTAAGCAAAAAACTTTCATCAACACAATGAGAGGTGACATGGCTACACACTTAAACACTGGCCATATTCCACAGAGCAAAGGCTTGAAACTGACTGACTCTTCATCTATGGACACCTACATGATACAAGACCCCGATTATTTGATATGATCATTTAATGCTTGTTAGTAACTTTAACCAATTGATTGCTATGTAATCATCTAGCGTCAATTTGTCCTGATGAAAAATCGATGTCGTGTAGGCGTTTAAGCACTAGATGTTTATGTTTAGTTTATGCACACGGCAAATACCCCACTACATGTGTTTAAAATATTAGTTATTTTTAAATGTACAGATACACAAGGACATTAGTTTAACTAGTTGGGTGACACAAGAACTATGTTTTAATCAGTCAGATATTCCTTAAATTGTTTATAAATTAACACTAAAATAACTGTACATATTTTCATATGCTACAAAATAAATCAGTGTATTTCAGATTTAAATAGTCATGTTAATATTCGAATTTAACGTGCTTTTAAAAAGTTCCCCGGCAAAGGCTCGAACCAACAACGCTCTGTGGCAACGACTGATTGTCAAATATTCAAACTGTCATGCCAAATTGACCATTTGGACATCTACGTCGTAATTACGAATTAACAACCTGGCGATCGAATTTTCAGCCAGTGATTTTTCCAAATACTTTCGAATCAATTGTGATATATTCGCTTGCGCATTTACGTTTTAAATTACATTTTTTTAACTGTTAAACCGTTGTTTTTGTGTGTTTGCTACGTATTGTGTGTTTGTTGTATTACTCTTTTACACTTTCTTTTTCTTTTGTTTGGGATCCAGCTGGCTTGAGGTAGGTCGGTGGTTCTACCCGGATGCCTCCGTGCATTAGGGGTCTTCCTCCACCTGTAATTAGCTGGACGTTGCTATATGACTGAAATACTGTCGAAGCGACAGTAAACCCAAATAGTCAAGTCAAGTCTTTTGTTTGGGGAACCTCGCTTTGCTTGTAAAGATACCGGTCGTTTCAATTTTTAACAATGAGTAAACTGGAAATAATCTGACAAAGAGAACAGTTGATCGTATAATGTTTTATTTAACTGGTTGCAGGATCAATCAATATCACATTTAAGAACAAAATATCAAAACCAAAATTAGAGGGGACAAAATGTATTAAATGCTTCAAAATGTGAATTTAAATCATTGTTATATCAATTTATTGAAAGAGCTGTTATTTCCCAACAAGTACGATATTGTAAACTTATCTTGCTGTGCCGATCATCATTCCTTTGTCTACATTATACATTTTATAAACAGCTAAATTTAGCTTTTCTAATTATTTAATCTAACAGACGTGTTAACAAAATGCCAAAGATGAAAGTTCGAAATGAAAATACTTTACCTGAATGGTAAAAGTGTAGATACATAGTGGAGGGTGATCAGCACAGAAAATTACATATCATTTAAAATGAAAAACACTCTTTCAAGAGAATAAAGTTTGTTATAAAATACCAAAACAATAGAATCTCCTATTCTAAAACACACTAAATCTAAAACAGAGAAGAAGTGTATATACTTGATAGGTCACTGTACCTAATTAACAGGTATGCTCGAACATTTCTTTTTTATTTTGAGCTTGCACTATATTTGAAGTTAAGTTCTTTAAACAATTTATTGACAAACTTATAAAAAACGTGTACTATATTCTGTACCATATCATATACATTTTAGATGCTCATTAAGTTATTATGTTGGAAAAATAAAAGCAATACAGTGGCACATGTATGCCTGCTTTGAAAAACAAGAGAAAAAAAAAGTAAGATAAAAAAACAAAATCAAACAAACCAACAAAAATGAGCTTAACACCCACAAACATAAAAAGAAGAAAAAACACCCGAGACAATGTCATGAGGTATCATGTGTTGGTCTTCAGTTTCCTTCCATTCATAATTTTAACCTTAGGTAATCTTTTGAATTAGACCATAAGCAAGATGTTCTGTATAAATGCACAATGGACACCTTGTGTGGCATACATCTTTTTCAAAACATTTGTTTTATGAATGTGTGAATTTTTATGTCTTTCCTATATAGCATCAAAGCTATTCTTATGCATACTCTCTGTTGCCAAATATCTATCTACATTTTAAGATTTTACAACTATTTTTTAAATAATGATTTTTTTCTGAATATTTTGTTTTATTATTTATTTTATCAGTATTACTATAACTTAATATTTGCCTGCAGTAGAATTGTGTTAATAGCCTGACCTTATTTGAAATTTCCAAACAAAATTTTATTCACTTTCCACTCTTACAATTTCACAATACATTTATTACCTTTTTTTTTGTTGCAATTGATACCAGATCTGCTTGGTATTCTCACAATGCCAAAACACATGTATTATTGTTAGTGAGTTAGCATTACAAAATGCGCACTTTTCATCCTGATTTATATTCATCACCTTTATTACCTATTTCGTTTTAGTTAGTCTCTCTCAAAATTAGCTTGTAATAATACGATATATATTATTTTTTTCAAAAACAATTGCCAGTTCACACATGAAAACCACGGCCATGTCAAACATATAACAAAAACAAGAACGGCATGCCTGATGATTCCTGTTAACCTCGAAAAAAAATTGACAAGATGACAGCTGCAACATTGGTTTGTTTTTGGAAAACCGAGTATTGATGCAAAATAACAGTGTCACTGATACGACCAACAATTGCATATAGTCATATATGATATACAAAAATTTAAGAAAAAAGACCAACTTTTATATACAAAAATACCTAATTCATAAAAATACATAAATAGAAAAATACTATGACCTGCATTCCAGCACGAAGGATAGCACAAAAATAGGTTAATTGTTATTTCCATAATTTGATTGTGGTCATGTGGTGGCAAAAAGAATTATGTTTCTAACACTGATTTAGAAGTCGTTACCTATTAAAAATCCCATAGAATTCGAAATATAAATCACAATTTCAATGTAATAAGAAAAATAAAAAAACTATACTAATGATAATGGAAAATGGGAACATTAAAAGTGTAGTATCAGTTATCAACTGTATAAAAGATGTTGTTTTAATGCAACTTTAAAATAAGACATGTCTTTGATCTCAGTGATTTTTTTGCAATGAATTCCTCAGATTGTCGCCATTATAAAAAAATGAATTTTAGCCAAGTAATTCTACTCTTGGGAGTGCATATGTACCTTTGCCCCTGAGTCTTATGCTGTGAATGAGAACATTATTTTGAGACACAAGAAGTTCTCTCAAATAGTGAAGCTGTTCTTAATTTTTAATACATGACATGGAGTAAGGTGTTCCATTCTATGCTGCACTGGTAGCTAGTTTAATAATTTAAAATGTCCTTTACCAATATGAACACTACACTCAAGATCTAGGACAATGTGTATCAATTTATTCTGAGTAGTTTGGAGTTTTTTCTTCAAAACTGTATTCAAACCATGATACCAAATACAACAGGCACAATCATAATGTCATTGGATTAGAGACATGATTAGTGTTATTTTAGTGTGATTGGTAGGATATCGTTTTTATTTATATACAAACACTTTAACCTCGTATTTGCCTTTTTAATTTCTATTTTGCCATTTCACTGAAAAAAATATTGATCTAACGTGACGCTTAAATACTTGACAGCTATAGTAGACTGGATAACAGTGTCATTACATGTAACCTCAAGATTTGAATAAGACTTGATTCTAAATAAAATGGAATAAAAAGAAACCTTATTGTCAATTAAAAAAACACTTAAACTCTAAAGATTTTCTTGTCTTTTAAGGAACAAAACCCTTTCATTGAAGGTAATCCCATCTTTTTAAATGATTACCACATGGATTTAGAATCTTTTTTGTTTTGATCAAGTAATGACCATCGTCGAATTCCCAAGGCTGACTTATTCCATTTCACTACATGACATCCGGCCGTGGGGAAATAGGCAACCGTCGTATTACAGTAGTTATTGATTAAATTATCGACCAATGAAAACGCGCCTTATTAATACAGTACTCTTAAGCGTGGAGACTAATTAGTCATGTAAACACACACAAAATATGGCTGCGTCCGGCGGTGCCGGCTGCGTTTCTGAAAAAGTTTGTCTATTTTGTCTGTCCGGAATTGTCATTTTATCAATGTTGCAACTAAATCTATCCTCGAATGCCCAAACTGCGCCCCTCTTAGATTTAATTAGGAAATGCAACATTAAATAAAATACATAGAATAAAAACTGCTCACGTACCAATTAATTCTATCGAAGTCATATTGATAAAATAATTCTTTTATAAATAATTATTCACTCAAAAATAACATTAAATACATTACGAGTCAAATTTTATGCCATCATTTTGTGTGGTCCTAAATCCGCCTCCTAGGTGACGTTATAGCAGTTGCGAATTGTAGTCATATGACATCCATTTATAAATATGTAAACATAGCAGATGGAATTTCCGAGGTACTTTTATTTAAAAAAAAAATGAGCGTAAAAGGGCCATCCTGCGTGGAAATCATTTTGTATTATAAAAAAAAAAAAAATAAGAAAAACATAAAAAGAATGGTGCGTGATAAAATTAACAATATTTATATGTTTGAATCAAAACTTCGTACAAAAATCATCTGAGTTTATTTACAGAAGCATAGTAAAAAAAATTCTCACAGTTGCTTACGCGTGTAATAAAATCTAGCGAAACTACGATAGAAAAGGAAGGTGGCGGAGTTAGAACAGGGGCGCTGTTAAGACCTTCGACGGTATATAATGACAATTTATTATGGTATACAGATAAATAATTTAAACATATACAGTCAACATGGAACAGTAATTCTCTTCAGTCATGCAACAAACCACCAAATTTACAAACCTGATTTATCCTGATGCTATGATACAAGTTTTATTTATTCAAGTATCTGGTTGTGTCTAATTTTGGATGACACCAATAAAAGGGTCCCACAGTATGATTGCTAATTGACTGTCTTGACATCTTTATAATGACCATTTGATAAGCCATGCTGGATGCTGATTTCAACTTCAGTCTAGGGGGCTTCAAACTAACATTATAAAACAAGTAATGATTGCAATTCAATTTACATTATTTGACTCTCATGAAATTGATTGATCTTGAACACCCCATACATTTTCTTTAGTGAGTCATTGTCCTCGGTTCAACATTTACTAAATATATTAAAATATACTGGAGCAATTATTCATGTTGCCGAGTAAATGTTGCACCAAAACCCTTTCAGTCATTCGTTGCTCACTTGATAGCAGTGCTGTTGTGAACATATGGCCCAGCACTTTATTCTTACATGGGGCAGTGGAACTGTTATATGAAGAGTGAAAACAAGGGAGATATATAACTAAAATTTGTACAATGTGTTGAACTGGGAGTCTTCACCTAGAACTGATGCTCTACCATGCTCAAACAACCAGAGCCATTTATTATGATTTAAATTCTAAAGGCAAAGTTTATTCTAGAAAATAATTCATTCTTTAAGTCTTTGTGAAATTATACCAGACATTGTAAATGAGTATACTAGTTAAATGTGAATTATTTTGACTAAAGAGGTTCATGGTCTTATTGAAGGCAACAGATTGACAAATGCACCAACTGTGAACAAATATTCTTAAACCTTATTTTGATATCATACATTTCTTGAAGCACCAAGAATTGTGTCTACCAAACGGACACTTTCATCTCCAAGTGGTGTGACACCTAAAAATAAGAAATCCTTGTTTCACACACCTCAGAAGATCAAGACGCCATGCAGACAAAGAATAACACAATCTCAGAAGGAGAGAACAATGGTGGATGCAGGCACAGAAACCACAAGAATTTGAAAAGAATTTGATGTAAAGGTAGTAACATAAATTCAGTTTAACTTGACATATATTTATTTGACTTGACTTGACTATTTGAATTTACCGTCTCTTCGACAGTATTCAGTCATATAGCGACGTCCGGCTAATTACAGGCGGAGGAAGGTCCCTAATGCACGGAGGCATCCGGTTGGAACCAACGACCTACTGGAAGCCAGCTGGAAGGCTTCCTCACATGAATATCGGAACGACCCTGCCGGTATTCTAACCCACGCGGTGAGGGGCTGAGTGAGTGTTGAAGTCAGCGACTTTTACCTCTTGGTCACGGAGGCCCCCTATTTATTTGTGATTGATATTTGTATGAGGTTCTCTTTATGATCTTGCAATGAAATGGTGGTTCTACCAGTGTTCTGCTGGCTTCCATACAAGCAATAGGTTGAAGTTCCCATATAAACTTAATTGTCTTTAGGATGAAACAAATCAGCAATAAAACTGGAGGTATCTTTTTTAAATGCAGAGAGAAACAGTGTGATACTTAACAAATTCCATACCTAAATATTTCAAATAAACACACTTGTTGTTTTTCTTCCACAAGTATTAAAATATTTTACTTTGATTAATTCTTTAAGTCATACTGTTATTCAGGCGAAATAATGATCATGATAATAAGTAGTATAAGTACAGCCATAGTTACATAAGGAACATGTATGAGTTGAAATAAAAAGTTTATAAGCATAATTTGACATTTATCATAGGGATTTACCCTAAATATAAATAAACGGGGACTTCACCTTTATTTTTTTTTGTATAAGCTATGTTTATTTATAAAAATGAAAATTTATGCATGGACTATTTGATAATGTGATCTACAGGAACAAAATTCATTTCTGTAACAAAGCAATATGCCGGTGGATTTATATCAAATTCCACAATAGTTCTATTTTTTTATTGTGGGGGGGGGGGTCACCATTATAGATTTCTATTTACAATCTCCATCCGTATTAAAAATGTGAACATAACATAATATTGGTACAGTCAAACCTGTCTTAAGCGGCCAGTCAAGGGAACAAGAGAAAGTGACCGCTTAACCGAGGTGACCGTTAAATGAAGGTTAAATATGTAACAAAATGCTATAGTTTCATAATATCAAAAATGACCACTAAATGCAGGTTGGCCATCTAATTCTAATACAGGTGACCACTAATACAAGTTCAACTGTGAATAAAAGTATGATAAGAAATCAACACATGCAACTGTCATTACAATACAATACAAATTCCTTTATTCAGCAAATTAAGGCTTCCGGCCCATAATACATTTCATTATACATATATGAGTATAACAATGTACAGAGTTGTGTTTTCTAATACCAATCTTTTATAACATTTCAGCATAGATGGAATTATCTAAGTTAATTATTTGGAGATTCGTTAAAGTACAATGAGTTGCTAAGGGTCACGCCACGTGCAAAGCTTCCAACCGTAACTAACAATTTAAGCTTTCCAAACAAAATTAGAGAAACATTTTTTTATACAAATTTTGCAAAATATTTAGCATAGAACCTCATGTATGGGCCTTTGCACCGAGCTCAACCACCCCACATCTGACTGACCTAAATAAAACAACAATCTTTTCACATTATCACATTTATTAAAGAATAGTACAACAAAATACAAATTCCTCACTCTTTCCCCCCGGTTTGGCACTGATCGGGCTTGGTTCCCACTCCAAACATGTTAGTCCACTTGACCAACCGGACACCGGATAAATTGTTGTATAGGGCGACATCTACAGCAATCCGCATAAGCCCCAAAAGGCTTCAACAAGAAAATACGCCCCAAAAGGCTTCAACATAAAAATGCCCCAAAAGGCTTCAACATAAAAATGCCCAAAAAGGCTTTAAATTACAATATGCCCCAAAGGGCTCCAAATAAGTCTGTAACATTAATTACAAAAATATTACTATATGAACAAATTCCAATGCATTCAAAATGACAATCCTGAGAACCATGTTAATATTTTGCTGTCTGCCAGAATGAAATTCCTACATGCTAACCAAAGGCTGAACCTGGGAATAGAGATAATCCTTTTTAGGCAGTCATTTTAACCAAAGCTGATCCTGGGAAACAGAGATTCAGCCATTAGTCTCTATGACCACTGCCCAAATCTAAATTATGTTGGCCCAAGTTCTTGAAATTAAGGTTCTCATACGCACTGCAAAAAGCCATGTGCGAGTTCATATACGTTACCACTCAAGCTGTATTATGGAATCCGGTCTCAAAAATGAAGCCATTGAACAAATTGCCACCATCTGGGAACCATGCCGTCCTAAAATTCCCCTTTGCCCTGCATACTGCTTCTGCTGACCAGGCTTTCACCCTTTGCACTGAAAAATATTACAGCACCCGACAGCAGCCACCAAAAACATTTACAAGTGAAACAATTATTATACAATTAAGTGCTAAATATATAACAAATTAATAAAACAATGGTTGGGAGGGAGGGCTTGCAACTTTCCACTTATTTATCAGAGCTTATTCTCCCGCTGTCTACACAATTCCCCGCTTGTCCGAAAAGGAGGCAACAAAGCAATGTGCATTATTAAAGACGTTTTCGCGAGTTTTTACGGCGCATCCTCCGTGCGCATCGTTGACTGCCTCTTGATTGTCTACCTTACGAGAATACTCTCTAATAAGGAGAAAGTTGCACAGTATTCGGATAAGTACATGTACTCGTAAACGAATTTTAGAAATGAGTCGTCAATGTCGTCTTAACGTAATATGCTGCAACATAAGGTTATTAGTAAACAAATGGTTTTGAAAATGTCCAGAAGTGGTCTCTCCTTGGGACATTTAAGACTTGCAGTTGACCGTGGAGGTCGAGATGGATTATACCACTTATTTACTGAGAAAGTAAATGGGAAAGTCAGGGTCACTTCTGCAAACAGAATTTTACAAAATGTATTCAATTTTTTATGCCCAAACTAATTCCAAACATGTATATGTAATCATGACGACAACATATATTCATAGTCTCTGCAAATATATGACATTTCTAAAAAAAAAAGCATAACCATGGACACTATTTTCATTATTTGTGACATAAAACCCTGTAAAACATAAATATTTACATAATGTTTAATTATTGCTTAATCTGTATTGTTTCAAACGTAATGGTTTTTGTGTTATTTTTGTTAAAATTTTAATTTTAAAAAATATGTTTTTTGACTATTTTTGTCTCATACCGTTACCATGGAAATGACCAATTTTTGAAAAAAACAGCACGATGACCCATAATTTTCTTTTTCTTATTCAATTCCACATTGAATTCTATTTAAGCTTGCAAAAAATAAAAACAATTGTAGAAAGAAGTTTTTCAGAGTTTTCATTTATTTGCAGAAACTATGATTATTTTTGTCATTTTTGCCAATGTTTGAACATGCAAATGCTAGTTTTCTTTATTGAAGATTATTATATTGTTATATGTAACATACAGCAGTAAAATAAGATGCAATTGGCAAGTACTTTCATGTTTTTTGTGTAAACAATGCTCTTCAGGATAATTTTACAAGTCCTTTATTAATAATATATATTTTAACAATTTTTGGTCTGACGGTTGCCATGGAAACGGTCATTTTGCACAAAAACCAACACGATAACATACTCTTTTCTTTTCAATTTTAAACTTATCATAAAATTTTACATCATATATGAAAAAATCAAAAAAAAATCTAGAAAGAACTATTTTTTTATGAAACTGTAGAAAACGTCCTTAAATTAACACTCCCGTATTAATCACAACATCGTAATGCACTAGATCACAAATTACATAATGCACAAGAGAGAGAAATTACACCGAACTCCAATAACTGCCGGTTATCTCATAGTGATAACCGTTATTATTGGGAGATTCGTTAAAGTACAATCAGTTGCTAAGGGTCACGCCACGTGCAAAGCTTCCAACCGTAACTAACAATTTAAGCTTTCCAAACAAAATCAGAGAAAATATTTATACAAATTTAGCAAAATAATTTAGCATAGAACCTCTTTGCATCGAGCTCAACCACCCCACATCTGACTGACCTAAATAAAACAACAATCTTTTCACATTATCACATTTATTAAAGAATAGTACAACAAAATACAAATTCCTCACTCTTTCCCCCCGGTTTGGCACTGATCGGGCTTGGTTCCCACTCCCAACATGTTAGTCCACTTGACCAACCGAACACCGAACAAATTGTCGTATAGGGCGACCTCTACAGCAATCCGAATAAGCCCCAAAAGACTTCAACAAGAAATACGCCCCAAAACGTTTCAACATAAAAATGCCCCAAAAGGCTTCAACATAAAAATGCCCAAAAAGGCTTTAAATTACAATATGCCCCAAAGGGCTCCAACGATCGACCAAAGCTGGTGCCACCGCCAAAACGGGCCCGGGATCCCATTTTGGCACAGCAAAATATTAAGATAAAAATGGAGCGGATCGCTGGATGGAATGGGAACCACTATGCCCTGAAACAGTCTACTTATAACAAGTAGTAAGACCTGAACAAAATGCCTCCAACCCCAATGATATCTGATTTATGAATATACAATTTCCCAAAAATGTCAAATGCACACCATCATTTGCATAGAGGCTGTCTGATAATTCCATTAAATCTGTATGCCTTAAATAAAACCCATTATTCCTTAAAATAGTTGCTGCTGCGTAACTATTCAAACGCTTGCGGGCGGTCTCCATGGCAGCTTTATTGGTGGAATACCGCCACCTCCTTCTAGGGAGAACTTCAGACCAAATTATACTAGCATTAAAATGCTCTGTAATAAATTTAACTAAACTGTCTAAATAAACACGCAAACGTTTAATTGGAATCCGCCCCAGATCATTACCCCCACAATGCAACATGATAACATCTGGATCATCACCAACACCTTTTAAGGACCTGAGCTTATGGATGGCTTCCACCAGAGACATTCCACTGTACCCCTGCCACCAAATATCCACCGAATCCAGCCCAAGGTTCAGGCCACCTGAACGCTGCCGGGCAACAACAAAGGCGTGCTGCACAATTGAGGATCCCAGCAGCCAGACCTTTACCGCACCTACAATATCTTTGCTGAAATTACTACAAAGCCAGTTGTTTTTAAGATAATGATTGCAATAAATGCAAACAAAATTATATTATCGTAGGGAGAGTGTATACTGAATTTGGCTTGACATATAACTTGTAAGCGTCTGATCGCCATCTGCCTGCACGTTTAATTACCTCTACAGAACATCCTTTCATATCAGCAGCTGTTGCTGCCCCTATCCGAAAGAAATGTGACGAATATTTACTGCAGTCTAAATGCAGCCTACATAAAGAACGCTTTAATAAGGCAGTAAATTGATACCGCGTAAGTGGGGTTTTATCTAAATGACAAAACAGTGGCCCATCACCAGCAGGACGCTGTTCAAGAAACCTCTGCATCGAAATCACTGGACATATGCTCTTATTGGTACGAATAAGTTTCAATTGTGAACCAAAGCCACACTGATCTGTTTTTGAATGTCTAATCAAGATTGTAATGGCCCCACCATCCACCTCAAATGAAACATCTGACAAAAATATGACATTAGACACATTGCCTTTTCTTACGACTGCCAATTCACATATACGAAGAAAAGCAAAAAAATGCGAGGCAAAATGCCGCTGTAAATAAACGTGTCTCATAAGCATTGCTACAAACATTAGGCAACATCGACAAAACAGACTCTAGGAGCTCTACTGTTATTGGCAGTCGTGCTGGACAACGCCTGTCAGACCTCTGGATGCCCTCTAAAGATTTCTGGACAACATAATTGTTTGAAACATCTGCTACATTCCTGACCTTGCAATGAAAACCAATCGCGTTTACGTACAACCTAGCTGTATTATAAGCGTACCCCTGTAATGATAACCAAGCTATAAAAAGAGAAATATTCCCAATGGTAGGAGGCCAGACCATGGGAAAATTATATGCACCCCGAAGCCTTTCGAAACTGTCCAAACCATTGGCATATGCAATCTTGGTATTCTCTGATAGAGAAAAATTCAGTAGTCGGTCAGACTCAGCCTGCAAATGATTGAGCGAAATATCTCCGGGATTTCCTGGGGGTCTTTGTCTGCAGCCGTAGCCTCTGCCCTGAAGCGGTCCCACTGTTTCCGAGAAATGGAATCAGCAATAGAATTGCGTTTAGAAGTGATATGCATGGCCTTGAATATGATTTCAAATTCCATAGCAAGCAATACAAAATGCCTGACAAGATGCATTAGACGCTTAGATTTCGTGGTTTGCTTATTAATTACTGCTACCAAAGCCTCGTTGTCAAAAAACAAGATATTTTTTTATGTTTAAACTGATCCCCCCACAAAATAACTGCAAGAAGCACAGGCACCATCTCTTAAAAGGTTATATCCTTCAAAACTTCTCCAATGCACCAATGTTCTGGCCACTCAAACTAAGACCAGTGGTTCTGAAAGTAACAGCCACAGCCCAAACCAGCTGCCCCGGCACTGTCAGTAAAAAGCTGCAAAATGTTACTATCAAACCATCCATCTGACGGAATGTGAGCCACCCCATTATAACTCTCAATAAATAGCAGCCACATACCCAAATCCTGTCTTAAAACATTAGTGATACGAAGCCGATGATATGACCTTTTAATAGGAGCCATAGCATCATTGAAGCGCCTTAAAAACGCACAGCTCTACTAAAAAAAGAAAGTTTGCCGATAAGTTACTGGAACTCTTTCATAGTCATTTTTCTGCGAGCATGAGCACTTGTAATTGCCTTCAGCAACTCCTCCATTCTATGCAAAGGGATTCTTACCTCCATCTGAACCGAATCCACCTCAAGACCTAAAAATACCAGTCTGGTACATGGACCAATGGACTTCTCGCAGGCTACCGGAACTTGCAACATGCTACAAACCTGATCAAAGGTATTCACTAAGGCAAGACAATCACCAGTGTCTTTAGGCCCTCCAAATATGAAATCATCGAGATAATGATCAAGACTATCTTTCCCAGACAATGATTTCACTAGCCAATGCAGGAAAGTAGAAAACTTTTCAAACAATGAGCATGACAATTTACAACCCATAGGTAAAAACTTATCAATATATATATTATCTTCTTCATCTCTAAGCCCTAGCAAATTAAATTCAGATGGGGCAACTGGCAAAAGGCGAAATGCTGATTTAATGTCTCTTTTAGCCATCTCGGCACCTACTCCACATCTACATATCATGTCAACAACCTTGTCAAATGAAGTATAACTAACTGAACTCAATTCGTCGCTAATTCCATCATTAACACTATTCCCCTCTGGATGCGATAAATGTCAGATTTTGGAACCAGACCCATAGGCGAAATTCTGAAATTTTTCAAAAGGGCTGTTTTGAACGGGCCTGCAAATCTACCCAATTCCACTTCTTTATTAACTTTTTCCTTTAAAATGTGTGGGTGAAGCCGTGCAGATTTAAGATTTTTTGCTAAAATCGCAATGTCATTACCTGAAAACCCTAAACGAAAACCATTTAAAAAAACATCCTTTAAAATCAAAGCAGCCTCTCTATCTGGATACCTATCTAGATAAAAACATAAAGCCTCAATGTTAATGGGCGACTTTCCTATTGATAGCTCAGAACCTAGGCCCTGAGACACGGGGGGCCCTTTGCCTGAAACCACCCCCAGAGGATCCCCCCCCCCCAGCGTTGACCCTGGGCTGCAGAGGCCCGCACTGCCCAAGATCCCCTGGGAGGCATGCCAGGCGACCTACCGGAGAAACACCACCTAGAAGGATGGGAAGAATTACAATTTATGCATACATGCTTGTACGGACAATTGGCCCTAGTACAAGATCGATAATTAAAATCAAAACATGTTTTCACACTAGATTTCATCTCCACCTGACTTGATTGAGCTCCTACGTACAACAGCCAAAGCTCCAAATCAATATTAGCAAAAGATGTACCAACAGGGTCAGCAGCTAAACGAAGTCTAAACTGCTGATCATAATGCTTCCAACCTAATCCCTGGTGACGCCCAGCTGCTGTTCTTATAGTATGCATGTATTTCAGCAACTCCTGTGCCCTGCTGGGGTGCACAGACAAAAAGATAGACATATAAATTAAAAATGCATCTGTCCATGCCTCAATGGTTTGTATGGCCCTAACGGACTGAGCTGGTTTTACCAAGAGCTCCCTAGAACTACCCAACTCTAATCTCCTACCCTCCTGAGGCTCTGGGTGTTGTTCTAATAATAGGCCCAAATCTACATACTGGCCGGACACAATCTTGTTTTTCACAGTTTGTGACACATGAAAACCGATTACCGAATTAACACTAGAAATAGCACAAGGCAAGGTATCAACATCATTAGGGACATCATATATTAGCAAAGAATTACCTTGTCTGCCAGCTACAGAATGAGCCGGTCCTGCTACAGGAGCGGGCAATAAAGGAGCCGACAACTCGGGACCTGCGAGCGGGACAACTGGGTCTGCAACTGGTACTGGCTCTGCCACCCCATGGCTCACTGGTTGAGCTGCAACAGGCTGTTCATCTATAGCTGCTGTGCTCACTCCTGGATTGTGCACGGACCCAACAGAAGCTGCAGGGTGACCAGGACGTGACCTCCTGCCTGATTTGTCAGCAACAGCTGCCTCTCTAGCCCTGACTAATTTGGCGTTTAACCCTCTGAGACTTTGGCATTTTTACATGTAAGAGACAAAATATAAAAAGAATTGGTAAAAATATGTTATATACAATACAGCATACAATCAAAGAACCTAAACACTATTAACGATATTGGTTCCCAGAACACACCTGTTTAATCAACTGTATCAAAAATTATATCAGTAATAATAACTCAAATTAACTGACACATTAACATTGTTTAATATTACAATGCAGGGGAACTGAAACAAAGTACTGGCCTAGGAAACAACAAAATGATCAATAAAATATTTAAGTATAATTAACATCAATTAAGACTATCAAACATTTTATGAAGCCACGTGGTTTCCAAAACACGAAAACCGATTATTTCAACACCGCAAGCAAACAAATCCGAAGAAATATACCAAAATTTAATGCAGCCAAAGAAATCAATCAACAAATCTTGACATTAATGTTTAATTAAATGCTATTGTTTAAATCTACGACAATCATTTACTGATGAAAGAACTTGCAACTTTCCACTTATTTATCAGAGCTCATTCTCCCACTGCCTACTCAATTCCCCGCTTGACCGAAAAGGAGGCAACAAAGCAATGTGCATTAAATTAACACTCCCGTATTAATCACAACATCGTAATGCACTAGATCACAACTTACATAATGCACAAGAGAGAGAAATTACACCGAACTCCAATAACTGCCGGTTATCTCATATTGATAAACGTTATTATAAAAAATAATTATTATCATACATTAGTAATCCCTGAGTTTATTGCATTCAGTAAATGATATATGTACCAAGATACATTATTGATAATTGAATCATCATTGCTACTTAATAAATGATAAAAATGGTGGAGTGTGTATCCTGAGGTGTACCATGTGTATAAAAATTGTTTTCTGTTATTTTCATATATTTACAATGAAAAAGGGCATGGATTTCACAGTCATTGATAGGTACATTATTTGATGAACAATGTTTACAAATTCTATGTTCTTCTGGTATATGTGTATATCTCCCAACTTCAATTATAAGTTTGTGATTTGAACATCGAAATTTGGCTAATGCTATTTTAAATTTTCTTTTTATGCTTAAACAAAGATAACGTTCGGGATTCAATTGGGTTTTAAAATAATTATAATGGTGACAACGACTTGATGTTGAAATATCTTCATGCCACTTCTGAGTGTGTAACAAAATGACCAAGGGCGGACAACTTTCTAAGGTAGAATAAATACCCAACAACTTTTCTTTAAAATTATATTTAATATAAAAATATATACAATTAGGATATTAGAAAAGAATTAAAGAATATGAAAAAAAAAATGAAGAAAAAAAAACTGCCGGCTAACTGTCCCTTTATCTGTTGGTACAATAATTGCTGCACTGAATGTTCTGTTTTCACTCTAATCCCGCATATTGCTCTACACAATGGGTTACTGATATGAACGCACTTCAATGTGCCACACCCACAAAATGCTTCCTAAATGCACAGTACACAAACTATATCACGTGCTCTTAATGATGAACACTGGACCGACTTCCTGTCGTCGCTGTCCCTTTTAGTAAATGTGATCTACTTAGTCCACCGTAGACGCCCTGTCGTCCATATGACGCATACGTAGATTCTCCCGTCCTTGCGACGTAGTCTACCAATGGGGTCCCGTAGCGACTGTGACCACCCAGATTACATAACTAAATACCACTTAGTCCATCGTAGACACCCTGCCGTCCATATGACGCGTACGTAGATTCTGTCGTCCTTGCGACGTAGTCTACCAACGGGGTCCCGTATCGGCTGTAACCTTCTAGCTTACATAGGCACCATGCCCCAACTAAATACGGCTACAAACAATAAATAGCTCTAATTTACTTATAACACAAAATATAAGTGCAGACAGTGTATTACTTCATAATACTACTTTCATACCAAATAACAAATCTCTGGTATTACATACGTGCATTTTATACCATACAACAATATAATGGTTTTACATAAGTGCATTAACGCAGAGAATTGTCCCCGTTAGCAATTATATACCAGACAGATATTCCATACAACTCCACATTTCTTAATTACAAAACAAATAATGTTGGACAAATGCTTCCATGTATATTCAGGTAATATAAAAAATCAAGGACATACCTATAAACTAACATAATTATTCTCAAAATTACATCAAATATACATAATAATGCAGAGTTATGTACTTAGATTCCTTGGCCTATAGAACCAAAACTTCGAAACTACCGAAAATTAATCACGATTGTACAATTGTTTCCCTGAGAAGAAACAATACAACAATCTACAAAATAAATGTTTAAAATAAAATCTAAGTTTCATATCTACCTGCAAAACTGAAATACAAAATAAAATTTTGCTCACACAAGCTCCATAATGTAATTTGGTCAGAATACTCTAGACTGGACTAGGCATCTTCCGTAGCTCCCATCGATATCTGACACCGAGGCTCCATACAAACCAATTTATATACTAAAACCCCACGATTTACTCTTAAAAAACAAATTTCACGTAAATCGTGCAATAAATTGTAAATCGCTGAATCCCGTGCATCCCGAGAAACACTGACAACACTGAGGTATACTGATAAAAGGGCTTATGTAAAGAAACTATAGGTTTAAACTTCTAAGCCTTAAACATCTCTCTTAATACACTTAAAACTTAGCAAAACAGTAGATATAACCATTTCAAATCCTAATCATATCTCATTCTGAACAAAAGGTAATAAAAGAAACCTGTGATAAACCTTATATAACCAAAATCGGTTAACACAGTTCCACTCTGGCCTACGTGACAAATACAACGTACTCTAAATCTACGCTTATTTTCAGGCCACGTCAAATTATTTTGTGACAGAGTGTAACAATTTTTAATCCGTTGCTTGAAATGAGAAACAAATATATTTTTATCACCGACATCCTGTGAAATCCATACATAACCAAATCCATACTTAAATAAAACATTTTTTATTCTAGTGGCCCAGCAAGATCTGTTAACATCATCAAAAGACTTTTACATTAGATAACAATTACGGGGAAATCTGTGCCGTGGCATCTGGATTAAGGTGCACCAATATCTTATGCAATTTGTTAAATAATTGTTATAGAGAGGGAGTCGTCCACATTCACCTAATGCGATGCAGTTGTTAGTATTCTTATTAACATTTAAATATCGTTTACAAAAAGTTGAATGGACAGATTCTATAACATCATAATATTCATAACCCCATATTTGAGACCCATAACATAAAATAGGGGTATCATTGAATCAAATATTTTAAACAATTCTTGAGGTCTAAAGTAACCAAAAGGTCGCTGGAACTTGTATATTGAGTAAATGGCTTTTTGTGCCTGCATTGATAATTTATTAACGGCTTGATTCCAGGATAAATTTGGTGTAAATAGTAACCCCATATACTTATACATGGACGTTGTTCTTATTGTCTGTCCGCGAAATTTCCAACACTCAGTATTTTTTAAAGATCCTCCATTTCGAAAAACTATTATTTCAGTTTTATCAATATTGACTTCCATTCCAGTAGAATGGCAATAGACATCAATACAATTAAGTTGCTACTGTAACTTATTGACCGTTTCCGCACAGTTTGCAACATCATCAGCGAACATTAGCCATAAAATATCCGGAATTTCATTATTGATAAATATACCTGTACCACAAGTGTTATATAATTGTGTTCATAACTCGTCAATGAAAAGTTAAAAAAAATGTAGAACTTGATTTATCACCTTGTCTTGTGCCAAAATTGCATGTAAACATGTCGGTTATGTAATCAGCGTTATTAAAACAATTATTGTTAGGACTATCATTATTAGATAAACCGGTTAATTTTTTTTTTTTCACTATACATTTTTTTAGGATGTAAAGAAATCGACCTTGTATACCCTTTTTTTCAAGACATTTAAATAACTGGTGATAACTGATTTTATCAAATGCTTTTCGAAAATCAACACACAAACAGTAAAACCGACCACCTTTCTTTAATAAATATTTTTGCATCATTGCCTGTAAGCAAAAGACATTGTCTACTGCTGAGTAGCCGCGCCTAAAACCCGCTTGTGACTCATTTATTTTATTATTGTCTTCTGACCAAGTATATAGACGTTTATTAATTATTCCAGAAAAATTTGTATACATTGTATTAGTCAATGATATTCCTCTATAGTTATTTGTATCAGAGGTAGAACCAGATTTGAACACCGGACATATAGCACTCGTGCCCCAAGACAGAGGGAATATTCCTGTTTCAAAATTTCTGTTGAACAAAGCTGTACATAATGGTGTGATTTCATACATTGTATATTTATAAAATTCAGATGGGATACCATCTATACCGCAACTTTTGTCATTAACCAGTTGTGATATAGAATTTATTACTTCTTGTTGTTCAATAGGTCGGTTTAATATACTCGCTGACTCATCAATATATTGTGTATTATCATTCATGTCAATACCAATGGCATTTCTATCGTAGATCAAGGCACTAAAATAATTATACCACTCGTTTGCTGTTATATTGCAGTCAGGTGATTTTTTCTGATTACAACGTTTTATCATTGACCAGAATGTCTTGGGATTATTTCGATTACTAAACAATAATTCTCTTTCCTTTTCCTGGTATGCATGTATTTTAATTTTGCATGTTTTTAAAAATCATTTCCTTTTTCTTTATAATTACGAAGGTCGTCGATAGAGCTAGTAAATCTGAAGCGTCTTAGTAGTCTATATTTTGTTGTTTTTTCTTATCCTCGCATTTAGCGTCTCACCATGGTGGCTGTGTGTCATATGTAATATTCATATATACTTTCATTGATTTTCCAGACATTTTGTAAAGAGTTGTTATGAGGTCAATAGCGCTCCATTAATATCAAACGAAATTACACCTGCTATATTTTCCTTTTGCTCATGCAATAATTCTGTAAATTTTGACTGAAATGTTTGTCGTTTGTTTCCACGCCATTTGAATCGTTCTAATAAATGTATATTACCATTTGTTTGTCCGAGATTAGATTTATGTGTTATTTTCTTATACAACAATTTAAATTGACATGAAATTGGGAAATGGTCGGATTCATCTCTTTCTAACACAGAGAAGTTATTTATGCAATTATTAAAATGTTCAGTGGAAGCAATCATATAATCTACAACACTGGCTCCTTCATTCGCAAAGCATGTAAATTCTCCGTTTTTATCGCTGTTAAAACGCCCATTTAACAAATGAATATCACATAGGCAACACATATTTACAAGTGTCCTGCCAAAATTATTACCTCTTATTATATCTCTGTTATGTCTCGTGATATCAAATGATGAGTTATCATAATCAAAATTTCCATAAACTAAATCAAGATTATCATTCGGAATAAAATCTAAATAATCTTTGGTTCTACTATTAAAATCACCTGCCAGAAACAGTAAAGTATTTTGATATATTTGCTGTATTTCTTCTAGATCATTTTGTACTTTAAGTACACCATTTTTCTCGTTACAATTTTCATAAATAGTAGATCCCTCTGGCGATACATATGTGAAATACATAACAATATCTTTCATATTAAACAACTTAGAGAATGAAAGTAATAGTACTACACAATCTTTAAAATCTATACAAATACGCGACATTATTTTAAAAGATTGTAACCTATTACTAACATATACTGCTATACCGCCACTGTTCCTTAGTGAGGAAGTATTACGTTGTCCCACAGAATCATAACAGGTAAACTTGTTTAAATAATCATTAAATTCTCCACTTCTATCGCTCCAAGTTTCACAAATACTTACAATATCAAAAGTTTCGAGAAAATATTCAATTTCGGTGTTGTCTGAGTATTTCGATAACCAAGCAGTGTTCAACGATAATACACTAAGATTGAAATATGAATGAATAGTGTCACGTGGGCCTTGGCCGTGACCCTAGTAAGAAGACTCGTCATCGGGTGGCATTGTCAAATGTTGATTTGATTGGTTGGTTGGTGAGTGTGGCACATTTCGGCGACAGTTGTCCCGTGCATGGTTATCCCGGGTCATTCGGTTTACGTCATTGTTGCCAGGTGAGGCGGGTACCGGCCACTGTTGTTATTATTATTTTCACATGTGACAGTGATGTAAAAACAAAAGGAGAGATCAAAAATCATCACCGACAAAGCAGAGCAGGCTGGCATCAAAGCATTATTGAATAATAAAGGACCTGATGCCGTTGTAAAAAAAATTCTCCAAATGCAGACGATACAAAGCAGGAATTACAAAGCGTGTGTCTGAAATATGTAGGGAAGAAACGTCAGCACTGACCAAGAGATCAGAGACATTATTCAAGGTCAGGTCAACAAATGATCTGCTTAACTTTTCCTTGAAAGAGCAGGTTAAGTGTATGAAGTTAAAAGTACCGACTGTCACAGATATCTTGACATGCATCATGGGTGTGAAACTAAAATGATCCATCTGGTTGTTGCCATAGCTGTTATCCTGTATGGAAGAAGCCAGTTGATGAACATGATGCAGTTCATTCTTGGAATGGTACTGGATGGATGTGGCTTGAATAAAGAGGTGAGAAAGGAAGAAAGTGGGGGGGGGGGGGGTAAATATGGAATATGGTTAACAAGCATTTGTTATTTATGATGTAGCTTACTGCTTGGCGCTCAGCATATATAAAGACTTTAAATATTGAATCCATATTTGGTATGCACATATATGGTATCAAAATACAGGTACAGTTTAATTTTGATTACAATTGGATTTTCCTTTGATTTGTTACAGAGTTATGCGCCCTTTGTAAGCAAATTTTATGAGAAATGACTGTATCCATGTAATAACTTTTGACTCATATATTGCATTCATAATTGCTTAGAAAGTGTATGATATCAAAACACAGGACAAGTTCAATTATCAACATTTCCAAAAGATGCATCAATGATATCTGTAATTACAACAAAACTGCCCCCTAATACAAACATGTAAAACAGTTTTTTGTCCTATAATACCCTCATATGAATTTGCCTTCGGGCATAATTATATTGTCCTGCCTCAGCAATGTTGTTAAATTTCAGTATGTCATTTTATTATTTTAGTTTTCTTTTATCTGTTAGATAAATACTATTTTCTGTTAAGTATTGTGTTGTTTTGTACAACTTTGAATTCAGTAATGCTCAAAAATACTATTTTATTTTCAGGGCTTGAACATTGTTTATGACATGGGTTTGGCTGTGTCCTACACAAGTGTCCACAAGAAACGCAGAGATCTTGTACAAAAAACAAGAAGAACGTGTTAACTGTGTGGTGAATCAGTTCCAGCAAGAAAGTTTGACTGTTGAAAACAGTGTGAACATTTCTGAAGAAATAGACAGTTCTGAAAATAGTGGAAGTAGTTTGGAACATTCTAAATCACATTAGGCACCCAGAAAATCAATTGAAGTTCTTGGAGACAATTTTGACATAACAATATCCCCCTTACACATTACATTAGAAAATCAGAGAAAGAACCTTCACTGGTTTTTAACAATGGTTAAACAGATATGTGTGACATATGAGGATTCGAATATGGATACAACATAATCTGAACAACCATAAGTAATGAAAATCCCATCACATTCCTGGATTCCATCGGAAGACCACATAAGATCACTTAGACAGAACTTTGTATTCCACATCTCTCGAGTACTTATCAAATACTTGGAATGTTTGCGTCCAGTGAATGGATCCTACCCTGAATATATTGATCATCAATTTACAGAACTTACTAAACAGAAGTCTGTAATCTTAAACAGTGACTTGATTGACTCTAGTGAAAATTTGTCTCAGGGTATGATAAATATTGTGCAGAGAATACATGAATTAGCTGTAGTGTAGATGGAAAAGTTTTACAAACGCTTGTATTCCGGGGGATGTGCTTACTAATGAAAGGGCATTCTCGGCTCAGAAGGCAATGCAGAATAACAGTTCTGAATTTGACTGCTTGTTAGGAGTTGTTCACAGACAAGAAGGGCTGCACAGAGAGTTCATACTCCTTCTAGTAAACAAAGAGTTTTGCATGGAAACTGTTCTTGTTTATTGTTTCCAGTTGTTTATATTTTCTGCATATTTTAGGAACCTAGTTCTAAATTGAACTAAATAAATTAAACACATATTACCATATTTCACCTAATCAAAAAACTTAAATAAGCAGAAAAGCAACTTAGTATTGGTAACATATAGTTAAAAACATTTTCTTTCATAAACACAATTAAATAACAAACAAAACAAACTTCATTTGCAAGTTGGGAAAAATATAAACCCATTTTCATTTAGGAGTGAAGCTGATATTCAGCCCCTTTAAAACAGACAGAAAACACCCTGTTTGAGTACATATTGTTTAAGGATTTATCTGCTCAGTAGTATGCAATATATCATATTATTTTTGAGGATTTAATTCACAAATATCTGAAATATCTACAGTTACTATTATATTCTACTGTTTAACCCTTTACCTCAAGAGTATTCATGTTCAAATATTTACTTGATGGATATCAATTGCCTCAGCTTTAAATGGTATAAACAATCAATTATTCTTTGCTATGTAGACTATGAAGACTGATGTTATGATATCAAAAGCTAGTTTTAGAAAAAAAACATTTTTTTTTCTGCAGGCCTAAGGTTTTGGCCGACTTGCATGAAATTGTCACTGATATGATTTCTTGCTTTTATTTCATGCTTCATTTATTTGTACTTTGACTACCATGTTTAGTAAGACTTACATTCATATGTTTAACTTTTACTTCCTTTTCCGGATAATTGCGAAGATCAAGCTTTTTATTTAAAGAAAAAAGAATGAGTTATTTTCATCACTCTTGTGTTAATGGCACACTCGTCGTTAATGGTACACTCAGACCTTTGTCATCAACTTCACATAGCTGTTAAATAAGACAAGAGCTACATTCCCAATAAGGGCGTAACTCAAATGGCCCATTTGACCAAATTTGTCTCGCCTTTTCCTTTCCAAATTGTTTTTTTTTTTTTCATCTTCTGTTTTTCACTTAAGACAAAAACAGAGAAGTGTTGACATCTGCATGTGCTCTTGAAGCGTTTGGGTCTAATAAAAACTTTATTTTTTTAAAGTTATAATAGTGTTCAAATTCATCATCAAATAATCAGGAAAAGGGTATTTGATAGTATTAACCATGTTATAAAAACACCACCTACGGCTCGACTTCATGAAAATAACAAATGCAAGTATAGATTTTCTTTACGTGAAAAGAACGAAAATATTTTTGTGCTGGTCAGCATAAAAAGATTTTATATTTCGCGCGAAGTCGGCTCGGTTTTCCCGAACGTATCCGATTACACACGTAAATTTCCGTGTCCGAGTCAAAACAAACATGGCGGACGACAATCCGAAACGAAAACGCGGAAGACCATTTTACACTGCAAAAACGCGAACGAAAGAAGTGCTAAAGAACAAGTTAGACTTGCAAACAAAGAACTTATGAAGTGAGAAATTGAGATAGATGTCGTTCAAAGAGGAGCTCGGTTAAGAACGGATAGCGAAGTTGCGACTTTTTGATCGACAGGTTTGTACAGTAGAGTACTGAAGTTCGCCAAACTTTGCTCTTTTCCAGTTTTTGATTAATTCTGTAAAATTGCATAGGTCCATTGCTAACAGATAAGTTTCTTATGAACATATTGTATAAAAATATAACTCCTGCAGTATCTTATGATCCTTTTTTAACCAATGAACTGAGATGTATGAACGTGTGAGGAGAGAAGAGAATGTTACAGTGAACATTGTTGGCTCATTTGACAATCAAATCAAATCATTGAGAGAGAGAGATTAGGTGTTGACAGTGACCATTGTTGGCTCTATTGAAAGTCAAATCAAAGCATAGAGCAGTGAAATGTTTTAATAAGCACTATACTGTGATCAGTGTCTACTTCTTTTTTATGCATGTTTGCTAATTTTACTTTATAGGGAGATGAAAATGACATCCGGAGTTTAAGCACGCATCATTTGAGAAAAACACAACATGGTATGATTATATATGTATATATATATAAACTCTTGTTTACCTATATATCTATAATTACTCAAGAGTTTATTTGCTTTATTGTATACTTTAAAGTATTTAATCCCATCAGGGAGCCTCTCGGGATGACATACCATTTTCAGTTCTGGTTTTCACACCACTGTTACCCATAGGGTATCATCAAAACAAGTAAATTTTAGTAGCCTTCAAAAACACAAATAACTGTTAAAATTTTTGAACTAATGGTATCAAGGAATATGACTTTTAATTAAAATAGATATATAGATATATTTACATTTTAGCATTGTATTGGTATATTGCTTTGATGGGAAAAATATGAAAAAAAATGTTGAGGTGTTGAAAGCAGAGAAGATTATTTGTTACTATTTCTTCTTTATTGTTATTTAAAGTGTGAAAAATAAATGCTATTCTGACACAAGGAGATTATATCACTATGTTCCAAATTAGAACTGTTCATGAATTATTGCTGTGGTAGATTTTTTTTTCTCGGGGAAACAATTATCAAGCACTCCAAAAGGAGAGATTGTGTATGCCAAATTCGAAAGAAGCTTTTATCGCCCTTTTAAGTAAATCATGAACACTAACACTAAATAGATGAAATTTAGCAATAAAGCTGCTGAATATGACAGTTCTATAAATGACCATTCTATATTTCTCCATACATTGTTTTCCAGTGGCGTGTCTAAAGTCCCCCACACAAAAGATGTTGTGTAGCAGTGCATAGGTGAAAACCCTTAGGACATGGACATTGAAGTAGTACCAGTATGTATCCCCTGTTTGGTCCTAAGCTCACAAGAGTAGTTCAATGGTTAGCTTAATGTAAGGACTTAGAGTGTATCATGTTACTTGTCTTATGGTTTGGTTTTGAAAGAGATGGGACCTAAAATGCAAGCAAACCATCAACTAAAATGTGTTTTCATATCATTAAAGATATCAAATCCTAATACAAAAATGTAAAAAGTAACGGCAGATTGAAGATGAAAATGTTTCATTATTTATGATATTTTTTAATATAATGCATTTTTACAGGAGTACTGCTGACCTGGAGGGCTTCCACCAAAACATAATTATGTTCTGTGCAAAACAGTTCTCCTATAACCTACCAGTCTACATGACAAGGAACCTTCATGCAGCAATTGACCATAACATGCATACAGACAGTCCTTTTGTTGAAACAAAGATGGAATTGTTAGGTAATTTTTTTTTTAAGACCGGCTGTACAAGGATCACTTCTTCACTGTCTGTCATACTTTTTTTGTCTCACTTCTTTGTTTTGCACCAGCTCCTGCTGTACCCATGTTATTGAAATGAAAAGTCATTGATAGACAGAGATTGACAAGGAAATTGGCATGCACATGGTCCATAACTCTGGCATCATTTATTTTTCAGTCACTTGCTGTAAGCAGAGATACACATAGTGATCACTTTACCGCCATGTATCTATCTTTTTGTCCCACACATTTTTCTGTGACACATGTGTTCCAAAGAACACTTCTTCAATGTACCCACTAAGATGTGAAAGTGGGGTTAAAATGTGTGCTTTTATTGAACTTTTGTACCCGCTCTGTAAGAGATTTGTAGCAAATCTCTTAAAACTGGAATTACTGAAGACCAATATGGAGGTAAAATACCCCCATATGGGAGAATCTGGGAACACTGCTTCTTGTCTGGTTTGTTCTGAATGCACCTACATCTGTAAAACTATCACTGATTGTTAGGAGAATACATCATCAATTCAATGAATTAATTTTTTTTTTGTTGATGCAAGATTCCAAAATACTTATGCGCTATGTTATATGAAATCTTTTGCATAATACATACTATTGTTTTTACTCCGTTTCTTCTTCTCTTTTTTCTTTCTCACAGCGGCAACTTTGTACGGGCCATATCTCTTAGGCCGCTCAACTTATCTTTACAAAAATTCACACACTTATTGTCCTCAATGAGTAGTGGGGCCTCCCTGATTTTTGAAAATTGGGGGGTCCCTGGGGGTCAGACCCCGCCCCCTCAAAGATGGTTTTTTTGCATAGAAAATGTATTTTGGTTAAATATTTAAAATTTCCAACCCAGAATCATTTATATATTTTTTTGTTCCTAAAAATGAGAAGATTGAATAGTACTACTTTGGTGTCTGCCGAGTTCACCCCAGGGGCAGGCCCCACCCCCTCATATTTACTTATCATCTTATATCTCAAAAAACTGTTCAGATCCCCATCCCTAAACCATATATATTCTTGTTCCTCATAATGAGGCAGATTGGATTGCACTTCTTTGGCGACCCCATGGGTCACCCAAGGCAGGCACTGCCCCCTCAAATTTACTTATGGCCCTTTATCTAAAAAACTGTTCAGATCCCCACCCCTAAACCATATATATTCCTGTTCCTCATGATGTGTTGGATTGAATAGTACTTCTTTTACCTTCACATAGATCACCAAGGGGTCAGGCTCCACCCCCTCAATATTACTTATGACCTTACATCTCAAAAATTGTTCAGATTCCCACCCCTAAAGCATTTATATTCTTGTTCTTGATAAGACATATTGAATGGTAGTTCTTTGGTTTCCCCAGGGGGGTATGGCCCAACCCTGTCCATTTTACTTTGACCTTTATTTCAAAACAATTGCCGATCCCCACCCCTAAACCATATATATTCTTGTTCCTCATGATCAGATGGATTGAATGGTACTTTTTAGCTCACCTGAGCACAACGTGCTCATGGTGAGCTTTTGTGATCGCCTTTTGTCCGTCGTCCGTGCGTGCGTCTGTGCGTCCGTCGTCAACAATTTCTTTAAACAACATCTCCTTCTAAACTACTCACTGGATTTTAATAAAACTTCACAGTAATGTTTATTATAGGGCCCTTTACCAAAGTTGTCAAAATTAGTTTGATTGGTCAAAAATCTAGGTCACAGGAGCTAAAAATAGATTTTAAAAATGAAAATTTTAAAAATCTTCTTCTCTGAAACCACAAGGCCTAGCCTTTTGATTTTTGGTATGACGCATGATCTTATGACTCTCTACCAAGATTTTTCAAATTATGACCCTGGGGTCAAAATTGGCTCCGCCCCAGGGATCACTTGATTTAACATAGGCTAATATAGGAAAAACTTGAAAAAATCTTCTTCTCCGAAACCACAAGGCCTGATTAGATTTTGGTGTGTAGCATTGTCTAGTAGATCTCTACCAAGTTTGTTCAAATCATGACCCTGGGGTCAATATTGGCCCCGCCCCAGGGGTCACTTGATTTAACATAGGCTAATATAGGAAAAACTTGAAAAAAACTTCTTCTCAGAAACAACAAGGCCTGGGATTTAGATGTTTGGTGTGCAGCATTGTCTAGTAGATCACAACCAAGTTTGTTCAAATCATGGCCCTGGGGTCAAATTTGGCCCTGCCCTAGGGGTCACTTGATTTTACATAGCCTAATGATATCAGGTGAGCGATCCAGGGCCATCATGGCCCTCTTGTTTGATGTTCTCATGGGTCACCAAGGGGTTAGGCCCCACCCCCTCACTTTTACTTATGACTGGGTTATTTCTTAAACTTTGTTTGGGTAACTTAATAACAGTTCACTGTTACAATTATTATTGTTTAAATTGCTTTGTTTCATTCAGATTACAGCATGTTGGATCAAGAAAAGTGGAGGATGACGTGTTTACCAAGTGAAGGAAACTATGACAGACAGGGCATGTACAAACAAAGAAAACTGGCAGCAGATAACTGACACTGTCGTTCAGGCCATTTTACTCCTGTTTCATCAAGACCAATGAAAAATGCACAGAGCAACAGTCAAGATACAAGTGACAATGTAACAAAAAGCCCTGGTTATTTCGTGCTGTGTGAACACTTCTGATCTTGCAAAGAAAGGGGGTTACTCCGACCATATATCCATTTTATGGAGATAACAAGTCCACAACATTTGTCATACAAATAAAAAAATAATATTGAGTAAATTTTACTTTTTTACTAACTTATAAGATAATTTTGGAAGAATAAGACCTCCACCCTCCCACTAACACTATTTTGAGCCAGCTTTCTTGTATGTACCAAATTAACCATTCAATCTCATATTTGGTATTGTTGAAACTAGAAAACCTCTAATGTTTCTGAATAAGTGAGTACATCAGAGATCAAGGTCACAAAGTCATGTACTTTTATGGGATATGATTGATGGATTCAAGTTTTAAAAAAAAAAACAACATAATATTGACCTCATCAATTACTATTCTGGATAAGTCAACATTCTTATGGAAAATTAGATTTGTAAAACATGCAGTACCTCAAAGGTCAAGGGGTCAGATCCCTTTATGACATATTATGCGGCATAAGTGTTTTACAAACATACTGGTATGTCAACATTTCTTTCGAGTATTGACTATTAATGACAAGTCAACATTTTAATGGAAAGGTTATTTGTATGTTAGTATTGTCTGATCTCAAAATAAATGAAGAAGTGAAAAAATAATGTATGTAAAGATTTACATGTTTACATGAAGGGTCTGTTTTTAGTTTACAACCAGGTGTGCATCTCACAAATGGTATAAAAGTTTGTTTTCTCAACTTATTTTTAGCTTGACTATTCGAAGAATATGAGAGCTATTGTAGTCACCCTTGCAATGGCGTTGGCATTGCAGCTTTTGGTTAAAGTTTTATATGCAAGTTACTATCAATCTTATATCTCATTTACCATTTATGGTACTGACTTGAAAGTTTATGAATATGTTAAAGGGCATCAGACAGCCAAGGCAGATAACTCTTGATTGAATTTAATTTAAATTATGGCCCCCTTTTAACTTAGAAATTATTAAAGTTTTGCATGCAAGGTACTTTCATGCTTATATCTCAATATCCAGGCATGCATTTGATTTGAAACATCTTTAATACGTTTAGTGGGTATCAAACTATCATGGTAGATAACTCTTAATGGAATATATAAGAAGTTATGGCCCCTTTTTTATTTGAAATTTTGGTTTAAGTTTTGCATGTAATGTACTTTCATGTTTATATCTCTGAGTCCAGGCATGGGATGATTTGAAACATCTCAAATATGTTTAGGGTATCATGATATCAAGGAAGATAACACTTGGCTATTAGGTTAAGTTTTGTCCACAAGCTACTTTCCAGCTTATATCTCAGAAATTGTTTATGGTATGGACTAAAAAGTTAAGGAGTGTATTCAGTGGCATCAGAAAACCAAGGAGGATAACTCTTGGACTGAATTTTATACAAATTATGGCCCTTTTCTAATTGTGATACTTGGTTAAAGTTTTGCATGCACAGTGTTATTATGCTTATGTCTCAGTAACTAGACATGGGATTGATTTTAGACTTCATAAACATATTTAGGGGTATCAAACTATCAAGGTATAATACTTTTTTCTGTTATTATATACAGGGTATGTGAAGGGCAAATATTGAAATAGATTTCATTTGATTTACCAACAGCATTTTTATGGTGTTTTTTTCCAAAAAAAAGTTAATTATAACATGTTGTAACATGCTATGGGTAGGAAAATAAATGAGGAGTAAAAAATCTTCAATAATTTGGTTGAAGAAAACTTTACATAAATTGCAATGGATCTAATAAAATGTCAAAAATCAGTTGAACTTCTGAACTTTCTTTTTTTTTTCTTCAAAAATGGTTCAAAGTCATTTACATAATACAAGTTACAAGTTTTAAGCAGTTGATGGTAATGGATTTCAGGTATATAGACAGCAACTAAGAAAATAATACAATCAGACTTACAATAACCATCACCTCTGAATCACAGCCATTTTGTGAATAATTTCAATAAATGCCATTGACTGAATCCCTTACACTGAATGAAGATAATTTAATATCTGTATTAAAGTCAAATACAGATAAAAGGCAATTTAGTTGCCTTTGAGTGGCCTTTGTTCACAGATGTGATAGACAGTGTGACGAAACAGATACAGACACACACATACTCACATGTGAATCTGCTTTGTACACGAATATAATAACAATGGAGAAAAAAAGTTGAATAAATAGATGGCTTCAGCTTTAAAAATCATAAATCAAAGTGGACACATAAGCAGGCTGATCTACTACTAGGTCATTCCTGCTTTCACACATTTTGTTCAGTTTTATATGATTTGAAATTCAAGTGATAATAATTTTTTTTAATTTTTAAGTTACATTTAAATTAAATAAGAATATCAACATATTTGAGTATACAAAATAAAGCACTTTTTATTATGTATTAAAAAAATATTCTATACATCCTTTAATGATTAAAGGTTTTAAAAAATTTTTGCTAAAATTTTAGTGCATTCTTGAAGAAGTTAAAAATTTACATACTTGCATTTAGATTTGGTGTAATGACGTATATGCTTTTGGTAATCCATTCATCAATAAATCATAATCATGGCTCTGAAATTGCTAAAAATCAATGCAGATGCAAGCCTCTACTGACTTGGGAGTTGTGGGCTCTCTTGCTCATCATCTATAAAGGCTTACATTTTACCACTAACATTGATGGACCATGATCACAATTAATTATGCATGGATGGATTACCTTAAAGAATTAAAAACACATCAATAACCTCGGGTTATCATGAAAAATGTTTTGTCAGTCAAGATACAGTTTGCAGATTTGTAGATGAAAATGGCACAATACTTATTGGTACATTGTACTCTTATTTATTCCCAAATAAATAGAAATACTGATTTTGAAGATATCAAAATTGTAATATAACAAAAATTTTACAACCTTATAGATAACTGAGTGGAATTTCAATGACTTTATATTTTTAGAGATGTAAAAATGTTATGTCATTAGAAATCCTGAAATGAAATTTGGATGGATATGAGCAAATATCTGCCAGCAAAATTATAACCCTCTTGTTTTCATTTTTATTACATGAGAAATATGGATGTGCTGTTAATAAAGCCGAGATTCAATTGTATGTGAATCTCTCAGACCCTCACCACTGTGGGTTCAAATCCCGGTAGGGACTTCGGATTTTTCATGTGAGAAAGCCTTCCAGCTGGCTTGCGGTAGGTCGGTGGTTCTACCCGGGTACCTCTGTGTACTCGGGGTCTTCCTCCACCTGTAATTAGCTGGACGTCGCTATATGATTGAAATGCTATCGCAGCGACGGTAAACCTCAATACAACAACAACATCCATTGTATGCGACAGCAATTATTTATGTGAATATGAATCACTGAGAATATTACTGAGAATTATCTTCAGATGAATATTTTTAAAAACTTCAGAACTAAAACATGTGTTAAAGTTGGAAACCCCTAAAAATCCTGATTTTAACAGAATATTACTGAGAGTTTAAGTTGAAACTTTAGGTGCTGGTCAGTCTTCCTTACAACAGGAAAATTAATTTGTCTTCATACTTGGTAGAGAGGTTGGTCATAGGCAGTTGGTGACCCCTATTGATTTTGAGGTCAAAGGTCAAGGTCACAATGACCTTAAGTGTAAAATCCTTGTATGCTCAATAACTTGAAAAGGAATATGCCTAGGTTAGATGACCTTTATGAATTTGAGGTCATAAAGTTGAAGGTCAAGGCCATTTTGACACTTAGTGTAAAAGCTTTGTCTGATCAATAACTTGTTTTTGTTTTCTTTTATATGACTTTTGATACGCCCAAAGGTAACTTTGCTTGTATTATGGTATGGCGTTTGTCCGTCCGTCTGTCTGGGCTTTGCTAAAGTAATAGAGGGCCAGGTAACTGTAAACAGAACAAAAGACTTCATTCTGTAACAATTGAATAAGGGAACCATGGCCGTCTATACAACAATAAAAATTTCCATTCCTTTGCACATCCATTTGTCCACTTTTCTGTCTGTCCGTTAGCTACAGTAATGTCCACTCAATAACTAATATAATATTAAAGAAGAAAAAGTTTTTAGTCCCTTTTTATTCATTGAGTCTTCTCACATTTTCATTTTGTGCATCTTTCTACAGCACATATGGAGCTTTTAATTTCTATACAGTACATGTAGTTTTGTATAGAATAAAAAGAATGTCCTGAAATTCTTGAAAATTCCTGAAAACCATTACCCATGCTGAACGTTTTCAAGGATTTCCATGGCTGATGGGTAAAGTCACTGCTATGGGTTCAAGTCCCATCAAGGTTTGGATGTATCGTGTTTTGAAGCATTTCAGCTGGCTTGCTGCAGGTCAGCAATTAGGTACCACAGCTGCCCTTGTGCATTGTATGGTTTTCCACCACATGTAATTAGCTGGGCATCACTATAAGGCTGAAATACTGCTGTAAAGACAGTTGAGTTAACAGCATGCAAATTTTTAGCATAAGTGTGTGATATGACCATTCCGAAAAAAAAAAAGATATAAATAATATTTATGCAAATGTAAATGGGACAAATCATCGGCACTGTCCATATGGATCTGGAAATGTGTCTCTTATTCACTAGACACAGGAAGGAATCACTATCTTGTTTCCAGCACCTAAACAATTGTATGTCCATAAAATAAACTGTCAGTACACTTGATGCCAGTTAGCCTTCCCCATCTTCAAACAAGAGGACATCTTGTTGGTATTCTTTTGCCAGGGCAAGAACACCTCCATGTAGGATGAGCAGATCAAAATTCTGTAAAGCAAAGATTGTTATGAAAAACAAAAGATATGTCAATGCTGCAAAGCTTTATTATTGAAAATCATAGATAAAGGCTTTGAGCAGATTTAAAAAAGTCTAGACTTACGGGATACTGAAGGTAAGATAGAATCCATTAAAAGAGGCTCAAGAAATACAAACATATCCCTAAAGCCTACTTAAAACCTGCCAAAAGTTATTTCATTACTTACAATTTTATTTACATTGTTTGCACTTTGATGTGGGACGGTTTCCTTTTTCTTTTATTATTTTTTTGTAATAAATGGAGAAGTAAAGTTCAGAACAGACAGAAGACCATAATTGCTTAATAGCACAAATTTAAAAATGTACCACAAGGATGTTTTATATTGAAAGCCTTAAATAGCAAGAAAGATACTTGAACCAAATGTTTGTGGGAAGAGTCTAGTTTAAGTAAGTCAACAACATAGCAAATAAGTTATGACTGCTCCTCCAAATAAATAGTCTTTGAATCAAATTTTCTCCATGTAATATGCAATGTCAATTTAAATCTTGACATATGGTTTGTCATTTCTAAAGACAGTTATGCAGTTTCCAAACCATCCATTTTTTTTTTTGATGAGCAAAAGGCTAGGGTGATCTGGATCTTGAAACAACATTAAACAATTTCTGGTCTATATAATATTTATTTGTACTTACTGTCTGCCTTGAGACACAATTTTCCATCAGACTGCATACTTGTTGTGTCAGCATCTCCTGGCAGTGACTACATATACACCAATCAGGCACATGACCTGCAGGATGTGGGTGATATCCCCAACTTGCGGCTGGACGGGCCTCATGACATCAAGCATAATACCTGGCTGGTGATCTAGCGCATGACAGAGTTTGTTTCTTACTTCTGCCTCTGTCATATTTGCAACATCATTCTGTAAACAAGTTAATGACATTTATAAATATCATCTATGACCACGATTAAAAATACATCCCTTGAACTGATGATTCAGAAAGAGTTTTGAATCTTTATCATGATGGTATTGCACACAGTGATTTGTTTATATATGCCAAAGAATGTTTCATTATCAACATTTAAGTTATTGGAAAACACATTATTTCATTCAAGTTTCATGAATAATTTCTTCTGAAAAAAAAAAAAATATTGGGGTAAAAAGGTGCATACAGTAATATGGGGAAAGTTTTTGGCTATGGGAAACCACTATAAAGGGTGGTAAATTAACTAAATAAAAATTATTGGCATTGCAAGAAATTAACTATGTTAAATACTGTTTTCTTCCTTGAAATTATTAAGTTGACAGCTAACTGGACTTTAACTTATTGAGAAGGGGATTATAAGCAATTGTGAGTTCAATCAATACCCACCTTCATTTCATTTCTGTGTATTTGAAAAAAATGTTTCATCACTTGCTCTTTCTGTTAGCAAAAAAAAAAATAAATGACTCATTTACACACTGTACAACTTTATACAAATTACTGGGCTAGAATTATTGCTGTAAAATATTCTCTTTACGCACGAACGACATCGGTTTAAAAGTAGTACTTTCGGTTTGTCGATATCCCGTACTGCCCTACAGAAGCATGACAACCAGTACAAAAAAATAAAAATAAATTCAATCAATAAATAAAAACAAAAAAAAAATCATGTCGCGCATCGTTCTAAATTTGCATTATAATTGTAATTATAATAATAGTGTTCTGAAAGATGTTAACTTCGTACAGCCGTCTTTGCTTCCACGACACAGTTCGTCTTTCAGTTTTTAAGTTTAAAGAAACTAAACAATTTATCATTTATCACAAAACACGCATATGCGAATAAAAAAAGAAGAAAAGGCGGTAAATTAACGATAGAGTTTGATTTAGAATACTTACAGAAGCTCTGTTGACATTTTTTCGTTTGTGCACAATTACACCGTTTGCACTGTTTAGGTCATGGGCTAAAAATAGAAGCTGACGCGATATGCCGAAAATTTCCGTTGAAATCCGTGTGCGACCGCAATTTGTCGAGCAAAACGAAAGTGTGGTTTTTAAAATCTCTTTTATTTAATGAAAAGGCCAAAATTATGTTGAAGTAATGTACGCAATGTTTATTTTGAATGCCTACGGCCATTCTTGGAGAGTTTTATGAACATTTAATTTATACGATGTTATCATGTTTCTGAACACTATTATAACTTTAATGGCTATGAAAATTTACTTTTTTGTCGCCTCAGTGACATCCGAAAACTTAACCTACAGTTATCGGTATTAGTTACATTTCCCATTTTAAAAGGTTACTTGGTACACAACATATTTTTTATGAATGTAAATGAATGTTATTTATGATATTCATTGAATAATGCATTTAAGGGGTTTCCGTGGCCAAGAGGGTAAAGTCGCTGACTTAAACACTCACTTAGCCCCTCATCGCATGGATTCGAATCCCGGCAGAGTCATTTGGATTTTCATGTGGTGAGGAAGCCTTCCAGTTGGCTTGCGGTAGGTCGGTGGTTCTACCCGAATACCTCCATGCATTCGAGGTCTTCCTCCACCTGTAATTAGGTGGACGTCGATATATGACTGAAATACTGTCGAAGAGACGGTCAACTCAAATAATCTAGTCAAGTCTTCTAATGCATTTAATTATATGTTATAATTTATAATAAATTATATGTCTAATTTGCACCCACTATGTTGATGTTGCAGGGTATATACTAGCTGTTCTATACAACAAGAAGTGCAAGGGATCCTGGTCCCATGTATATGCTACGCAACCTTATCAACCGCAGAGATGTCACTGCAGCTCAGGATGTAGTGCAGAAGTTCAGGTAAACAGAACAGTCTTAAAAGTTTGTGATTAATTTTTATTTCTACGCCTTTTGCAGAGCTCTAGAGTTGCATCAGAAGTGACATTTGTTGTACCGAATATATGGTTCTCTTGCATTTTTTTCTTGCTATATTTTTGTATCCTGACTGCCATGTTAAGACGTAAGAAAGAAGTTATTAATGTTAATTTATTATGTGTTCTTGAGGTCACGCGAAGAGTTCCTTAAAGATGCAACAGATGCCTACATCGTGGCTGCTGCTCTGGATATCCTGAACCTGGAGGAAATGAGTTCTACAATCAGCCAGCCTCTACATTTGATGAGTGATGACCAAAAAATGAGTATGTTAATTCTCTGTCAAACAAAATACTGGACACACTTGAAATCATCAGGGAAGAACATAGTGTTGCAAAATTAATGTTGGGCTTTTCAGCCCTTCATCTGGACGATAGCCAACTGGAAGCAATGAAGGTGGATGGCCATTACATGTGTGCCCTGTGTGGCAAATCATTTTTTGTACATGTCATTGTTGTTTAGGGACACATGTGACTCATACAGGGTGTGTGATGGAGACTGAATTGTTCGCAATGCACATTTTGAATGATTGTATGGTTGAACTCTGAAACATACCAAATATAAACTGTGGCTGTGGCGTATGCTGACATACACAATGTCAATTCTAGGTTGGAAGGGTTCATTTGAATACAAATAGAACATGTGTGTAAACTTACATGGTGGGAGAGAACAGACAAAAATGTATGACAACTCAAGTTCTTGAAAGCATTTAATCCGAACCATCAGAACAGCAAAATCCAAGAGGCACAGGCCAGAAGCAAACAAAAATGTGGACATTAAGAAAATGGTTGACCTCCTTCGACAAAAGGGAGCTGTTAAAGACCTGCGTTGGAATAGTTTTTCAACATTTCAAAACACATCAGACAGCATAAATGGAGAAGAACTCCACAGCTGGGTAAACAGTCAGAAGAGAATTGCACATATGTTTATTTAAATATTATGCCCCGCTTCTAAGAAGAGGTGGCATATTGTTTTGCAAATGTTGGTCGGATGGTCGGTCTGTCGGTAGACCACTTCGCTTCCAATCAATAACTGGAGAACGCTTAGGCCCACATTCCTTTTTACAGTTTTAATATTGTCATCTTTGCAAAAATGCTTTTGTTACCAGATTTTTCATAGAATAATTTTGGTGTTTATTAGAATTTAGATTGGCAAATGTTGTCGGACAGTCACAGGCTAATATTATTACGCTCCTCCCTTGGTCTGCTCTGGTCTTACTTTGGGCTGCCGTGGTTTTTGGTCTTTATGTATGTGTGCGTGATGGGTAGTGTTAAGGTTGGACTCCAAAATATAAGGTATAAATAAAAATATAACAGTTGATAAAATTATGTCAGTTTATTTGAGGTGTGAAAATTAATATCTATACTGCTATAAAATAATTCATGTCACTAGAACCTGAGCAAATCTGTCTGCCAACAACTCTTAAAACTAACAAGAGTGGTACTGCAAATCAGAGTTAAATTACAAGAGAACAAATACTGCGATATCACGACTAATAGCAAACACTATGAGAAAACATAGACTAGTACAGAAGAACTGCCAACTTATGCCTTGTAATAAGTTTTATCATGAAAATACTGCTAAAATGAATTATTTTATTTAGGGGAAAAAATCCCTTTTAAATCAGCAGATTCCTATTTTATTTCAAGGTGTAAAGTGTTAAATAAATTAAATAAATTATACAGACTGCAGTTTAACTACAACACTATTTAAAGCTTAGATTATGCTAAAAACTATAATGTTGCAAATTATGCATACCTAACACAAAATGGCTTATAGAAATTTAGACTAAAAGAAATGCAGTCTGTGAATAAAGGTTCACAAATTGTGGAGTCCCTGAAATGACTGAACACAGTATATATACTCTCTATGTGCTCACAGCACACAACCGTGGGGTTCACAGGTCCACAGTGTGATCTGTGTGCTCACAGCTCACACTGTGGACAGTGGGCGCACACAGCTCACAGTGTGTGGTGTGGAAACATAGCCCACAGCTGTTTATACAGAGTGATATCTAAAAATAGAACAATTTACTTAAGTTCAAAATTACTTTTAAATAACAATAACCTCAAAAGTTTTCTTTCTGCAATTCAAAAATTGAGTCATTGCTAGAGGTTTAAGTTTAACAACAGTGTACTTTAAATTTGCCGCTCCTGTGGTTGCTTAGCAACTACACTCAGTTGTGTTTACACAAACAGAACATGACTTGGAATAAACCTAAAAAATATGGAATTATAACAAGTGAACATTTACTAAAACTGTGCAAAACCAAGTTTTAACATGGACTAGATCAAACTGACTAGGAAATATTGCCTAGGATTGCATAAATAACAAATAGGATGGATAGCTGCTAGGTCACGAAAACGAGTGACAAAAACACCAAACAGAGATTCTGCTGTGGAAAACTCAGGAAAACTGACAAATAACTTTAAAGATAGAGAAACACTGGCAAGAATACTGAATGAGGATTTGTTGTTCTGTGACTTTTACCAGAACAAGGATCTAATTCATGTCTTAGTGCAAGTAAAATCATCAAATTTAAGGAAAATAGGAATAGGCAAGCCAAAAGCCCAAGGTAAGATTTAGAAAAAACACTGATCATTACAATATGTTAGGTCATATACCAAGTTCTTTAACAGTGTACAGCATCATGACAAAGTTATGAACCTTGTTTTTCTTTTGGGGTTGTCAAGGGCACCATATTTAGAGTATTAGTTTTTTTCTCTCATGAATGTATATAGACATGCTTGACATAATTTAATACTGTATTTTAATCAGTCATTGCTAAATTCTGGCCAGGTTGGCCTAATGCATTTCTTGATTAAAAGATTTTAAGAATATGCATGTTTTCCCTAGACTAAAATTCAATATTTATTTGTGTTGAACACATTTCATTTTTGGATATGGTGTTTACATGATGCATACTAATTTTGAAATTAAAATTCTATGGGGAATGCTTTGTCTGGTGTATTATGTACTATGATTTTTAGCTTAATTATGAACTAAATATGATGAGTATTGCAGTAACCCAAGTGTTCAATCCTGAGAAATACTAAGAAAAATTCTACAGTTTTGTTTCAATATTGCTTTCATCTTCATTATGTCTCAGTGATGTCTTCTAACATGTAATTCCATATATGTGTTGGAAGTCAGGCAAGAAAACATGGTATATTTGCCCCTTTTTAAATTTATTTCATAATAACTCACTTTTTCACTGAAGGTATTGCTTTGAAAAAAAAAAAAAGGAATGCACATGCATTGCCGATGTTTGATCTCATGACTTACTTTTTGACCCCACATGTCCCAAATTCGAAACTATCCAAGATTTTTGGCCATAAGATATGAGGTCAAATCTTAGAAAAACATTGTTTACATTCTAGAGGCCATATTTTTGGCCATATCTTAAAGAAACTTGGTCGGAATGTCTGTGTCCATAATATCTTGGACAAGTTCGAAGTTCAAAAAGTAGGTCCATATGAAAAACCCATCATATGTTGCTCATTTACTATCAGGTGAGCGATTCATGGCCATCATGGTCCTCTTGTTATTATTATTATTATTACCAGCACTAAAATATCTTCAGCTTAATACTGAAAAACATTCAGATTTGCTAAATAGTATATTTTGATAACATTTTGTATCCGTTTCATAATGTATAATGTTATATCAAATCCCACAACCTATAGATGATCCGTTGAATTGCCGTGCGGATTTGAAAATATATCATATTTTGATGCCCCAGGATGTGTAGCAAGAATTAATCTGAAAACCGTCAGTTTTGTTTTATCGCCTTATTATTTTCAACCAAATAAGTAGAGTTAAAATGCGTATTACTTGTCATTCAATCGGCATGGGACTGAATACATACTTGCTTAAAACATTACTGAGATGATGTATTCTAAATTGAATTCATGAACTGACCTTTGATTTAAGAAATTATTTATTGACTTTGTATTAGAAAAAAACATATTCATCTGAGACAGAGGCGGACCCATCTCGACACATGTGAGGTAAACTCATCCCAGGCAGACACGTCTGAGGCATTTAAATTCTATATTTGCGATAATAGGATCATGGTCAAAAACCTGATTTGGATCAGCTGCATTTGAGACCTCGTTAAGGTCTATAAACCCAACATTGAATGCATGCACTTTTCCTGTGACAATAAAAAAATCTATGATATGATATTCTCTCCTTGGCGATGGGACGTATTCTACAATCCTGAAAGGTTCGTTCACATATTGTTTAGCGTCACCTATCGGGATGTTAAAATCGCCCCCAATAATCATGGGGAGTCTATTTTCAGCCAATATTCTATTGAGAAAAGTCATAAAACAACGAAACATGCCTATTTTGTTCTTACATTTTGATATTCCGTGCCAGGATATGACAATGAATTTTTCGAAACTGTCACGCCTTTTCATGAAGATGATTCTCATACGATGATTAGGCGCAAATTCATTATAAAGCACGCCTGCATTACAGTAAATAACTGATTTGTTCATTAAAAGTATTGATGCTTCATCTTGCTGATTCAAGTAATACCATTCTGGTATCGGGAACATGTTCCAAGAGCTATGTGTGATGGACTTCCACTTGAACTCTTGAAATAACATAGTATCTGGATTGTAGCGTATTATGATGTCATGTACGACTTGTTTTTTTCTTGCAGCCTGGTTTACCCCGTTGAAACCTGAGGGACTACCTACATTCATTATGATGACTATCATTTTTTGTTTCCATGTACTGCTTCTTTCTATCTCGACGTCTTTTTTCTTTTCAACAGTGGTCACTCGATTTCTCGAGGTCGGACGGGATCTGCAAAAAAAAAAAACTCGAAGAATCGCCATATTCGAGGAATCATTTATATGTCAAAATTCAATATATTTATATTTGTTGATACCTCAACTTTATCTTTTCATTAATTATTTTGTTACGTTTAGACTTCAATAGTACCTTTTAAACATAGAACATATTTAACCATTACAAAAATAACTCGATTATAGCTTTCATTGCAAAAGTTACGTCAGAAATAAGTTCTTTTTTACCGATAATTTGATTGAAACACTTTTTTTTAATTTGTGTAATTGCGGCGTCGTGTATTTTTTTACATTCTTGTAATAAACACTAAACATTTTTCCGTGGTTCTCCAAATTAATGATTGTAAAGGAAAAAAACAACAGCACACAAACAAACAAACAAAATAGGCTTCTTTAATGACAAATGATTAATTATGCAGACCCGTCACAGTTTGCTACATGATCAATAGATGAGAAAATACGTTTTACATGACCGTTTTACATGATTCACCTATGTACTCTCGGAGGTTTGACGATGTGTGAAAAGGTGTGAATTACAGGGATAGGTGGTCATAGGGCTTGTGTTCGCTTGTCAAGGAGATACAGATAGGTTTTGTTATCGACTTCGAGGAATTGCATAGAAATTATAAAAATATATCTACCGGGGACGGAAAAAAGGGAAAGCTTGTGAGTCATCGCCGGTATTCAATGAATCGCCACATTGAGGAATCGCGTGACCACTGTAGTATTAATTAATTGCATAATGATACGATGGACATATTCACAACAGTAAACCTGTTAAATTATGGGATTCCTGAAAATTATATTTAAAAAATCATACAATGCGTGAAATGACCATTTCAGATTTATTTGGAAAATATTTGAAATATATGAAATAACTAATGATTATTTACAATTTTACACAGCATCCTTGCTGTAGACTTAAAAAATTACAAATAACAATTGAAAAACAAATGTTTGAAATAGCATTCTTTGTTTAGCTTTCTACAGAAAACTTTATTCCTTATTTGCTTGTATTTTTTATTTTCATATTGTTTAGGTTAAAACTTATCAATATACCTCTACTATATTCTTTTGGAAGGAGATGTTTCTAGAACAATGTTTCTCATAAATTCTTGCTATTTATCCGTTCGTGGCGTTTTGCTTTTATGCTGTAAATTTGGGTTATGCATTTCAAGAAGTTAAACATGGCATGATGATAGGTATAATGTATAATGTTTGCCTTACATATAGTATAGACAGTGAGTTATAATCAAATATGGACAGATGGAGAAAACCCTAATCAGACATTTCATGGAGCAATTTGATCTAGGTCCTCCTCTCAGTTCGCCAGCACGCTATCGGACGTTATAAGTGTGAGAGATAAGATAAGTTGATAATGTAAAAAGACCAAGTACTACCTTGCGTTGCGAAATTAAACACAAGACACACAAGGATGAATGCATGAAGTGGAAAGAATCTGAGCGTGAAAAAGCAAAGGAGTAAGTCTACGCATTAGTGAAACTGCACAATGTTGACAATAAAACAATGACGTATACATAGAAGCGTTAAAGAGTAAATGCTAACTAATTATCACGCATACTGGTTACATACCTACTATAGGTTTGGAGTTGACAAACCTGAAAAAGGCGAAGAGTGCACTGCATATTGTATATCTTCTAAATGATTCATACAATCTTGTCAATCTGAAAAATAACAGTAAACACAATGGAGTAAAACCAAAGACACAACGTCGACATGTCCGAAACATGGATGTTCGAAAATCATGTATACGAAATCAATGCATCAAAATACATTGTTTACACAAATAAAAATAAACCTGGCAACAGTGATCGGGAAATATTTTTTATCAAGGGGACAATGGCTCTTTCTGAAGCAAAATCAATGTAAAATTTTCAAAACTAATTTGACATTTTCAAAATCAAATGTGACATTTTATGAAAAATCTATAACTTGCTTTTTTGAAAATTAGTCTTAAATGCATAATAGTAACAACAAACTCAAACCATAATACAATTGAACATTTAAAAATAAAAACAAAAGAGAAAACTTTGAATGACAAACTAATTTTTTAAAACAAAAGAAAAATACTATAGTCTATACACCATAAACAAATTATAGGCAATTCTCTCTTGAAAATTAAAACTCATTAGGTCATCCAATTGATTGAAAAAATAAAAATATGAATATAATGCAATGATTCTATAATTTAATTTGACTATCATCATTTAACAAGGAAGAAAAATAATGGTTTTGGTTATTGTCAACTGATCTCTTTCAACTATCCCCTGTTAATTAAACATCCTCTAGCTATAAATATTTTTCCTCCAAGATTAACAGTTGAGTAAAGCTAGTAAGGTATTGTACATATATAGGGTCTGGCATGAATTGTTATTTCATATCAAATTTTACTAAACGAGTTCATGAAAATGTTAATAAGCGTATCTTTGGCGAACCAAATAATATTTTCATGAACGAGTTTAGTAAAAATTTGATATGAAATGACAATTTATATCAGATTCCTTTAATCAAATGACATATACTGACAGTAAATCGAGATTATAAGAAGAAACAAGAAACCAAGAAAATAGTTTCCAAT
>CM037782.1:33397291-33411324 GCA_021229015.1 Solen grandis | reverse complement strand
TAGATAATGTATTTTCATCGTATATATTGTAGAAAAAATAATGTTTAACAGGCCTTTTGTGAGGTTTTGAAGCATGGTTTTCACGCATGTTATCTTAATTAATATTAATATTCAAGTTTATTCCGCTTTTTCTAATTTTCAATGGTTTGAAATGCAGATCTTCTTCCGATTACTGCTTACATTCAAAGCACTGCACATGAGTGTAATGTAATTCGCACGTTAACTATTGAAAATAAAAAAAATCATCAGTAATTCAGTCATATTTGAAAAAGGAAATCACTTGAGTTTGAGACTTCGTTGAAGTAATATCGGGCGATATTTCCATGCAGTCCCTTGCTGTGTTAAAAAGAATTTTTTACTGAAGTAATCTGTAGTCGTAGTTAACTTCAAATAATTGAACATAATTAAACAAATCACGTTTTAAAATAAATATCTTTAGAAGACCCCTTAGACTTGCACTCGCAAACACACATTGCCTTTTTGTTGAAATAAGCAGTTATAGCTTATACTTGTTTGACAATCTAATTACATAATTAAATTAAATAACAAATATCCTACTCAAAACTAAAGATCAACTTCATTCGATTTTGCTAAAATACGAAGAGCAAACTCAAGGTACGAAATGCATAAAGTGCTTAATAAACTGGATGCGACTCTCCTATTCCTAAAAATAGTAATAATAAGGGGAGTGAATTTTTGGGTTCGATGTACTCAGTTTTTATCGCGTAACACATAATGCTGAAACTGGGAGGTATTTATTTTTTGTATAGTGACATCATTACTCAACCAACCAAGTATTTTACTAGACTTTTGCTGTTTAAACCAACATCATTAGATTTAATTCTCTCTCATTTTTTTTTCAATAGGAACCAGACAATTCGCTACCCAGACAATTCGCTACCGTCAATTTTCAGATGACTCGCTACCACTTTTCAGACGATTCACTACCTTTTATAATTGGTATTGTTATTTGTAAATTATTTTCTTAATTTATATGTTTCAATTTATACAGTCTTTCAACATATCATTTTGAAAATTAATGGTACAGGTAGCGAATTGTCTGTGTATCAAATATTCTGGCATTCGTCCACATTTGTCATTTTTGTGTACCCGTTCTTCTTTCGGTTTGACACTCCAATTACGGACGATGTGAACCACGGCCGATGTGAACCTCGGACTATGTGAACCAACTGTTAAGACAATGTGAACCACCTAGTAAGACAATGTGAACCACTTAAAAAACACATTATGAAATGTTTATTTTTTATAATTAAATTTTAAAAAACAAATGTATTATTTAAAAGATGATTTATTTTCAATTTTATCTGTTGTACATTATTTTTATTAATATTAAAAAGTAAGTATTTAAGTCCCAGCAGATGTACACGCCCATAGAAGTTGCAATGTAGAGATGGGGTCATCTCCGTAGCTCGAAGATCTTCTGGTGTTACTGTATGTCTTCTCATTCTATTTTTCTCTTCCTTAAGTAAAGGTAATCAAAGGAATGTTGTTGCCCATTGGTTACTATTGGTATATACTATGAATATCTTAACTATAAATACATGTCTACTCATTGAAGTTCGCACCCGGAGGTAATCAAACGAAGTTAACCTTATTATGTGACTTTTTTCTTTATTAAGTAATGCGAATAACTTTATAGTTAAATAGTTATTATGTGACTTTTTTCTTAATCACTAATTTAAATAATTTTACGGTGTTTTATTATCTTAAATGTCTTCAAACCATACCAGCTAGGTCATGTAAAAACAAAATAAAGCAATGATGTTTCTTGGCATCCATTTATTTATATAAATAGTCATATTTCATATAGCAACACAACTTTTAATATTAAAACTTATTAAATTTATATATTTGTTGATGGTTCACATTATCTCCTAAATGGTTCACATCATCTTGGAAAGTGGTTCACATCGTCCGTGGTTCACATAGTCCGTCAACCCTAAAATAACATGTCCCGCCTAGAACAGCTCATTGAGGGGACTAGAAACTGTCAAAGAGAGTTTGATTTTATAAAAACACATTTATTCAAGTTAAAATATGTTTGTTGAAATGCCCATGCCAGAAAAAACAACAACATAATTATGTATTATTGATTCGTTTAAATTAAAGTTAAATTAAAACAATGCTTATTTCTTGAAAATAAGAATAATATTGAGATGTAACCCACAAAGACTAAAGAGATATGCAGTCAGTCATGCTTGCTGCAGACTATGGCCATTGACTACAAAAGATTGTCTGTAGTTTCTAGATTGGTCGCTCTATCACTGGTCACCACTATCTATGCCTTACCAAAGGTACCATCTAGATATAGCATGTTGATGATAAGCTAGAGTGTAGGTTTATTAGGTGATAGATCTGTTTAACTATGCCATGCATAGCAAGATTTCAAATAAATGCCTATAACTGAAGCTTCAGTGGTCAGAAAAAAAAACGTATTAAATATTTAGTTACTATGAAGAATGTGGAAAACTGAATTTAAAAAGTAAGTCTCAGTTGTTAGATCATATGTCACCAGTGTGCAGTGTGTGAGTATTTGTATATATATTCAAGTACTTGAGTTCAAAGAAAAAAATGTATCCATATGTAGCTGGTTATGTGTACAGTGTGTTGTGTGCAAAAACCATGTCTGTATCTACAGTGTTTTCAATAGGAACCGGCCGCTGGCCTAAAAGGCCGGTTCAAATTACTTATGAGCCGGATAAAATTAGCAAAGGTGTATCTTTTTAAATGTTACTTTTGGAAAAAACCCTATTCATCAAATATTTATTGAGAACACTGATCTAACAGGTCAAGATTACACTTGGGGGTTGAAGATCAAATGAAGGTTATTCTATTTTTTTTAAATTAGTGTTGCACTGACATATTTTAAAAGCTTGAACTCCTCCAAATGTCACTAAAATAGCATGTATGCAAAAGTATAATTCAACTTTTCATTGCTAATATGTGATTTTAGGCAAAATTTTGCGAGATATTGTGGAATAGAGTCATAAATTTATCGCAGTAGATAAATAAAATATCAAAGATGTCACCTGAAATTTATCTCAACATGTTTACTGGACGTTGTTGTACGCCTTTGCGCATTTTTAAGGATTTCAGATGATCTTGTCATGTTCCATGCAGTAGAGTTCTTGTGTGCAAGATATTCAAGTTGATATTTCATTAAACCTTTAAAATATTTGCTTCAGGCAATAATGTAACAGTGCGAAAGAAAATTCACCAAGCACGTGTGATGGCTTCGGAGCCTTCCCGCAACAGCCAAAGGTATACTTCAAGTCTTGCGAATCATAATGATTAATTAAATTCAAATGTTTTCATCATCATCATCATCATCATCATCATTTCTGATCTGTAATGTAGATAATTCTATCATCATACTTTTAACTAATTTCTGCCATTTTGTAAAACAAATCTCGTCACCTGTATAAAAAGTATAATTTTATTAATTTCATATTTCTATAGAGATATATAATCAACTAACTGCTCTGATTAATCTTATGATATCCCACCCCAACCACTATCCAAAAGAGGAAGCTTACTGTTTTGCAAATGACATTGGTCAGTCAGTTATGCTGTTATGTCCATGAACCATTTGATTTCTGGTCAATAACTCTTGAAATGTTTTACCAATTGTCTTCATACATCATAGTAATATTGGCCATCATCATGGTTATAATGTTTTGAATAGTTTGCTTGATTATTTTCATACTTCAAATTAATAATGGTCTTACTTAGTAGATGGCCCTATGTTTTTTGGGTCAAAATTTATTTATTTTTTGGTCAAAATACATGTATATGGAGAATATAGGCTGAATTCCCCCTGTAAAAAGTATATATTCCCCCCCCCCCATTTTTTTAAAAATCCCCCTCCATGATACTGAATTTAAAAGCTTGTTATATTCTTAATAAAACTGTTTAAATATGTTATGCCATTGCTCTAATACATGTTTTATTATCATTTAAATAAAACACCATGAAATAAGAATAAAATACAGTAATATGCCAAAATTAAACTAAGTAGAAAAATTCCCCCTCTAGCTCGTTTGTACAATTTTTCACCTCTCCTATGGGCCTGGACCCCTTCCCTTCAAAGTGAAAAAACCACTAAAAGTCATGGTCATGGTGATTTTATAAGTTTTCCATCCTTGATGGACTTGATGGGAAACTCATTAGGCTTAGTTCAATTAATTCCAGTGCCTCTGACCTTTTACATATTCAAGTAAAGGGTATTTACTCTGTATGATAATTATAAAAGTTTATTTCTAGAATAAAATAATACTGCTTAAACCACCCAAAATCCTATTAATGTCAGACCATTGCAATAGGAGGAAGTGCATTGCACAAGAACTGTTACAAAAACAATAGTTATGCATGTATGCTTTAAATGTGCCCTCCAAAGGGCTGCATCTACCAGTCGCACTGACACTTTTTCCCACATTTGTGTCTCTGCCATTACTTTACCATGTTGTTTATTTCAGTTCAGATGATGCCCAGCTCATGCCATTTTTAAAAGACGTCTCCTCAGAAACCACTGATTGGAATTTGATGAAACTTGGCATGGATGATCCTTTGGTGGCCCTCTACAAAAGTTGCTAAAAATAAACCTGATCCACGATGAACTCTGGTTGCCATGGCATTGGAAAGAAAAAATAGATATAAACTTTAAAAATCTTCTCCTCCAATTTTGCTGGCTATATTTGAATACAATTTGTACAAATGTTCCTTGGGTGGCCCTCTACCAAAGTTGTTTATATTATTCTAATCGTCAGGAAACATGGCCTCAGGTACGGAACTTATTTGCATTATATGTCTATGTGGATAACTTAAAAATATTTTTGCTATTAGCTTGTTGCCTTTTTAAGTTTTGGTTTCAAGTACTCAGGTGAGCGTTCTAGGGCCACTATGGCCCTCTTGTTTTTCAAGTTTATTATTTTATGAGGCTCGGAAGAGCTTGATAGTCATTTTCTGTAAACGACTTCTAGTTTACTGTATCTTTAGTTTATGTTTTGGTTATAAAGCAATTCATTTGATGTTAAAGTTGTATTTGGACTATCCGGTAACAGTTCAGGCAGTTTAGTCAAAATTGGTTTAAAACACATATCTATAAATTAGCACATGTAATGCTGTGACCAATAACGTGTATGAAAACTGCATTTTCTCAACTTTCGATATCAAAAAGCTTTAACGTTCCATCAGATTTTGATATGAATATTCTCGTAAACTTGATAATTTTATGATAAAACGTGTTACCATCCTGTAAAATTCTTTTCAAAATAAGTTTAAAATTTTTTTTTTTCAACAACCGGTTCTTCATGCACTGACCAATAAAAATTAAACGGCCATAACTGCAGTCGGCGTCAGCCATTGGTTAAATGGTCGTCTTTTTTTTAAACCCGTTCCCCTAAGAGGGCTATTTAGGAATGACACTGTCACGCCACGTAATATAGCGCCATGTTTTCCAAAAACATTACAATATAAAACAAAACAAGGCAAGACTTCAAAATCAAGGGGATGCTTCGGTGCTATCACTCCTTTGTGAAGTGGTCAATGTGAGCTATTGTGATCACCATTCGTCCGTCGTGCGTCATCCGTCGTCAACAGTTTGCTTTAAATGACAACCCCTGGACAGAATTTGATAAAACTTGGCAGGGATGATCCTTGGGCCAATGTGCACGAACGTTGCTAAAATTTACTTAATCGTTTCAGAACTCTGGTTGCCATGGCAACAGAAATAAATAAAATAAAAATCATCTTCTCCAAAACGTATCTGGCCCAGTTTCAAAATAAATTGGTACAGATGTTCTCTCGTTCAGCTTTTTATATGTCACTAGTAATTCTGATTTGTAACTAAAACATGACCACTAGGTACATGGCTTATTATATATATATATATATATATATATATATATATATATATATATATATATATATAGCAAATATAAGTAATGACAAGCCCTTTTTACAAGTTTTATTAGTCCTCAACCGGTCTCATACAATTGAATCTTCAGGAGGTATATTGTTATACTAGTGAGATACTAGGCTATTTTTACACAAAGCCACAAACATTTTAATGATTTTGGAGGGTTTTGAGATAATCAGCATCAAATGAATGATTGAAGACATTTTGTAATAAGTTGCAATCTATTTCATCATAATGAACCCTTTCCCTCATAGAGAACCCCATGAAAATACCAATATTAATAACATAAAACCAGATCAGCCTGCGAGCAACTTACAGGCTTATCAGGTTTTTTGCAGCGAGTAACTCGCAGGCTGATCAGGTTTTATGCTGTTTGCTTAAGTGGTCTGAAGATAAGAATTTTACAATTAAAATTGGTAAGGGCTCAATTTTGGCTTTCTGCAGATCAGATTTCATGTGTAAGCTATGAAAGGTATCAAATTAGCCTCAATGAGGGAACAATATAATTATATTATATACCTTTCTTTTTGTCCATTTTCAATCAGCAGGACCACACTTTAATCTCTTGAACACCTTTTTTTCATACTATTGCTATAAATGGGTAAGAAAAACTGTCAAGTTCCTGAGAAACATGTATATTAAGTATGATATACTAGCCAGCTGCTTTGAGAGCGATGGTACTCAGATGAGCGATTTGAGGCCATTGTGGCGACTTGTTACATTTTTGTATAAGGCGACTATATTTTGGACAAATCCTAGTTTACTGTCTGTACTATGCGCTTATTCAATAAATAGTCACGCTTGAATTCTTGTAAATAATTGAATAATTATGATGTGTGGCAAATGTGAGTACTATGCTTTACTTGTGCTCATCGTGATACATGTAAATGAATTTAAAACGTGTCGGGTTTAAAGTGGTGCGCAGTGTAAAGATAAACAGTTTGCCAAAAATCAGGGCTGCGTTCAAGCTAATATTAGCTAGTTGGTACCCAGCTTACGTTCATTACACAGCGGTGAAACAGGAGTACAGGAGCGGATATTAGGTCCTGTTTTGTGTGACTGAACCCACGGCTGGGTAGAACAAGCCAGATGGAAGGTTCCTCACATGTTGTAGTAGTATACCGTAGTGTATTAGTGTGAACATGTCACTGTGCCAGTCCCGGTAGACGAGTAGTTTGATCATTCTCCCCGGACTTTGGAGGTTTTGGGCCCGGTGTCAGAGTTATCTAGTTTAATGACTGAGTATGAAATTATAGTGATATTTTATGTTTATATTTAAATTATTTATCATTATTAAGTAAAGTTTTACCTTTATAAAATAAATTATGTTTAAAAGAATAAATTATCTTTTCATTTTACCTCCTTTGCATATTTCTAATATCAGACTGCTAAGGCATTAAATATAAATGTTTATATTTTGAGGTTTACCTATATGATAGCATCGCGCAAATATGATTATATTTGCTAATTATGGATATAGGAACAATTACTTTTATTATTACAGAAAAATCAAGTAAGGCAAAATGACTGTCCGCTAAAACAACTGATCATAAAATTAATATACTTGAAAAATAAGTACGCATGAATTAAATAAAACAAGGCTTTGATAGTATTTCCAGTTACCTGCCAATATATCGCTTTTAAACTTTGCTTTATATATATACTACCAAGGAACCGTCAAGAGAGATTACTAAATATTTTATTTCCCGATCGACGTGAAATATGTAATTTTAAACTAAGCTTAATTCAGATATGAACAGCATCCACAGATAAAAGACAGGAGGGGACGAATCCGTCAAACTTTCGTACTTGTTTATTATGGATATTGAAATATTTATAATTCCTTCGGAAAAATAAAGATTTTCGCTTCCATTATTACTTCATTTACAAAGGACACAAATCAACGACCATATTGAGACTTTTGTATCAGGTCTACTGTGCACAAGGACAGGTATTTGATGTCATACAGACCGCACTGTTAGACCCGTTCTCGAGATTTCTATTGTTATATATATATCTCGGGTCGATCTTCAGAACTGAACAGAACAGAACAGATCTTTATTAATTTCAACGTGTACATAGTACATAGTTGCAACAAAAATACCAAAATAATGTCACTGATCATTTGTACAGGTTTCCGCCAGATACTCCTCCATTCTGTTAGCAATGGTACACAGAATTACGTAATAATTGCAAAATACCATGCTTCATTATTTATATTGCAAACTGCATTAGGGGTCAAAATTGATAATCGCATTTTTGACATTCGTGACATTACTCTTGCCCTTGTCCAAGAATGGAATGCCGTTCCAACTTACGTCATTCGACGTTACGTAAGGTCGATGCGATCGAGAATCATAACTTTGATTCATAGGAGAGGTGGACATAATCGGTATTGAAGAAATTTCGGAAATTGAAGAAAAATGATCAAGACGTTTAAGAAAAAAATGCGAATTTAAAATTTGACCCCTAATGCGTTTGACATGGAAACAACAGCGGCGTTTATCTTTGATTATGACTAAAACTATTTGGATCTGCCAAAAAACATGGCCGCCAGGGGCGGGGCTAATTTGCCTTACATGTATATAGTGAAATCTTTAAACGACATGTCCTCTGAAACAGCTGCACAGAATATGATCAAATTTTGCAGGAATTATCCTTATGTGACCATCTACCAAAGTTACTAAAATTATTTGGATCCGCCGAAAAACATGGCTAACAGGGGCCGGGCTAATTTGCCTTATATGTATATAGTGAAATCTTTAAACGACATCTCCTCTGAAACAGCTGCACAGAATATGATCAAATTTTGCATTGATGATCCTTGGGTGACCATCTACCAAAGTTGCTAAAATTATTTGGATCTACCAAAAAAAACATGGCTGCCAGGGGCGGGGCTAATTTGCCTTATATGTATATAGTGAAATCTTTAAACGACATCTCCTCTGAAACAGCTGCTCAGAATTTAATCAAATTTTGCAGGAATTATCCTTTGGTGACCATCTACCAAAGTTGCTAAAATTATTTGGATCCGCCAAAAAACATGGCTGCCAGGGGCGGGGCTAATTTGCCTTATATGTATAAAGTGAACTATTTAAACGACATCCTCTCTGAAACGGCTGCACAGAATTTGAATCAATTTTTGCAGGAATTATCCTTGAGTGACCATCTACCAAAGTTGCTAAAATTATTTCGATCCGCCAAATAAAACATGGCTGCCAGGGGCGGGGCTAATTTGACTTATATGTATATAGTGAAATCTTTAAACGACATCTCCTTTGAAACAGCTGCACAGAATATGATCAAATTTTGCAGGAATTATCCTTGGGTGACCATCTACCAAAGTTGCTAAAATTATTTGGATCCGCCAAAAAACATGGCTGCCAGGGGCGGGGCTAATTTGCCTTATATGTATATAGTGAAATCTTTAAACATCTCCTCTGAAACAACTGCACAGAATATGACCAAATTTTGCAGGAATTATCCTTGGGTGACCATCTATCAAAGTTACTAAAATTATTTGGATCTGCCAAAAAACATGGCTGCAAGGGGCGGGACTAATTTCCATTATATGTATATAGTGAAATATTTAAAAGACATCTTCTCTGAAACAGCTGCACAGAATTTGATCGAATTTTGCAGGAATTATCCTTGGGTGACCATCTACCAAAGTTACTAAAATTATTTGGATCCGCCAAAAAAACATGGCTGCCAGGGGCGGGGCTAATTTGCCTTACATGTATATATTGAATTTTTTAAACGACATCTCCTCTGAAACAGCTGCACAGAATATGATCAAATTTTGCAGGAATTATCCTTCGGTGACCATCTACCAAAGTTGCTAAAATTATTTGGATCCGCCGAATAACATGGCTGCCAGGGGCGGGGCTAATTTGCCTAATATGTATATAGTGAAATCTTACAACGACATCTCCTCTGAAACAGCTACACAGAATATGATCAAACTTTGCAGGGATGATCCTTGGGTGACCATCTACCAAAGTTGCTAAAATTATTTGGATCTACCAAAAAAAACATGGCTAACAGGGGCCGGGCTAATTTGCCTTATATGTATATAGTGAAATCTTTAAACGACATCTCCTCTGAAACAGCTGCACAGAATATGATCAAATTTTGCAGGGATGATCCTTGGGTGACCATCTACAAAAGTTGCTAAAATTATTTGGATCTGCCAAAAAAAAACATGGCTGCCAGGGGCGGGGCTAATTTGCCTTACATGTATATAGTGAAATATTTAAACGACATCTTCTCTGAAACGGCTGCACAGAATTTGATCAAATTTTGCAGAAATTATCCTTGGGAGACCATCTACCAAAGTTGCTAAAATTATTTTGATCCGCGAAAAAAAACATGGCTGCCAGGGGCGGGGCTAATTTCCCTTATATGTATATAGTGAAATTTTAAACGACATCTCTCTGAAACGCTGAGAGAATTTGATCAAATTTTGCAAGGATGATCCTTGGGTGACCATCTACCAAAGTTGCTAAGATTATTTGGATCTGCCAAAAAACATGACTGCAAGGGGCGGGGCTAATTTGCCATATATGTATATAGTGAAATCTTTAAACGACATCTCCTCTGAAACAGCTGCACAGAATATGATAAAATTTTGCAGGAATTATCCTTGGGTGACCATCTACCAAAGTTGATAAAATTATTTGGATCCGCCAAAAAACATTACTTCCAGGGGCGGGGCTAATTTGCCTTACATGTATATTGAATTTTTTAAACGACATCTCCTCTGAAACAGCTGCACAGAATATGATCAAATTTTGCAGGAATTATTCATGGGTGACCATCTACCAAAGTTGCTAAACTTATTTGGATCTGCTAAAAAACATGGCTGCCTGGGGCGGGGCTAATTTGCCTTATATGTATATAGTGAAATTTTTAAACGACATCTCCTCTGAAACAGCTGCACAGAATATGATAAAATTTTGCAGGAATTATATTTGGGTGACCATCTACCAAATTTGCTAAAATTATTTGGATCCGCCAAAAAACATGGCTGCCAGGGGCGGGGCTAATTTGCCTTATATGTATTTATTGAAATCTTTAAACGACATCTTCTCTGAAACAGCTGCACAGAATTTGATCAAATTTTGTAGGAATTATCCTTGGGTGACCATCTACCAAAGTTGCTAAGATTATTTGGATGCGCCGAAAAACATGACTGCCAGGGGCGGGGCTAATTTGCCTTTTAAGTATATAGTGAAATCTTTAAACGACATCTCCTCTGAAACAGCTGGAGAGAATTTGATCAAATTTTGCAGGGATGATCCTTGGCTGACTATTTACCAAAAAATTTTGGTAAATATTATTTTGGATCTGCCTTAAAATATGGCCGCAAGGGGCGGGGCTAATTTGCCTTATATGTATATTGTGAGATCTTTAAACGACTTTTCCTATGAAACGGCTATAAAAAATTTGATCAAATTTTGCAGGAATGATCATGTGGCAAAACTCAACTTACTAAAGTAATTTAGATTAAAGTTTGTTATTTAAACTTGATACATAAGGCCTTGTTTAGTACAGGTTAATATGTAACCCTGTACTCAGATGAGCGATCTATGGCCTTCTTAACCAATTATCTCTAAAATTTGTGACAATGTTAAGTGTCATAAAATTTTGAATTTTGGCTGATATTTGCCCGTCAGGACAGGTGTTAAGCCCCTTTTGAAATGATAAAAATGGCTTATTTGGCTTTGTTAGCACTCTAAGAAATTTCTGAAAACCTCAAATTTCACTGTTTACGTCTCAGCATCTCTATTTCTAAAGCAGTATGTTTAGCATGTTTGGCATTGAAGGCTATTTATCTCAGGTGAGCGATTTAGGGCCATCATGGCCCTCTTGTTTCATGTGCTGTCAACGCTTCTCTTCTAAATACAGCTTTACCCTTAAATAAACCACTACCTTTGGCTAATAATGGAAACTCGTTGCATAGTTTACATGTACATACGCCGACTTCGTTTTCACGCCAGGGGAATTCGACCAGCCAAGAATCGAGAAATTCTCGTTTCCTTTCGCATCATATGCTTTATCATATTCAGCCTTTGATTTCCTCTTTTTCTCGGCCGCGCCGTTAATATTCCCATCGTTTACAGTCGTGTTTTTGGTCGAGGAGGAAGTATTTTGAAGAAAAAAAACTACATTTCTAAACATGTACAATGCGCAATGTACCAAAAATGTTATCTAATGCGCGATTGGCTGTTGCTATGGATAATTGGACTGGTACATGTATACTACATCAAATCGCATTATTGGGAAATAAATTACAATGAGGTTTAAAACGAGTACCAGTCAGGGAATTCCCTTCATTTTAGTAATCAGAAAATGGTTCACTTTCGTTTTCGTAAAATTAATTGATACATATTTTCTGCGAAAGTTTTTACTTGTCCACGGACAAGTCAGCATTTTAAAACTGCTCGTCCGGGCGGGTATATGAACGACTCGGGCAACTCGGGCATCATATTTCCGGACCCTGCAGTTTTTGTTTTTTACATGGACATGTAGCGTAAGCTTTAAATTCCATAAAACCCACTGGGGTATACAAATAAGTTGGAACTTTATGAAACCCCGCAAGTAGCCTACTAATATACCATATTTGTATCTATCTATTAATTACATGCATCTAAAATAAATATTATCGTATGGTTAAAACAGTAAATATAAAGTGTATATACTCACAATTCCATTTATCGCTGTAATCATTGCAAGAAAAACAAACAAAAACCTTGACGTGCTTGTTTGTTGCATATTCTTATTTCACCGTTTATAGAGTTTTATTGATTATCAAAATGCATTCAGTCTTCACAACGTACTCCAATTATTAAAATAAAATAAATCATTTCTTGGTAAAAACTTATGAAGTGTTTACAATCTATTGTTTTCCGTGGTATGACGCGTCTTACGCGTAATGTGATTGCATGTTGTATTGATTTTCATTCCTTTACACACATCTAAAAATAACGCAAAGTAGGTCGTTGTGTTTTGTACAAAGCAAACAAAACGAAACAATCTGATCTTTAATTAAAGGCCTAAATTCGCATTGAGTGTGCGGATTGAAGATGATTAAAAAGAACGCAGTTCATGCGATAAAAAAGGTCGCTCGTATATTGTATTTAAGAAGCTTAACGTTTATTGGACATAATAATAGAAAATACCGTTGCTTGGAGTTCATACTCGTACATTCACAGGGTTGACTGTAGGCGCCTTTCAAGTAATTTTATTTTAGAATATCTAAAATCTTAATTACTTTACGTTGATCGTAAGGAAAATTATTTTGTCACATATATTTGCATAAGATATACTGCTTCCTGTTTGTCCCCCGCCTCCACAAAGAAGCTAACGGGTTAAACTGGAATTAAGTTGTCCGTCTGCATCTAAAAGTTTGATTTATTCATTATTTATCACAAATTTTATAGCCATTTTCTTTAAATTTGCAGTAATTCTTATATTATGTTACAATTGCATTTGAAACAATTGATTTTGTATGCTTTTTATTGCTGGGGGACATTTTTGTTTGTTTGTTTGTTTTGTCTTTCTATGTGTTTATTTGTTTGACCATAACGGGGAAATCAGTCCACCTACAGCCTCCAAAGTTCACAGATGTATGCACCCCGGCAGGTGACATTGACCTTCAAATGACCTTTAACCCCAGGTCTTAGGCCACTCGAGGGCATGGCGAACATTGCTTGTTATTTCTGCCCTGCATACTCATAGTTCTGTAAAATATCTTATACCATGTATGCTTGTATTCTGACTGATCACAACCATTTAAGCATGTATATTGAGGCTGCTAGGAGATGGGGGTTTAAGGCTTGCTATATAGCTCTAGTTTCTTCTGCCATTTTGTTTTACCTAAACATTTTAAGACGGGTAGAAAACGTCACATGGCTTAAAACAAAATATGAATAGACCCAAAAGGCTGTTGGGAATAAAAATACAAAGACACAGGGAACAAGACTTACTCTGCAACGGATGTCTAATATAATGTAACATACCATATTAAGATTTATTATATACCTATTCATTTTCTGGCCCTAAAACACGCAAAATACGAGACGCAAATACA